>CM053622.1:218572067-218593291 GCA_028646595.1 Phalanger gymnotis | reverse complement strand
TCAAGGGAGAAAATTCAATAAAGGGGGATAGGATAGGAAGAAGCAAAATATAGTCTTTCACAACATGAGTATTGTGGAAGGGTTTTGCATAATGATACACATGTGGCCTATGTTGAACTGCTTGCCTTCTTAGGGAGGGTGGGTGGAGAGGGAAGAGGAGAGATGGGGAGAGAATTTGGAACTCAAAGTTTTAAAAACAGATGTTCAAAAACAAAAAAAAAAAGTTTTTGCATGCAACTAGGAAAGAAGATACACAGGCAACGGGGCATAGAAATTTATCTTGCCCTATAAGAAAGGGAAAAGGGGATGAGAGTGGGGTGGGGTGACAGAAGGGAGGGGCTGACTGGGGAACGGGGCAACCAGAATATATGCCATCTTGGAGTGGGTAGGAGGGTAGAAATAGGGAGAAAATTCTGAAAATCAATGCTGAAAACTAAATATATCAAATAAAATAAATTAATTAATTAAAGAAATAAAAAGTCAAAAAAAAAGAGAAGGAAAGAGAAATCAAATCAAGCCTATACAAATAGATTTTATGGACAGAAGGCAGGCAAGCAGATACAAGGCAGGTAGAAGGGGCAGTGTGCTTATAAATATTATCTCATTTAGTTCTTACAACTTATTCTCCTTACCCCTTACATATGGGTAAACTGAGACAGACTGGTTAAGAGATTTGCCAGTGTCACATGGCTAGTAGCTTTTGAAGCTATGTTTGAACTCAGATCTTCGTGACTACGGGCCTAGTATCCTATCAACTATATCACTGAGCTGCCTCAGGAACAATACATTCAACACCTCTAAGATAACAGACCTGAGGGTCTTACTTTCAGGTCACTAGTATGAGAATGAAAAGTTGGTCTGCTTTTAAGCCAAATAAACACATGAGATACCATAACAAAAATGCTAAACTCAAGGCAGAGAACTGAACATGGCAGACCTTTAATGGATGAAAATATATCTACCAAAATAATCAAGAAAAGAAAAGCTCAACTTGATGGCAAAATATAAACACATACATAAGCATACATGTACATCACACACACACACACATACACACACACACACACACACACACACACACACACACACACTCCAGTAAGGGAAGATACAGACAGGGGAGAATTCAAAGCCTATGGCTAAACAAGCCTTAGTGTTGTATTGGTCAAAAGATTTTTTGGAAAATTGCTCAAGGATATAAAATATTTGCAAAGTTAGAAGATAGCCAGGAAAGGACAAAGTAGATCAGTAAAGAGGAAATATCCTCTTCTAATTTACCCTCTCCCTATGCACTTCACCAAAGAAAGATTAAAAAGTTACAAAGGAAAAACTGTTGTTCACTGTCACATCCTGAGAGGAACTCTAACTAAGGAACTCAAGGCTGCTGACTTAAATTTTTGGATGGTGACACGACTACCAGACTCTAGATAACTCAGTCACTAAGATGCTATCGCCAATAAGAATAGCACTAAACAAAAATTAAGCGGTGCATTACTTTGGCATGTAACATTCTCCCCAGAGGTTAAAGCACAGTCATCAATGCTATTTTAGAGTAGGCACCTGGTGTAACCCTGAATTTGATACTTTTTAAATTTCTTTTAAAAAAGTAAAATAAAATTTAAAAATTACTTTTATTAGCTACAACTTGGCATCCAATTTTCCTTGACAGTCCTCCTTTGGTTGCTCTCAAAAGTAGGCCTTCCTATTCATCAGTGTTGCCTCTAATAACCACCACCCTCCTTAAATAGGCAGTTTACTAAATCAACTCAATGAGCCCAGTATTCCTCCGTTCACAGGAGATTCACGTGCTACAAGGGAAAACAGCCAAGCCTGGTACCTGAAAAGGATTCAGCATTTTTTTAAAACATAAAATAAGCAATTAATTCTGGTTCAAGTCTAGTAATTAAAAGTCAGTGTACAGACTCCTTTACTGGAAGGAAACCTAAATCCATAGTCAAAATTCAGTGGCTAAAGCCATCTTTCATATGGACTGAACTGTTCACGAGACTCTGTTGGCAACAACCTTTGTAAAATGTTTGGTTTATAGGCAATTCGACCCAACATTTTAATTTCTTTCATAATCATCAGCGTATATAATTGTTGTATGGAAATAGCTTTAAGAAGTCTAAACAAAACTACCCTGCATTCCAAAATAAAAACGTCAAAAATCCAAACTATAAGAGGTGAACACAAGAAACAAATTAAAATGGATTTTTTTAAAAATTAACTACAAAAAAAAAAAGAAAAACCAAACAAAATTGACTTCTATGGTAAAATCCCATGTGCCATTTTCCACCCAGAGTGAATTTTTATGGACAAGTTGTACAGTCTTGAAAATGAGTTTTTTAATGGGAGTGCTGACATGCCACTATAATTTTACCCACAATTCCTTATACAAAGGAGCGCCTGCCTTTTATCAAAGGTTTATTGAGTGCTACAGCATGAATGTGCTTTTAAAGCAAAGAATTATATTTACATTTCTCTCTAAAAGAAATGAAAAAAAATATACTCACTTTTCTCCATAAAACCTTTCAAAGAATTTCTCTTTCCAAGGTTCTGTTTTCTTTTCCTTCTCAATTTCTTGCCTTATCCGTAACTGCATTTCTGGGGTAAACTCTCCTAGAAGACAAACGCTAACACTTTGAATAAAAGTGATTCTACCTTTTCCACTTTGTCAAAGGTCATACACATAGTAAGTAGCAGACTGAAGATTCAAATCCGCTGTTTTTTTCAATACAAGAAAGGAGTAAGATGGAAGCTTCTATAGTCTAGGCCCCACAGGTTCAGATGCCTACTTTGAGGCAGTGGATAAGGGGATGGAGTCAGACAGGAACTTCAACAACCCAGGTCTTTTTATCCTCGGCACCAGGCAAGGGTCAAGGATTAGATTATGGCCCACTTCACGCAATCTTCAATAGAAAAATATATATAGAATAGGCTCACAGGATCATAGCAATGTATGAGAGTTAGAAGCAAGTAGTTCAATTTTCTTAATTTTGCAAAAGGAGAACCTGAGGTCTTTGGAGGTTAAACATGTTGTCCAAGTTCATAAAATTAAACCAATCTGAGGTAGATTGGAACCCAGGTCCTCTGAGATTCAGAGTCAGCGCTCTTCCTTATACTGAAAGCATTAAGAAAGCCCCTTAGAATTTGTGGAAGCAGGATTTGACTTATACTAAGTTAAAGCATTATTCAGAAGAGTTTTGACAAATTGAGCAAGAATACGAAGTTCGGAGTATTTTGGAAACAGAGTTGTATCAGATACTTCTAGGCTTCAAAGACTTATAATATTTTTGGTACGGATACTCCACTGAATAGGTTGCAACCCCTTAATAGACTGCCTTAGAATGAAAGGATCACAGATTTAGAGATGGAAAGAGAATTTGGAGATCATCTAGTTCAAACACCTCATTTTATAGATGAGGAAAGTGAGGCTCAAAGAATGTGCTTGGTCAAAGATCACGTAGGTGAAATGTAACAGAGACAGCATTTGTGCTTTTGTGACGCCCTTAGCAGATCGCCTTTGTGAGCTGCTTCCTAACTCTCCACTTGCCCTGTCCCGCCCCCACCCCCAGCCAAATTAATCACTTTGTGGCCAACCTGGCAATCGGCAATTAAGAATTTAGCCAGGTTGGTGGTCTTCAGCGACAAGCACGAAATCCAGTATCACTGTCTTTCCATTTAAGTAGGACATGCCAAAGCTTCTCTTTCTCGTTGTTCCAGAAAACTAGGCAAGTAGTGAGTGATTTTCATATCATGATGAGTCAGTAGAGTAGGATTTTAAGACTTGATATATCATGGGGTAAGAAAAAATGGAAATTTACCTTCTGCTAATCGCTGTTTCCATCCTTGTGCTGCATATGCAAAGAATTCATTATTTAGGGCAGAACTACTGAGGCGTAAAACTCCATCACTTCCCATCTAGAAAATAAGCCAATAAAAATAAGACACAATAATCAGAAAGATGTTCAACTAAGATTACATAGAAATAAACTGAAAATTCCAATTAAGGAAAATGTGAGGCTTAGAGTACAAAAGAAGGAAGATAAAGGAAAAAGGGAAAGTAACAAAATAAATGGATTTCTAGTATTAAAATGGTAGAATTAAGCCCTATCATTTTTACCTTTTTAAGATGGGATGTGGGGTGGTGAGGGAGAAAGGTTGCTGGGTGTATTTGTATGTAAAATTTACACTCCTTTATAAATCACCCTGCTAGGGAACATCTAGACCTCCGTCCAGCCTGTTCATTGGTCTCCCTGCCTTAGGTCTGTCTCCCCACTCTCTGGAATGTCTCTCTGTAGGTAACACATCAGCAATCTTATTAAACCTTTTCTTTTCCCACTCCTTCCACCTTCTTTCACTCACTGTGACCTGGCTCCTTCCTAATAACACAACTTCCCTGTCTATACTTGCCAGCACTAACTATATAACAACCTTGACTCAATGGTTAATGTGGGGGAGTTGTTCCTTGTTCCCCATTACCACTTCTAAATTCTCCCTTTGTCACCATTGCTCAGCAACCTTTTCATACAAACCATTTTTTATCGCCCAATTAAGATTCTGGTGGCTACTGTTTACTGACCTACAGGATACTCCCCTTCCTTTCTCAATGGGTACATGGCTTCCAGTCTTCCTCTCTTCCCTAATTCCTGTCCTCATACCAGGGGACTCCCTAATATTAATATTCTTCCTAGACTCCCTCAAAAACTTAACCTCTCAGTCTCTCAATTTACTCATTTCACGTGAAGCGTTCTTCCACTCCACCTTACCTATATACCGAGATGATGGTATTCTCCCTTGATCTTGCAATCAGCCAGAAATAGTCATTCCTATGTTCATGAACTATTTGCTGCCATTCCATCTCTTCCTCTGCCTTGCAACCCCAAATCTCGTTCCTTGTCCTCACTGTGATTGCTAGTTCTTACACTTCTCAGTTCTTTCCCAGGCCATCACTGTTGCACAGGCTATACTCTATTCCACTCCTTTGGCCATCTTGACCCCTAGTGAACCAATTTAGCTATACACAGTCTCTTGGCTCTTATCTTACTGAAGACCTTGCCCTGACAAGCTCCAGTCCTGGATTGTTCTCACCATCAATTGCCATCTTTTCTACACAGGCACTGTTGAATAAGGCTGGAGAAAAATCACTAAAATATACTATGTAATCTCATGTGGGCCTTCAATGCAGCTATTTTTACATTGCCCTGACTCACCTACAATCTTACTCACCATCTAAGTTTTTCAAAATCTTTTCATCCCTCCTCAAACTTCTAATGGGTCCACTGACTGAAAACCTTACCTCATATGTCAATGGAAAAAAAATGGGCCCAATAAGTGAGAGGTCCTTCTCCCTTTCTCATATCACTGAGATACTTTCCTCTACTATCTCCCTCCTCACTCCTATTTCACATGAAGAGGTAGTCCTTCTCTTTGCCAAGACAAACCTTTCTCTACATGCACAAGTTCAATTCTGTCTTCTCCAGCACATTGCTCTCTATATCATCTCCACTCATTCACTTATATTTAGTCTCTCTCTCTCTTTCTCTCTCAATCTCTCTCTCTCTCTCTGTCTGTCTCTGTCTCTCTCTCAATTTCTTCTGCTTCCCTGTCGTTCAGTCATTTTTCATCCATGTCTGACTCTGTAATAACCCCATCTGGGGTTTTTTCTGGGCAAAGATACTGGAGTGGTTTACCATTCCTTCTCCAGGTCATTTTACAGATGAAGAAACCAAGGCAAACAGGCTGAAGTGACTTACCCAGCATCACAAAACTAGCATCTCAGACTAGATTTGAAAGAGAAATGAGTCATCCTGACCCCAGGCCTGGCATTCTATTCACTAGCTGCCCAGCTGCTTCCCTACTGTCTATAAACATGTCTATGACTCTCCTATCCTCAAATAATCCTCACTTGATCAATCCATCTGCACTAGCTATTGTCCCATATCCTTCCTCTCTTTTGTGGCTTAGCTCCTTGAAAAAGTGATTTAAAATTGCTACTTCCATGTCCTTCTCTCTCATTCCCTTCTGCAGAACTCATAATTCAACTGAAACTGCTCTCTCCAAAATTACCAATGATCTCTTAATTGCTGAATCTAATGACCTTTTCTAAATTCTCACTCTTTTGACCTCTCTGTGGTCTTTAACACTGTCAATCACTCTCTTTCTCTGGTTTTAGTAATACTCTATCCTGGTTCTCCAACTACGTTTCTGACTATTCCTTCTCATTTTCTTTCTTCACCCAGGTCACACCTACAAACCATGTCTGTCCTGGATTATCTTCTCTTTTCCTTTTATGCTATTATACTTAGTGATCTATCAGCTCTAGTGGATTCAACTCTCATCTCTGTGAAGGTGATCCTACATTTATTTGTTCATTTCTAACCTCTCTTCCTCTCCTTAGGTAGTCTCACATCTCCAACTGTCTATAAGGCATTTAGAACTATATGTTTCATAGACACCTTAAACTGTAAAGGTTGAAAATTGAACTAATTTTCCCACAAACTCTCCCCTCTTCCTAACTTTCCTATTATGTGAATGGTACCAACAACTTCCTATTCACCAGGGCTCACAAACTAGGCATCATCCTCGACTCCTCAACTCTCTCTCATTCTCATATCCAATCAGTTGCCAAGTTTTGTAATTTCCTTGCATATGTCCCCATCTGTCCTCTATCATTGCCACCACCCTGCTGAAGGCCCTCAACATCTCACACCTGGCATATTATAATAGCCTACTGGTAGGTCTATCTGCCTCAGGTTTCCACTCAGATGTCAAAATGATCTTTTTAAAGTGTAGGGCCTAAGAAAACCAATACTACACCCCCACCACCTTCATTAAATAAACAACAGTGGCTCCCTATTATCTCTAGGATCAAATATAAAATCCCATTTATCTTTTGAAGCCCTTTATACGTGCCCTTTCTACCTTTCCGGTTTCTTATACCTTACTCACCCCCACATCTGCAATCCAATGACATTGGCCTCCTTCCTGTTCCTCAAATAGGACACTCCATTTCCCAGCTGTGAGTGTTTTCACTGGCTGTTATTCTTTCTCTACTTATCTCTACCACTTAGTGGCTCCCTTCAAGTCTCAGATAAAGTCGGCAACGAGCCTTTCCATTTTCTCTTTAATCTTAGTGCCTTCCCTCTAAGAAAACCTCAAATTTGTCCTGAATATATTTTATTTATACATTTTCATGTATTCTGTCTCCATTAGTAAGCTCCTTCAGAGAAGGGGTTTTTTTCCTTGCCTTTCTTTGTATCTCTAGAGCTTAGCACAGTGCCTGAAACAAAGCAGATGCTTAATAAATGCTTAATGAGTAACAGGATTTGGAGCTGGAAAGGAATTAAATTTTATAGACAAAGAAATGAATGATCAGAAAGTTCACAATAGATATTAGGTACAAGAACCAGAATTCAAACCCAGTTCTGGTAACTCCAAATTTATAGTATTCTTTCCACTATAACATATGGTGAGGCAGCTGATAGAGCACTAGATTAGGAACTAGATTTGAATCTTAGCACTCTTAATAAGTTAGGCATATTACTTTGCACAACTTGATTTAAGCTGGCTGAGGCTGTTTTCTTGGATATAAAATGGAATAATAACACTTGTACTGCCTCTGTGAAGGGGGTCTTGTGACGATAAAATCATAAAGTATATGTGAAAAAACTTTTCAAAAAGTATAACTATAAAATTTAAGCTTTTTTATAATTATGATTTTCACTAGAGTGGTAACAGTTAACAAAAAAGGATCTTTAAAAATGCTAGTAATTAAATATAATTAATACCTGAATCAGATATTAAGCCTGGCTATTCCTCATATTACTTCCCACATGGTAAATTTCAAAGTCAAAAACATAATACTAAGTTTGTCATAACTATGTTAGGTATTTTATTGCTTTCAGAAGTTTTGACAAAAAATTTCTGCAACAAAACTAAAAAATCCATGCACACATAACCAACATCTTTTGTTCTTCCTCTGAACATTCACACAAAGAAAGGTTGGTATGCTGCTAAAAGTGTTACAAATTTGAATATGACAGAAAAATATATATATTCCTTTCCAAAATACACACATGCATTAAATTGGGGGTGGGGGGGAAAAGGGAGGTAACCAAAAAGCTAGGATGTGCTGAAATTAATGAATTTGAATTTGATCAATAAGTATTTGTTTTTTGAATTCAGTGAACAAGTAATTATTGTTTCATACGAGCACAGCCCCTTGCATTCCGCAAATAAATATTAATAAATGTTGGATGTGCTAATAAAGAATGTCGTAAGTCAAATAGGTTCTCTTCAGGACATAAAGTAACACACCATAAAGAGTCTTTGCCATTCATAGGAGCTTATTAATCTAATTAGTGATATACATGAAAGCTTTAACACCAATTATTATATGATAATTTGTGATGGAGACACGATTTCCCTGGTGTTGGTACCCCTTTCACAGATATAGATACCAATTCTCCCAATCCTTTTCATCCTATGTGACTCTTAACTCAAGTCTTTCCCTAATCCTCTAAAAAAAATCTAATGTTAGTTAGATCTGATTTATACGATTCCTAAATCAACTAAATCACACTTCATTTTGTAATAGACGTTTGCATTTGTTCTCTTCAGTTTGCTATGTTTATGCAGAGTGTTATCTTTGTTTTCTGCTGGCACCAGAAAGAAGAATTCCATTTTTGCATTTTCCTAGGGCATTTTTTTGCATTTACATACCAACCTGATGGACACCTTTATTCAATACCAGTTTCTCATTAATTTTTTTTGTTTGAATGTTTGAATGTTTTTTGTTTGAATTTGAGCCATGTCCCAAATTTGTAGTGGGGTTTTTGCTTTAAAGAAGATTTTCAGTAGGTGAAAGATATATTTCTTTTTCTTCAAAAAATCAGGTATGAGTTATTTTTGCTTCTTGTATTTAGGTAATTGGAACCTTTCTCTGTTTATGAAGTGATAATGATTTCATGTACAAAATGAAACCTCTAAAAACTAAGTTGGGTATAGCTGTTGTCTAGTTAAATATCAGTACTTATCCATGACTATGGGGATAAAATTTTTCAGTGGTAAATTATTTATATAAATATAAAAATACTTTTATGTTATTCATACATTATAATATAATAAGCCTAATTGTGCTGAGGTTATTTACTCAGCATAGAGGGGCAGCAAATAGACCTCTCCTTGAATCACACTACTTTAAGAAAAATAAAAACTTGCAGGCCCTCAGATCGAGTTGTAAAAGCAGTCAGTAATAAGGACACAATAGGCTTGATATCCCCCACCTTTACCGAAAGTATGCAGAACCCAGCACTAACACAAAGGTCCAAGTTAGGAAGTAGGCTGGAAGAAGAAGAAGAAAAAAATCCTATCATAAAGAACTACTATGGTGACAAGAAAGCTCAAGACAAACAGAATAAGCAGATGATGAAAAACATCTACAAGTTGTAAAGCCTCAAAGAAAAATGCAGCTTTGAAACAAGCCCAACAAGAATTCCTAGAAGACTTTAAAAACACCCCAAGAAAGACTAAAAACAAAAACATATGAAAGCCATGGAAGAACGATATGAAAAGACAATCGACAACTTCCAAAACAAGCACAAAAATCTTACTGAAGAAAATAACTCCTTGTAAGTTTCCAAATGGAAGCTGATGATTCCATGAAATATCAATATATAATAAAGTCAAAAGTCTGAAAAATAGAAATTGTAAAATATCTCATAGAAAAAATAACTGCCTTGGAAAATAAAGTGAGGAGAGATCATTTAAGAAACATCAGAATACCTGAAAGTGGTGAACAAAAAAAGAGTTTTAGCATGAAAGAAAATTGGCCAGATACCTTAGAACCAAATCGAAAAAACTGACTGGTAACTTCTTGAAACTCACAGCGTATATTGTCAATAATGCCTTTTATGCCAATTGTAGTATCTAAGTCATTAATGAGACATGAGACAATGTAGTTATTATTCCTGTTGTGCAACTTCTGTTAGCCCTTTGGATTATTTATAATTTTGATTCTTCTGAGAGTCCACATAACATCACATAGAACACTGATGTTAAAGACAAGGGCTCTATGGCAGTGATGATTTGGAGATCATTAAAATCACTCCAAAATTCCCCTGCTGAGATTTTAGTATGATCTCCTCTTTCTCAATCTGCCCATCACCTATGATGCCTCTCTAAAACATACATATTGTTGAACTAACTGGAAAGAATGAGGTTACTGTGCAAAACTATGAAGTGGTTGGAAGCTGTGTTTTTCATCTTTGTTTCTCCAGGATAGATTGCTATAAAAATGACTTCTTTGCATGTTGGTACATTTCACTCAAGAATGTTTGCAATATTCTGGGACTTAATGCAATGGGTGTAATGCCAAATTTAAAAATAAAGATAAAGAGCATGTAGAAGAGCTATCAGATTTCTCTATTGACAGGAAATTAATTTTTCTTTTATTTTAACTGTCAGCACTTCAGATAAGCAACTCTCCCTGTATTATCTATGGCCACACAAGTATAATCATCAGTGAATCTCAGTTGAATAAATATGAGAGGCCATTTAGTCCAACCCACACCTGAACAAGAATCCTCTTTAACCCATTCATTCCTATAAATGATCTTTTACCTTTCCTCTTGGCAATTTTCTCACCCACTATCCACCACTTTTCCACATAACAAAAGTCAATAGACATTTGAAAGACTATCATGGTTTCCCTAAATCTACTCTTCTCTAGGTTACATATTGCCAGTACCTTCGACTGATGATCTTCACATATTTTAGAAGCTCAAAGAATTCAAAAGTAGAAATACGAACAGAAATTAGAGCTTTCATAGAGAACTCACAAGAACAGAGATGGAAGAAAGAAGATCAAAATAAAATCAAGAGAAAGTAAAATTAGAAGAGCTCATGAGATCTCTGTATTCTTTGAATGCAGAAGACAATTTGAACATAGTTGTTCTTTCATAAAAAATTATAAATTCTATATTTAAGAAAATCAAAAAAAAAATTCTCCAAAATATTGGCAACAGAGAATAAAGAAGAGATCAACGGAACAAACAGGACTGTAGGAAAGAAACTCGAAGTTCTTCATCCAGAATTATAGTCACCAACCTCCAAAGATTCACTTCAAAATACTCAAATGGATCTGAACTCCCATGAACATCAATACTTCATTTAACAATGCAGATGACTGCCTCTCCATTTTGGCCCTCACTTATCTATGTACTACCACAAGTTCATCATAAGATATCCCATATCTAAGAGCCTTTCTTGCTTTCTTTGGACTTCAAGATCTATATATCTATAGCCCTTTAAGTCTCTCTACTGAACTCTATTCTCATGCCATCTCTTTCCTAATAGACATTTTTTAAAACTGTCCTATATGTACCTCAAATTAATTATGTCAAAACCAGAGCTCTGTGTATTCTTTCAAAATTTGTAAGTTATTTTTTAAATCACAAATTTCATCCATAAATATGAACATTTCAACATGAACTAGGTTGACATTTAATAGAGGACCCTTGGATGTGATGAAGTTTCTTCACCTCATCCAAATATTCTCCCAATGATCTCTCATTAACTGCCAAATCTAACATCCTCTTCTTGATCTTTTTAATCTGCAGTCTTCAACATGTGCATCACCCTCTCATTATTCTTCCTTTTGGGGTGTGTGTGTCTGTGAGAGGGAGAGGGAGAGAGGGAGGGAGGGAGAAAGAGAGCACGCTCTTTCTTCTCCCATCTTTTTTTTAAATAAAATTTTGATCTTTTAATTTCAAATTCCTTTCGCACAACTCCTCCAACACTGACTGGTGCCATATTTTGTCATCTCTGACAATTTGTAGGGAATGAGGGGAAACCCCATTAGGGTTTTTTTTTTTTAACTCAGGAAATAACTATTTGATAAAAAGCTGCTGGAAATGCTGAAAAATTGTCTGGTAGAAATCGGGCTTAGATCAACACCTTACAACATATTTGGCAATACATTTTAAATGAATATATGACTTTAATATTAAAGATCATACTATGAAAATATTAGAAAAAAGTAAATGTTGATACATGTTGATACAGTAGACCTGAGGGAAATAAGGGGTTCGGTTCCTGCAACCTCTAAAAACAGTAATCTTTTACCAGAGATTGCTGAAAATACACTTTTCTGCACACGCTTCTTTACAACAAAACTTTGATTCTGATAATGTCCTTTTCCTAACATAGTAACCATGAAATAATCCATAAAATGCCTTACACAAAATAAAATTGGTAACATGTAAAACATTCTCTCTTGCTAGCAATTCCCTAGAACTCTGTGACCTTTTGTGCACTACTATCTCAATTTTTTTTTTAAAAAATTGATTTCTGAGAACATTCACTTTTCATGACACATGAAATCTACACCACCATAAAAACTGTACAGCAAATGAAATTCTTAAAACTAAAACATTTTTTAACCTGAATCTTACCTTCTACTGTGTCAGATGGCAATGTGAAGGTGTTGTACTGTATATTATGCTACTGTAAACCTCTCTACCTTGGTCTGAAATGCTAGTGTGGTTCACTCAATTCCCACTATCAACTGGTATTCTAATCCCCTCAATTAACTCACCAGAGAGGTCTCAATATCACCTCTGATACTCTGATACTTTGTCTGTGCTGCACACGGCCATGAATATATGTAGTTGCCAAAACAAAAGTGAAAATGAGGTTACTAATAAATAATCATAGAAATGCTTGAAGTCACCTAAATTAAACATGTGAATGTTAAAGATCGACTGTATAAACAACTAGCAAATATATGTGAGACCAACAACCATTCCCCAATAGATATGTCATCAAAAGATATGGGCAAAGAGTTCTCAACTGCCGAATATTGACAACTACATGAAAGAATGCTCCAAATCACTAATAATAAGAGAAATATTTTCATCCAAGTCATATCCACTAACTATGGGTGTCCCCCAAAGTATATATGCATCTATGTATGTATATGAATATATGTTTGTCTACATATACATGTGTATGTAGACACACATATCAAAATTTCTATCATCTCTTTGCAGATCAATCCAAAATCTTTCTTTACATCTTGTTCCTGAGATCCAATCCTATATCACCAATTAATTAGCTCTTGGTCAGCTTTGCTGGATGGCCAACAGTCATCTCAAATTCACTATGTTCAAACAGAAGTCATTTTTTGAAACCCCTCCCCACAATTAGCTACCCCCTTTTCCAATTTTCCTAATACTTTCAAGGGCATCACCATTGTTCTGTCATTTAGGCTCACAATCTCAGTATCATGCTTGATTCCTCACCCATATATACCCAATTTCTTATCAAATCTTATCCTTTCTACCTTTATAACATCTCTCATCTAGGGACCCTTCTTACATGGCCTTCTCCCATGAACAGTCTTTCACTATCTCTTGCCTGGACTCCTAAATATTTGGTCTCCCTGCTTCAAGTTTCTCCCTATGCCAATCCCTCCTCCACTCAGCTGCTTAAGATATATTTGCTAAGTGTAGGTCTGACCTTTTCACAATTCCCCTTCTATAAACTTTTATTACTTCCATGACCTAATGTACAATCTTCAATGTAACATTTGAAACCCTTTACAACCTGTTCTTTCCAGTCTTCTTACATTTTACTCACCTTCAAGCCACACTAGTCTACTAGTTGTTGCTCACATGACATTCAATCCCCCTTCTTCCCAAGACTATGCAGTGGCTATCCTCCATCCCTAAAATGTTCTCCCTTCCCACCTCCGTTTCCTAGCCTCTCTTTCTTCTAAATTCAACTTAAATTCAACTTTCTATAGGAAGTCTCTCCTGCACCTCCTTCCCTTTCTAGTCTCTTTTCTGTAAGATTACCAATTACTTTGCATTTATACTGGATTACTCTTACACATACATAATTACATGCTTATTACCTCTCCCAAAGAATGTGAGCACACAGAGAACAGCAATGTTTTTGTCTTTTTTTTTGTATCACCAATGCTTAGCACAACATCTGTAACTGAGAAGAGCTATTAATCTAGTTTAGCTGCAACATAAAATGTGCATAAGAAAATAAGATGATGTCAGATTAGAAAGGTAAGACAAAGCCAAATTGTGTACAACCTTAAATACCAAGCTAAGAAGTTATTTTGTCATATATACAATTGGAAACCATTTGAGACTTTTGAGCAGAGAAATTAAATGGTCAAATATATGCTTAAGGAAGATTATTTTGACAGCTATATGAAGGACAGAATGAATTGAAGACTGGGGATGAGAGGTGCCCATTGGTCTTGGCAAAAAATGCTCCTCACTGGGAGATCTCTATAATGATGAAATCTCAGGTTTGGTTAAAAAAAATAAAGATAAATTGGAGAAGAGTAAGAGAGGAGACAGAAAGCCAAATTGGGTTATTTTTTGCAATATTCAAGTGGTGATGAAGCTCTGAACAAAAGTGGTAGCTTATGTGCGTGAATGGGGGTAGAATTGAAAGATGTAGTAATGGTAATAACAAAATTTGGTAACTGATAAGTGGAGGATAAAGGAAATAAAAGATGACTGGGAAGGTGAATGGTGGTACTGTCAAGAAAAATAAGGAACTTAGAACATAACTCCTTCTCTGTACTCCTACAACCACCATCCTGACTCAGGCCTTCATCCCCTGTGTCCTTAACTACTGCAATAACTTTTGAATAGTTTTGTCTGCTTCTAATCCCTTTTCTGTAATTCAGCTTCTAGATGGCTGCCAAAATAATTCCCAAAGCACAGGTCTGACACTTCACTCCTCTGCTCGAGAACTTTTAGTGACTATGTATTTTTTCTAGGATAAAATGCAAACTCCACTATTTAAAGCCCTTCACAAGCTGGCTATATCCTCTTTCTAAGCTAGATTCAAAATCTGTCTCTCATACATTTTACATTCCAGTCAACCTGGCTTACCTGTTGTTCCCAAACACACGTTCCATCTTCTGCCCCTGTACCTTTGCAGACCCTCTCTTCCATGCTGGGAACACACTCCTCATTAACTCCTTGGCTTAGAATCTTTAGCTCCCTTCAAGGCTCAACTTAGCCTCCTCCAACTCACAATGGTTAGCTTTTCCCCACATCCCAAATCTATTCATTTATTTTGTGTAAATATTTATTTGCTTGTCTATGGCACAGTATTTTCCCAACTCCAAGTACTAGGTCATAATCTGAAGACAGGCACAGCTTCATTTTTGTCTTTGTGAGTGTATCTAATTTTTATCCAATTAATCACTGACATATGATTTCTGCATTGGGACAGGGGTCTGCTTCCAGGCAGCAATTTCTCTATCAACCCCTACCACCCTCAACAGATATCATCCTATATTTGATGATTAAAGATATAAAAATGGGGCCACTGCCAGTCGTCCTGACTTATGTCTCACCACTAGACTCCAGTAACTCTGGAGGAGAGAATGAGGCTGATGACTCTGCACAGTTCTGCGCCTTGCTTAAATCCAATTCACCTGCAAGTCAAGACATTATCCTCCTGATGTCACGGGTCCTCTTTGAGAAAAAAGAATGAACAACAACAACAAAGATAATCAAAGAAATCATAGATCTAGAATCTGAATGAACCTCAGAAGGCAATCTAGTCCAGGATTCCTCATTTTAAAAATGAGAAAAGATTGAAGTTCTGGGAGCCGTGATGACTGAGTAAACTCTAAGAGCTCTCATTCTTCCTCCCTTGAATAACCCAGAGAATACTGCCCAAGGAGAAACCCTGGAAGAGAAGAGTCAGAAAGAGAGATTCAGTAGTCTTTTAGCTCAGGAAGCTAGGGAGACCCCCTCTTGTGGTGACAGAAGGAAGGCATCCCAGCAAGCACCACCTTAGTGGATCAGTGGGAGTTCCTTAGCCCCAAGGGGGAGGAGCCAGCAAGCGCCAACACCAGGACCCCAGGCGGGCCTTCACACAGCCAGGGAAATTGGCAGACACCAGGGCAGAGCAACAGCTGAGGCTACCCATGCTATAGAGCACAGCCCTAGGGGAAGAGGAGACTTCCAGCATCTAGACCACCTCCCCCCACCTCTCACTGTGAGCTTCAGTATAACTTAGAGGGATCTCAGAAAGACTTCACTGGGCCTCAATCCTTGGCACACACCAGCCAGCTACAGCTCAGCACTAGGTGAGCTGCAGTAGCATATAGCTTCTAGTTGACAAAACCAGAGGCCATGGCACACAAAGCCAGTAACCAGGCCCCTAGTTCCCAACATAAGCTTGAGACAGAGCCCCCGACCCCCAGGAGCAGAGATCCCCTTTAAAAGCCAGGCACAGGCCAACCACCATGAAGAAGAAAACTAGTAAAGTAAAAGAGACCACTGAATCGTATTATGGGGGCAGCATGTGTCTTATGAAGTTCTCATTTCTCAAATATTTAGAGAAATTAATCAAATTTGTAAGAATACAAGTCATTTCCCAAATGATAAATAGTCAAAGGATATGAACAAGCAGTTTTCAGAAATAGAAATCAAAGCTCTTTATAGTCACAGGAAAAAATGCTCTAAATCACTATTGATCACAGAAATGCAAATCAAAACAACTCTTAGGTACAACATCACCTGTCAGACTGGCTAACATGGCAAAACAGGAAAATGATAAATGCTGGAGAAGATGTGGGAAAATAGGAACACTGTTTATTGTTGGTGGAGTTGTGAACTGATCCAACTATTCTGGAGAGTAATTTTATAACTATGCCCAAAGGGCTATAAAAATGTGTATACCCTTTGACCCAGCAATACCACTGCTGGGGCTGTATCCCAAAGAGATCATACAAGTGAGAAAAGGACTCCTATGTACAAAAATGTTTATAGCAGCTCTTTTTGTGGTGGCAAAGAACTGGAAATCAAGGGGATGCCCATCAATTGGGGAGTGACTAAACAAGATGTGGCATAAGAATGTAATGGAATTCTATTGTGCTATAAGAAATGAGGAGCAAATGGACTTCACAATAACCTGAAAAGACATATGATCTGATGCTGAGCGAGGAGAGCAAAACCAGGAGAACGTTATACACAATCACAGACACATGGTATCTGTGATGCCTCACTTTGATAGACACTATTGCTCTTCTCAGCAATACAAGGTTCAAAGACAGCTCGAAAAGACCCATGATGGAAAAAGCTATCCACATCCAGAGAAAGAATTATGGAGTCTGAATGCAGATTGAGGCAAACTATTTGCTCTCCTTTCCTTTTTGGTTTTGTTTCTTCTTTCTCATGATTCATTCCACTGGTTAAAATTCTTCTTTACACTTAGACTATTGTGTATATAAGTTTGAGGTGAAGGTATACGTAGAACCTATACTGGATTATATGTCATGTTGGGGGAGGGGGAGGGAATTTGGAACTCAAAAACTTGTGGAGCTGAGTGTTGTAAACTAAAAATTAAAATTTTAAAAAAAGAAAAAATGAGAAAAAAGAGGCCCAATGAGGATATAACATAGGATGTTTTATGGAAACTTTTCCATTAAGGACCAAAGGTTCAAATTCAAAACTGCCCCATCTAATCTAAGAGGCCAGTTCACTTTGTCATCAAGATTTGAAGTGTTTAATAATAAATTTTGCACAATGGGACATATGACACACGCATATACACATCAGTACCTGTGGCTAAAACAAAGTGAGCTAATATTTCCTTCATATCAGTAAAGCACAGTAAAACAAAGAGAAGCAAGAATCTAAAAGCTCAAGATTCAACTCCTCCCTCTTCTTCATGTTACCATCTTCTCCAAAAGAGTTGACAGAGAACTAAAGAATTTGGATATGGATATTAATCTGGAGGAATGATTACTGAGACAAACAGTATGTTTCAATGTACTTTTTGACCCTCAAAAATTCCAACTGGGAATTTCACATTACTGTGAAGTGAATCTGGGTAGATCCAGAGGACTGTATGAGAATTTGGGATATCTAGACACAAGAGGCTAAATATGTGGTTTTCAGTGAATGCATGAGAAAGCACCACAGGAAAAAAAATTCCTTGAAAATAAAACAAAAAAAAAATTAGCCTTCATAAATTCCTGTCCACAGAGACAGCACAATTAAACACTAGGGCTAAATTAGACTGGAGAAACATGCCAATAAAGCAGTTTTTAAATACACTATTAATTTTTACGGCCTTTAAGAAACACTGGCCAATGGATACAATGTGTTAATGAGCTGGAACAACAAACATTTCTAGAAAGGCTTATTTTTTATTCTGTGGGGCTTTAAATTCCTGTCTCTCTGATTAGGCACAACTGCAGTGCTCATCTGAAATACAAAGAGCTCTTTTATGAAGAAGTCACATGAGAATCTTTGAGATGCAATTTTTCCTTTTTAATTAAGAGAAAAGCATTGGTCATACTCCATTGACTGTTTACTTAACAGAACATAGAGATGTCAAACACTGGCAAGAAGAAACTTGAGCAACTATGAACTTCTTCAAAATACACAACTTCTACAATGCTTACTGTATCACACCAATCACCTTTGTTGTGAACTATGACTTTCTGAAATGTCACTATGCTAACAATTTAAATGGTTAATGTGATTCTTTCCAAACATAAACTTAATAATTTTCCTAATGTAGGGCTCTATTCTCTTAAAACTGCAGTGAGAGCCCATGAATATTCTTTACAAATTATAATTGACATTTCATTAGCAATTACCACATTTTAACAATTTTATATTCCTTAGATATGTTGTAATTCACCTTACTCAGCTTCATAAAGGAAGCAGCAGGACACTAGGAAAGAGAGGATTGGATTGAGAATCCGAGGACCAGGTTTTAATTCTGGCTCTGCTTCTTCCCAACCTTTGTGACTTGAGGAAAGTCATATAACCTATTGGACTTCAAGCATCCTCATTTATAAAATGATTGGGTTGGACAAGGTGACCTTTTGGTTTCTCCCAGGTTTAAAACATAAGATATTCTCTCATAAAAGAAGAAAACATCACAGTATAGAAAAAAAAACACACTGAAATTGTGGGAGGGGCCAAGATGGCAGCTTGAAAACAAAGACTTGCTTAAGCTCTCCCCCAAACACCTGTAAAAATGACTCTCAACAAATTCTAGAGCTACAGAACCCACTAAATAACAGAGGGAAACAAGTCTCTAGCCCAAGATAGCTTGGATGGTCACTTGGAAAGATCTATCGCACCATGCTGGCAGTGCAGCATGGCCCACCAGGACAGACCAGACACAGTAGACTGGGTGGAGCAGGCCTCAGATCCCTGAATCACTGAGATGTGGCAGTTACCAGACTTGTCAACCCACAAACACCAAAGACAATGGAGTAGGTCAGTAGGAAAACCGCTGGATCTGGATGAGGGAAGTACACAGTCTGGCTGCAGCCTCTGGATGGCAGAGGTGGCTGTGGTGGTGGCAGTGGCAGCAGCAGCCTCTGAAGCCCCTGGCCCACTTCGTGAGGGAAATCAAGCAGCCAATCAGAGCGATAGAGTGCAGAGATCACTTTGCCAGTTCTGAGGCAAGGTTCTCTTGCTTTGCCCTGCTTGGATCTGGGTCGATGTCCTGGTTGGTGTTTCTTGCGGGAGGAGGGGCATCGGTGTAGCAGAGCTTTATGGAGGCTGTGGAGAGGGAGTCCTCCTGGTGGTTATACGGCCAAAAGGAGTGCCTACACTTACAGACCACAGCACAGGCCAGGAAAGGGGCATCATACCACCTCAGAATAAAAATAGCTCTGAAAACAGCAGCACAAAACCCCCGAAGCTTGGGACAAAGCCCTCTTTACTCTAAAAAGCAGTTATACCCTGACAAAAAACTCAGAACTCAAGTAACTGGCTGGGAAAATGAGCATTCAGTGCAAAAGGACTATAGAACCTTTCTTTGGTGACTAAGAAGATCAAAACATACAGCCAGAAGAAGTAAAAAAAAGTCAAATATTCTATATCAAAAGCCTTCAAGAAAAATATGAATTGGTCTCAGGCCATGGAAGAGCTCAAAAAGGACTTGGAAAAGCAAGAAAGAGAAGTAGAAGAAAAAAATGGGAAGAGAAATGAGAATTATGCAAGAATATCATGAAAAATAACTCAATAACTTGCTAAAGGAGACCCCCCAAAATACTGAAGAAAATAATACCTTAAAAAATAGACTAACCTAAATGACAAAAGAGCTCCAAAAAGCCAATGAGGAGAAGAATGCCTTGAAAGGCACAATTAGCCAAATGGAAAACAAGGACCAAAAGACCACTGAAGAAAATACTACCTTAATAATTAGAATGGAGCAAGCAGAAGCTAGTGGCTTTAAGAGAAATCAAGAAATTATAAAACAGAACTAAAAGAATGAAAAAAAGGAAGACAATGTGAAATATCTCATTGGAAAAACCACTGACCTGGAAAATAGATCCAGGAGAGATCATTTAAAAATTACTGGACTACCTGAAAGCCATGATCAAAAATAGAACCTAGACATCATCTTTCAAGAAATTATCAAGAAGAACTGCCCTGATATTCTAGAACCAGAAGGTAAAATAGAAAGAATCCGCCAATTACCACTTGAAAAAGATCTCAAAAAGAAAACTCCTAGGAATATTGTAGCCAAATTCCAGAGTTCCCAGATCAAGGAGAAAATATTTCAAGCATCCAGGAAGAAACAATTTGAGTATTGTGGAAACACAATCAGGATAACACAAGATCTAGCAGCTTCTACATTACGGGATCAAAGGGCTTGGAATATGATATTCCAGAGGTCAAAGGAGCTAGGATTAAAACCAAGAATCACCTACCCAGCAAAACTGAGTAAAATACTTCAGGGCAAAATATGGACTTTCAATAAAATAGAAGATTTTCAAGCATTCTTGAAAAAGAAAAGACCAGAGCTGAATAGAAAATTTGACTTTCAAATACAAGAATCAAGAGAAACCTGAAAAGGTAAACAGGAAAGAGAAGTCATAAGAGACTTACTAAAGTTGAACTGCTTTGTTTACATTCCTACATGGAAAGATGATGTATATGATTCATGAGACCTCAGTATTAGGGTAGCTGAAGGGAATATACATACATACGTGTGTGTATGTATGTGTACGTATATGTATGTGTGTGTATATATATGTGTGTGTGTGTGTGTGTATACACACACACACACAGAGCGCAGAGGGTGAGTTGAATATGAAGGGATGATATCTAAAAAAATAAAATCAAATTAAGAGATGAGAGAGGAATATATTGAGAGAGGAAGAAAGGGAGAGATAGAATGAAGTAAATTATCTCACATAAAAG
>CM053622.1:218555649-218571567 GCA_028646595.1 Phalanger gymnotis | reverse complement strand
AAGGGAGAAAATTCAATAAAGGGGGATAGGTTAGGAAGAAGCAAAATAAAGTTAGTCTTTCACAACATGAGTATTGTGGAAGGGTTATACATAATGATACGCTTGTGGCCCATGCTTGACTTCTTAGGAAGGGAGGGTGGGTGGGAAGGGAAGAGGGGAGAGAATTTGGAACTCAAAATCTTAAAAATAGGTGTTCAAAAAATAAAAGTTTTTGCACGCAACTAAAAGATAAAATACACAGGCAAAGGGGTGTAGGAATTTATCTTGCCCTACAAAAAAGGAAAGGAAAAGGGGATGGGAGGGGAGTGGGGTGACAGAAGGGAGGGCTGACTGTGGAACAGGCCAACCAGAATATATGCCATCTTGGAGTGGGGGGGAGGGTAGAAATGGAGAGAAAATTTGTAATTCAAACTCTTGTGAAAATCAATGCTGAAAACTAAATATATTAAATAAAAAAAAAATTAAAAAAAGAAAGTTTTACTTCCCTCAAGCCTAAATTTATTTCCCTTCACTTTTGACTCATTCATTGTTTCTGTCCTCTTGAGTCAAGCATCATAAGTCTACTCCCTCATCTATGTGGCAACTTTCCAAATGCTTGAAATATACTTTCAAATGCTATGCCTACCCCCAATCCTCTTTAAGTTTCCTATTCTCCAGGCTAAACATCACTATTTTTTCAGCCAATCTTCATTTATATTTTATTACATCTTCTCCAGCTTTTTGTTACCTTTAGTCCATGGAGATGTCCAAAGACAGATGCTTTTGTTTTTGCTGTAGGCATTGGATCCGTGTTGCCCAGTAATTACTAGAAAATGTCAGGATTTGGATTGATGATTAAAAACATCATCTCTCACCGACCCCCCCAGCCCCTTGTCCTTGCTAGCCCTCTAACTTGTATATATTTTTTCTTCTAGACAAGAATATAGCTTTATCAAATACCTATTGAGACTACAAATTAGTTATATTGTAGATATTTCTTTATCTTCCAAGTTCTCCTGCTCTTTTTGTATTGTAAATTATTTTAGAAGATGCATTGCATACTGAATCCAGAGTGGAAAATTTTCAATTAATTACTCAGAATAAACCTTTCTGGTTATAAGAATCTCTGTTCACTGTTCACTCTGTTCACTGACTTCTTTATCATCTTATAGACTTACTCGGGGATTTTTGAACAGACAGTATAAAATAAAGAAATTCTTATTCTCAGCACCTTTCAGTGACTGTCTTTGAAAGATCTCATATGAAAGGGAGATGATGATGATGATAATGATTGATGACTTATTTTTTTAACTAAAGCTACTGTAAATATTTTTGTACAAATAGGTCCTTTCTCGTTTTTATTGATCTCTTTGAGATACAGACCTAGTAGTAGTATTGCTAGATCAAAGAGTGTGCACAGTTTTTCTTTGTTTTAATCTTTCGGCATCATTCCTAATTGAGTCTACCGGCAGTGCATCAGTGTCACAATTCTTCTACATCTCATACAGCATTTTCCTTTTCTGTCACATTAGCCCATCTTATAGGTGTGATATAGTATCTTAGAGTTTTTTTAATTTGCATTTCTCTAATCAGTAGTGATTTAGAGCATTTTTTCGTGTGATTATTGATTTCATGTGAGCTTTGATTATTTTATCCGAAAACTGCCTGTTCATGTCCTTTGACCATTTATCAACTGGGAAATGGCTCTTACTTTTATAAATTTGGGTCCATTTTCTATGTGTTTAAGAAATGAGGCCTTCATCAGAGAAACTTATTGCAAAATTTTCCCCCGTTTTCCTGTGTTCCTTCTAATTTCAGCAGCATTAGTTTTGTTTGAATAGCATTAAAGCTTTTTTAATTTCATGTAATCAAATTTATCTGTTTTACTTACCATAATCTCCTATATTTCTTGTTTGGTCATAAACTCTTCCCTTATTCCTCAACCCAACAGGTACATTTTTCCATGCTCCCCTAATATACTCATGATATTACCCTTTGTGTCTAAATCATTTATCCACTTGGACCTTATCTTGGTATATAGTATGACATGTTGGTCTATGAATAGTTTCTACCAAACTGCTTTCCAGTTTTCCCAGCAATTTTTCTCAGATGTTGAGTTCTCACCCTGAAAGCTTGGATCTTTGGGGTTATCAAATATTAGGTTACTTTGGTCACTTACTATTGTTTATTATATCTATTAATTAATCTATTCACCACTCTTCTTCTTTGCCAGTACCAGATTGTTTTGATGACTTTCTAAATATATCATCACATCATTTGCAAAGAGTGATAGTTTTGATTCCTCATTGCTATTTTATTCCTTCAAATATACCTAGCATTTCTAGTATAATATTGAATAATAGTAGTGATAATGGACATCTTTGCTTCAATCTTGATATTTTTGGAAAAGCTTCAAGTTTATCCCTGTTATAGATACTTCTTACTTTTGGTTTTAGATGGATACTGCTTATCATTTTCAGGAAGCTTCTGTTGATTCTTGTGCTTTCTAGTGTTTTTAATATGAATGGGTATTATATTTTGTCACAGGCATTTTATCATATGATTTTTGTTGTTTTGATATGGTTAATTATACTGTTAGTTTTCCTAATATTGAGTAAGCCCTGCCTGGATTCCTGGTATAAATCCCACTTGATTGTAGTGTATAATCTTTGTGTTATATTGCTGTAAATTTTTGCATCAGTATTCACTAGGGAAATTCATCTACAGTTTGTTTTTGCTCACCATGGTTTAGGTATCAAAACCATATTTGTGTCATTAAAGGAATTTGATAATATGTCTTCTTTACCTATTTTTTCAAATACTTTATATAATATTGGGTTTAATTGTACCTTAAATGTTTGGTAGAATTATCTTGTGAATCTGTTTGGTGCTGGGATTTTTTTTTTTTTTAGGGAGCTCATTTATGGCTTGCTCAGTTTCTTTTTCTAAGATAGTTATTTAAATACTCTATTTGTTCTTCAGTTAATCTGGGCAGTTTATCCATTTTCCTTAAATTGTCAGTTTTCCTGGTATATAATTGGCAAAATAACTCCTAATGATTGCTTTAATTTCATCTTCATTGGTGATGCAGTCACTATTTTCATTTTTGATATTAAAAATTTGATCTTCTTTCATTTTTTAAGTCAAATTAATGAATGGTTTGTTTTTTGCTTGTTTTTATGAAACTAGAATCTAGGGTTTTTTTTAAGTTCAGTAATTTTCTTTCAGTTTTATTAATCTCTCCTTTCATTTTGAGAGTTTCCATTGTGTTGTTTGATTGGGAATTTTTAATTTATTCTTTTTCTAGGGTTTTTTTTTTTAGTTGTCTGCCCAGTTCATTGATCTGCTCTTTTTCCTTTTTATTGATGTGTGCAGTTAGAGATACACTTTTCCCCTAAGTGTTACTTTGGCTGCATCCCACAAATTTTGGAATGATATTCATCGTTGTAATTTTTTTTAATGAAATTAATGATTGTTTCTGTGATTTTTTTTTTTCCTTTGGCCCACTCAATCTTCAGTTCCACAGGTTTTTGAGTTCCAAATTTTCTCCCCCTCCCTTTCTTCCACCTTCCCTCCATCAAGGTGGCATGTAATATGATATAGATTCTACATACATAATCCCATTAAACTTATGTCATAATAGTCAAGTTGTAAAGAAGAGCTATAACCAATGGAATGAAGCATGAGAAAGAAGAAACAAAACCAAAACAGAGAGAGAGAGAGAGGAAGGGAGAGATAGAGAATGAGGGAGGGAGAGAGAGGGAGAGATAGTGATAGCGCAAATAGTTTGCTTCAGTCTGCATTCAGATTCCATAATTCTTTCTCTGGATGTTGATAGCTTTTTCCATCATGAGTCTTTTGGAGCTGTCTTAGAACCTTGCATCACTGAGAAGAGCCAAGTCTTATCAAAGGTAGTCATCACAGAAACCATGTATCTGTAACCTTGTATAAGGTTACATGTTCTCCTGGTTTGCTCCTCTTGCTTGCATCAGATGATATAGGTCTTTCCAGGTTATTATAAAGTCTGTCTGCTCCTCATTTCTTATAGTATAATAGTATTCCATTACATTCACATACCACAACTTGTTTAGCCATTCCCCAATTGATGGGCATCCCTTTGATTTCCAATTCTTTGCTACCACAAAAAGAGCTGCTATAAATATTTTTATACATATGAGTCTTTTTCCCACTTGTATGATCTCTTTGGGATACAGTCCTAGCAGTGGTATTGTTGGGTGAAAGGGTATGAACATTTTTATAGCCACTTGGGCATAGTTCCAAATTGCTCTCCAGAATGGTTGGATCAGTTCACAACTCCACCAACAATGCAATAGTGTTCTAATTTTCCCACATCTTCTCCAGCATGTGTAATTTTCCCATTTTGCCATGTTAGCCAATCTGACAGGAGAAATGTGGTACCTAAGAGTTGTTTTGATTTGCATTTCTGTAGTTAATAGTGATTTAGAGCATTTTTTCCTATGACCATAAAGAGCTTTGATTTCTGTTTCTGAAAACTGCCTGTTCATATCCTTTGACTATCACTTGGGGAATGACTTGTATACCTATAAATTTGACACAGTTCCCTGTGTATTTTGGTGATGAGGCCTTTATCAGAGACACTGGTTGTAAAAATTCTTTCCAAATTTTCTGCTTCCCTTATAATCTTGGTCACATTGGCTTTGTTTGTACAAAAACTTTTTGATTTAAGGTAATGAAAACTATCCATTTTATATTTGTAATGCTCTTTATCTCTTGCTTGGTCATAAATTTTTCTATTCTCCATAAATCTGACAGGTAAGCTATTCCTTGCTTTCCCAAATTGCTTATGATATCAGCCTTTATATCTAAATCATGTACCCATTTGACTTTATTTTGGTATATATCGTGTACCCATTTTAACTTTATTTTGGTATATAGTGCAAGATAGTGGTCTATGCTCAGTTTCTGAAATATTATTTTTCACTTTTCCCACCAGTTTTTGTAAAATAATGAGTTCTTATCTCAGAAGCTGGGCTCCCTGTGTTTATAAAAGAGTAGATTACTATAGTCATTGCCTACTGCATCTTCTATACCTAATCTCTTCCACTGATCCACCACTCTATTTCTTCACCACTACCAAGTAATTTTGATGACTGCTACTTTATACTATAGTTTAATATCTAGTATGGCTAGGCCACCTTCCCTAGCATTTCTTTTCATTAATTCCCTTGATATTCTGGGCCTTTTGTTCTTCCAGATGAATTTTGTTATTATTTTATCTAGGTCTATAAAATAATTTTTGGTAGTTTGATTGGTATGGCACTAAATAAGTAAATTAATTTAGGTAAAATTGTTATTTTTTTATTATTATATTAGCTCGACTTAACCACGAGCAACTGATGTTTTTCCATTTATTTAGATCTGACTTTATTTGTGTGAAAAGTGTTTTGTAATTATGTTCATATAGGCCCTGGATTTGTCTTAGCAGGTAGACTCCCAAATATTTTATAGTGTCTACAGTAACTTTAAATGGATTTTTCTTTCTATCTCTTGCTGTTGGGCTTTGTTCATAATATATAGAAATGCTGAGGATTTATGTGGATTTATTTTATGTCCTGCAACCTTGCTAAAGTTATTTATTATTTCAAGTAGTTTTTTACTTGATTCTCTAGGATTTTCTAAGTAAACTGTCATATCATTTGCAAAGAGTGATAACTTAGTTTCTTCTTTGCCTAATTTAATTCCTTCACTTACTTTTTCTTATTGCTAAAGATAACATTTCTAATACCAAATTGAATACTAGGGGTGATAATAGACATCCTTGTTTCACCCCTGATCTTACTGGAAGTACATCTAGCTTATCCATCATTATCATAATGCTTGTTGATGGTTTTAGGTAGATGCTACTTATCATTTGAAGGAAGACTCCATTTATTCCCTTGCTTTCTAGTATTGGGTGTTGTATTTTGTCAAAAGCTTTTTCTGCATCTATTGAGATAGTCATATGGTTTCTGCTAGTTTTGTTGTTGATATGATCGATTATGCTGGTAGTTTTCCTAATATTGAACCAGCTTTGCATTCCTGGAATAAATCCTACCTGGTCGTAGTGTATTATTCTCGTGATAAGTTGCTGTGGTCTTTTTGCTAATCTTTTATTTAAAATTTTTGCATCTATATTCATTAGGGAAATTGGTCTATAATTTTCTTTCTCTGTTTTAACTTCCTGGCTTGGGTATTAGTACCATATTTGTGTCATAAAAAGAATTTGGTAGGACTCCTCATATTTTCCCGAATAGTCTGTAAAGTATGGGAATCAGTTGTTCTTTAAATGTTTGATAGGATTTGCTTGTATATCCATCTGGCCCTGAAGATTTTTGCCTAGGGATTTCATTGATGGCTTGTTCAATTTCTTTTTCTGAGATGGGGGTAAGTATTTTACTTCCTCTTCTGTTATTCTGGCAATTTATATTTTTGTAAATATTCATCCTTTTCCATAAGGTTGTCAAATTTATGGGCATACAATTGGGCAAAATAATTCCTAATTATTGTTTTAATTTCCTCTTCAATTTTATTTATCTCTCCTTTGCTTTTCAGTATTTTTAATTTGGTATTTAATTGTGGATTTTCAGTTTGTTCTTTTTCTAGCTTTTTTAGTTGCATGCCCAATTCATTGATCTCCTTTCTTACTTTATTCATGTTAGCATTCAGAGAAATAGCATTTCTCCTAAGAACCACTTTCACAGCATCTCATAAGTTTTTGTATGTTGTCTCATTATTGTCATTCTCTTGAATGAAGTAATTGTTTCTGTGATTTTTTTTTTGTTTGACCTATCGATTCTTTAGGATTAGATCATTTAGTTTCCCATGAATTTTTAGTTTATTTTTCCATGGTTCTTTATTATAAACAATTTTTATTGCATCATGATCTCAAAAGTATGCTTTGACTATTTCTGCCTCTCTGTACTGCATTGCGAGGTTTTTATGCCCTAGTTGCATGGTCAGTTTTGGTGTATGTGCCACGTACCACTGAGAAAAAATATGTTCCTTTCTATCCCCATTCAATTTTCTCGAGAGATGTATCATATCTAGCTTTTCTAAAATTCTATTCACCTCTTTAACTCCCTTCTTGTTTATTTTGAGGTTAGATTTATCAAGTTCAGAGAGGGGGAGGTTGAGGTCCTCCACTAGTATAGTTTTGCTGTCTGTTTCTTCCTGTAACTTCCTTAACTTCTTCTCTAAGAATTTGGATGCTGAACCACTTATTGCATAGATGTTAAGTAATGATATTACTTCATTGTCTATGGTGCCTTTCAGCAGAATATAGTTTCCTTCCTTATCCTACACTTTGCTTCTGTTTAAATCCTTCTAATTGCCCTAGTACTTAGAAAAATCTATCCATCATCTTCCAATGTGGAAAGGTACACAGTTTCACTTTGTTGAGATTCTTATTTTTTCTCTTTCATGATTATCTTTTTATGATTCTCTTGGGTTTTATATTTGAAAGTCAAATTTTCTGTTCAGCTCTAGTCTTTAAATCAGGAATGCTTAAGAGTCTTGTAATTTCATTAAATGTCCTTTTTTTATTCTTTTTTAAGTTACATACTTGGTTTTGCTGGGTAGGTTAATTCTTGGTTGTAATCCCACCTCTTTTGCCTTCTAGAATATCATATTCCAAGCCCTCTGCTCCTTTAATGTGGCAGCTGCTAAATCTTGTGTGATCTTCATTTTGTCTCCACAGTATTTGAATAGTTTCTGGCTTCTTGAAGTATTTTCTCTTTGACCTAGGAATTCTGGAATTTGGCTATAATATTCCTGAGAGTTTTCATTTTGGAATATCTTTTACATGGTGACCAATGGATTCTTTCAGTTTCTGTTTTATCCCTTGGTTCAATGATATCCGGGTAGTTTTCCTTGATAATTTCTAGATGTCTAGGCCCTTCCTTTCATCATGACTTTCAGGTAATCCAATAATTCTTAAATTATCTCTCCTCAATCTATTTTCTAGGTCAGTTGTTTTTCCTGTTATTTCACATTTTCTATTCTTTTCACTTTGTTTCATTGTTTCTTGATATATGTGGAGTCATTAGCTTCTGCTAGTTCTGACTTTTAATGAATTTTCTTCAGTGATTTTTTTTGTATATCTTTTTCTATTTAGTTCTGTTTTGTTTTTAAGAAATTACTTTCATCAGTGAATTTTTGTACTTTTTCCATTTTACCAATTCTATTTTTAAGGTGTTATTTTCAATATCTTTTGTGTCTCTTACTGAGCTATTGTTTTTTCATAATTTTCTTCCTTTGCTTTCATTTCTTTGCTCAAAATTTCCTCTGCCACTCTTATTTGATTATCACAATCATTTTTTTGCTCTTTTCAAGAATTCTTGTTGGCCTTATATCCACTTCACAGGGTTTTTTTTTTTTTTTTGAGCTCTGCTTGCAGCTATTTTGACTTCATCGTCTTCTTCTGAGTTTGTGTCTTGATCTTCCCCCTTATCATAGTAGCTTTTTATGGTCAAGTTCTTTTTGTTGTTGTTTGTGTGTTTTTATACCCTATTTCTTGACTTAGGACTTGATGTTAATATTGGGCTCTTTTCCTGGCATTAGGGTAAGGGGTTTTGTCTTAAGCTTCAGACTTTTTCTCACTGCTGTTTTCAGCGCTAATTCTGGGGGGGGGGTGTTGGAAGTTTTCAGTATTTCCAAGGTTATGCAATCTGGGGAGAGGTGTGGTCACTGCTTGCTTGATCTGCACCCTGGTCATTACCCAGAAAAGGCCCTGATCTTTGCAGTTGTAATCTGTCCTGCTCCTCAGGGCTACTCCTTCCTTTGGGCTGGAAGTGATGCTACTCCTCAGGATTGCCACTCCCTCTTGACCAGAAATTTTTCTCTCTGCCCTTGAACTACTACGCAGAAGTTGATATAGACAGTGGAGTTTCTGGATAGTATCTGGTCTTGTGTTTAGTGCTAGCACAGTAATCTCTTTCTAACCAGTTATCTGCTCCTTATGATGTCTCTCATTTGAGAACTCCCAAAGCTGCTGCTGCTGCTGCTGCAGCTTCTGTCCCATGATAGTTGTTTCTTCCACTTACGCTTTGGGCCCACCTCCTCCCCCATGTGACAGATCTCTCTTTCCATCCTCCTGTGTTTTCTTGGGCTGGAAGACTATCTCATTCTAACCTTTTGTTGTGTCTGCCACTCCTGAATTTGATTTGAGGCATTAATTTAAAGTTATTTGGAGGGGAATTTTGGGAGAGCTCAACTGAGTCCTTCTCTACTCTGCCATCTTCTGTCCTGACTCTTTGCAAATGCTAATACCAGTATCTATATCTTTGATTGAATTCCTTTCTGCCCTTTCCAGGATCTGACTCAAATCATCACTTCCAGTTTTCTTGAAAAAAGTCAACACAGTATCTCTACTTCACATCTTCTTCTGTTCCCAACTCCTTACAAAATAATTTTTATTTTCACTACTCTTGAGACTAAACTCCTAAAGATCATTAATTAAAAGACTGAATCTCTGGTGGCCTTTTTTTTTTTCCCAGCACCCAGCCTCTGCCTCTCTATAGCAGGCCTGCACAACCTGCAGCCAGTGGGCTGCTTATGGCCCACAGGTGCACCAAAAGATTTCAGGCAGCCCACGGAGAATATAGATGATACTTTCCTCTACATTTTTTGTAGATAACCAGAAATCTTTTGGCAACTCACAGGTTGTGCAGGCCTAATCTACAGTATTTGAAATTATTAACTATTCCCTCCTTGTTACTATCTTCTCCTTTGACTAATGACACAACACCCTTTCCTGCTGTGCTCCTGGGTGTGGAATAGTGCCTGTGTGATTATTTGTTGCTAATGGGTTGATTGGTTTTGCTGAAATTTCTTTTAAAAAACTTTGGTGGGGGAGTGTCTCAAGATAAAGTAGAAAAGGAGTAATAAATAAAAAAGACAGAGCTAATAAAAACTTACTTTAAGTTCTACTTCCCTTACAAAGCCTTATCTCCCGAGACTATAAAGATCTTTTCCTTCCCTGACCTCAAACAGTACACCTTTTTTTAAAAAAAGTGTACTTCTGTGCATGATATGATTATATGTGTATTGACCATAGTTCCTGCTAGACTATAAATTCCATGAGGCCAGATGATTTGTCATAGCTAAATTTTGTTTGAATCGGGTTGAACTTAAACATAAACATTGTAGGGTAAATTTAATAATACTTTATTTAAATAGCACTTTTTAGTGATTGTTATTTTGTTGGATCCTCACAGTATGAGGTGTAAGGCAAATATTACTTATATCCATTTTACTGATAAATAAATGCAGCCTTATTTAGGTTAAGTGACTTGCCTAGTATCAGAGAGAGTCCTTTTTCTATGACCTCATGTCTCTAATGACTAAACTGCTAACCATCAACAAAATTAAAATTCAAATATACAAATAAAATGATCATACATAAAACCACATAAACCTAATGTTATTTGTAATTAGTTTATACAACAGCATACAATATGATTATATGACAATTTATGTGTATTACCTATAATAAAGTAACAATGATATACTGTTTCTGCATTCCCTTCTGTTGTCTTTTAACTTCATTTTCTCTTCAGATTTTGTCATTGTCGTTTACAGTTACAGACCCAAAACTTTTCTCTGTATCATACTGGGACCCCTTCCTAGGGGAGGAGGAGCAGTGCATTTCTCTTTTCACATGAATTTTATTACTTCGTTTACCCTTATGGAGTAGCTCATGATTATTTTATTAAATCCATAAATTAATTTGAATAGTATTGTCATCGTTGATTTATAAGCTCAACCCAGACATTTATTGGATGTTGGCCCCCACATTAGCTATTGGTTATTAATTGTCATGTCTCTCAGATATTTAAGGGATAATTGGTAAAGAGATGCATTTAAAGTTGTTTGAAATCACAGGTCTAAGCAAAGCTTAAAATATTTAATTTTAATTAAATCAGTTAAACATGTGTAATCCCATGAAGAATTAAATTTATTATAACTAGCAGCAGTGATTCTGTGGCATAATCTTGGCCAATTGTTTCTATGCAAGAATGCTAATAACCATATCCTTTTCTAAATAACAAATATTGGTATTCTGTTTGGAAAATATATAACTGATGATTTTTTCTCCTTTTTAGAAGAATAATTTAATAAAAATTCATATATTTAATAAAAATAGATTCAGCAAGTCCTGATTATTGATATCTCTTCTAGATCTTAAAGTCAAAAAAGTACAGCAGGTGTTTACTATATTAAGACACACATTGTCAACTTCACTTAAAGTTCCTTTAATTCCTGTCATCTTTCTTGAAATCTGATTTGAAATGCCATTTCTCATGTAGCCATATCAGATCGAATGTGGCGTCTTCTGGTTGGGAGTTATTCTCCAAAGTTGTAGTTTAATTGACTGAACCACAGTCATCAAAACAGTTCTCTCATTTTGAACTGTTTCAGTTCAATTCAGCAAATGCTTTATCAGTTCCCTTGTTTGCAAAGCATTATACCTGCCTTCACTTTTTTTATTTTGCCTTTGGATCTTCTTGCTTACAACTTCCTTTACCTTCGTTCAGTTTAAGAACCATCCTGGCTTGTGTTCACTTACTTAAGAAGCCACTGAAAAAGGCTTCCTGAAGCTATGTGTCTCGTGTAAAATTGTGAACTTTAGGGGAGAATATATGTAAAAGCTATGTGACATTAGAAAATGTTTAGCATCTCTAACATATGAGGTAATTTTTACGATGAAGTTTAAATTGTTCTCCTGGTTCTGCTCACTTTAATTTGTAACAGTTCATTCAAGTTTCTGATTTCCCTATAATTGTCCACTTCGTCATTTCCTGTGACATTACAACTCAACATGCCCAAAAACAGAACTAATTATCATTCCCCCGAAACACACCCCTGAATTTCCTTATTACTGTGGCAGTATCATGTTTCTAATTACCCATGCTCTTAACCTAGATGTCATTCTTAACTCCTCACTCACATTCACTCCACATATAAATCTGTTGCCAAGTTCTAATGTTTTTATCTTTTCAACATCTCTCTTATAGTCTCTCCTTTCTCCACTCATAAAGTTACAACCCTATTTCGACACTTATTGTACCTTGCCTGGCTTACATTAGCCTCCTGATTAGTCTCCCTGACTCAAGTCTTTCACCACTCCACTTTATCCCTTACACAGCTGCCAAGGTGATGTTTCTGAAGCACAATTCTGACCATATCCTTCCCCTATTCAGTAAACTCCAGTGGCACCCTATTACCTACAGATTCAAATATAAAGTCTTGTGTTTAGCTGTAAAGCCCTGTACAATACAGCCTCCTTCCAATATTTCAAGTCTTCACTCTACTCCCTACTATATACTCCCATTTATTTTCTCTATCATGAAATATCAGTCTTCTTGCTGAACCCTCACAGATGACACTATATTTCTACTCTGTATGTTTTCAGTTGGCTGTCCCTCATGACTGTAATTGTTTTCCTCCCCATCTCTGCCTCCTGACTTCTCTAGGTTCATTTAGGACTCAGCTTCAGTCTTTCTTCAAGGGGTTCCCTAGACCCCTACTTCCCTCTTACACTCTCCCTAGTGTATGCCCTCCAAGGTTACCGCCAATTTACTCTGTGTATATCTCCTATATTCATAGTTATTTCAATGTTTAGAATGTATGTGATCTCCCAGAGGGCAAGGGACTATTTTATCCTTTCTTTGTAACCTCAATGCAGTGCACAGTGTCTCCCTCTCACATAAGTTTAATAAATCCTTATTGACTGAATGACTCCTAACATACTTTGTTCTACCATTCTCTAATTGATGAAGATACCTTTTGTTTCTGTTTTTTGCCACCAAAAAAAAACCTGCTATAAATAATTTTGTTCATGTGGGTGTCCCTTTCCTCTTTATTTGATTTCTTTGGAATATAGGCCTAGTACTGAAATCATTGGGTCAAAGGGTCTACACAGTTTAGTACTTTTTGGGGGCATAGTTCTAATTTGCTTTAAAGAATGGCTGGTCCCATTCACATTCAACAACATGCATTGACATGATTCTTTCCTATGGCTCCATCAGCAGTTGCCATTTTCCTTTTTTGTCAACATAGTCTATCTGATAAATGTGAATTTTATTAGACTGTGAGCTCCTTGAAGGCAGGGGATACAATGAAGCTCCCTATTGCTATAATTTATTATGTATTTCTAACTCTTTAGATTTTCCTTTAATTATTTTGATGCTAATTGTTAAATATCGATATTAATTCATTGTCTGTGGTCACATTCAGCATAATCATCCCTTTAATTAAGTCTGGTTTTGCTGTTATCTGGACTGAGATCATCATTGCTATTTCTTTTTTTTTTTTAATTCAGCTGAGGCATAACAGATTTTGCTCAAGTCCCTTATTTTAACTCTGCTTGTGTCTTTGTTTCTTGTGTGCTTCAATAAATAACATACAATTGGATTCTTCTAATCCATTCTGATATTTGTCCTCATCTGTTTTGGAGTTGAATTCATCCCATTCATGTTTATGATTACTGAATGTGTATTTTCTTTCATCCTGTTCTGTTACACTCTTAGTTGGATCCCTGGAGATTGGTGAGGGAGGATTGTGTTTTATACTTGATGTGCTTTGTTGTGCTTTATACTTGATGCATTGAAGTCCTCTCCCTTGTCTCCTTTCTCTTCCCTGCAAACAGACCCCAATAAAAGCTTCTTTACCTTTCCCCCCCTTTTCAACCCATCTTCACAATGTGCTCTCTTGAGCTTAGTTTGTTTTGCTTATGAGTTATCCTTCCCTGAATCTAGCCTTCTTCTAATTCCTCACATTTCCTGTCACCTCCAGTTTCTCTATTGAATTGAATGCATTTCTATCTCCAACTCTTTGTGTGTATGTCTTCTACCACCCTTTGACCAGTTCAGATAAAAATTAGGTTCAAGTGATTCCTGCTTCCTCCCTCTTCCCTTTTTTTCATTTATATTACTTTTCTACTGGCACGTCTTCTCTATGTAAAGATAACTAGTTTCTCCTCAACTCTGTTCTTTCATTCAGGAAAGCCTAGATAGAAGTTCTCTATTTTATTAAGGGTCCATTGTTCTTTCAGATTATACTCAGTTTTTCTGAGTAAGTTATTCTTGGTTGCAAACTTAGATCCTTTACCTTTTGGAATATTTTATTATGTTCTTTGTGCTTTTTTTTTTTTAATGGTAGCTGCTAAAGCCTATGTGATCCTTACTGGTTCCTCAGTACTCAGAAACTTTCTGTTGCTTTGTTGTATTCTTTCTTTGACCTGAAAGCTTTAGATTTTGTTATGACATTCCTGGGAGCTTCTATTTTGGGGCTTCTTTCAGGATGGGTTTGGTGATTCTGTTTTTACTTATCTTTATATTTCACATATATGTTCAACAGCTTATTTCTTTTAGGGATTTAAAATGCCGTAGTTAAACTTTGTGTTTTTATTTAAGGCTTTGCTTGTAGATGTGTTAGAGTAATTATCTTCTTCCTGCCCATATAATAGTTATTTATTATGTGAGTCTTCTTGCTTGTTTGCTCATTCTTCCAACATTATTTCACAGATTACAACTTAATATTGTGGCTAGCTTCTATGAAATTTTGGAAAGAGAAAATTTTAGGACCTGGTTTAATATTTTTCCATTCTCTGGCATCTTGGTGTGGTATCGAATGCTATTTTCTTCAAGGATAATGGATGTTTCAGGCCAGAGAAAAGTAAAAATTCAGTGGGCTCTAAGTGATCTGGTCACTGGCATGATCTGATTGCTGCCCTCAACTTTTCCAGACTCCACACCCCAGTTTGAGAGGCAACACAACTACAGACTTGCCCCTGGGGGGGGCACTCTAGGCGGCAGATTATTGAACCCAGCCCCTGTCAGGTAGGTGAAAGATTCTCCAGGCTTTGAGTAACAAAACTACTGGCCTATCTAACCCTTGTCTGAGTCCACAGTTTCTCTGACAAAGCAATTGCATTGCCAACCCAGCCCTTTTCTGAGCCTGGAAGCTGAACCTGCTGAGTGACAGATTTCAATGCCAGCCTGGTCCTGGTCTGTGCCTGGGGGCTGAGTCCCTGGGTGGGTTGGTTTACAGGGCAACTGCAGTCCTTTATTTTTGCCTGAGACATGAGTATTCTGCTTTGGGGTCAGAGCAATCATGTTGCCAGACCACCCTCATTTCTGTGGTTCTTATCTTGGTCATTTGCTTCAGGGCTAAAGTTTTTACATTGCACTGGAATAAAAGTCCTGTGGTTTCTTCTTAGATTCTCAATCACTACTCTTAGAACTTTGTTAGAGAAGCTGTGTATGGAGATTGGCTTTATTGCTTCCCCTTATTCTGCTATCTTTGCTGGTCCTGTAGTACATCAAAGTTTAATGACTTGTGTGGTTCCTGGTTGGGTAAGAATGTTTTCTTTTTTGCCTAAGGCCATCATATTTGTAGTTGGACAAATATTAGCTGTATTTGCACTACTTTAGCCTTAATTTTCACCTTAGTTTATGTTAGAGAAGAATGGCACCTGTCAGAACATAAATATTTTTCCAGTTTTGCTGACAAGAGATGACCAGAGTTTTTTCCTGTGACCAGTTACCCTTCTTTGTTTGCAGTTTCTGAACATTTCTGTTTCTAGATAACACTAAGAACAGATGGTTTCTGCAGTTATCACAACATAATAATTTCAGGGATATGAGAAGACTCAACCATTGCCAAGATTATGTCTTCTCCATGTCTTCATTGTTGTCCAGATTTCCTTTTGAGGGAAAAAAAAAACCCTTTGATTCCTTATTTGCAAAGATAAATTTTGAATTGCAGTGGCCCAAATACAAGAGAGAGGGTAACACAGTGACTTAAATTGACATACAAACATGACTGATACTTTGTTGGGAGCTGATTTTGGTCAAATCCGATGAGAGCAAGATTCACTCATTCCCCTCTCACCTGGCCCCTCTTCCCTTTCTACAG
>CM053622.1:218510534-218555149 GCA_028646595.1 Phalanger gymnotis | reverse complement strand
ACTCCCTGTCCCCAGCAGCTTTTCCCACTACCTTTCTCTGTTGTCTTCGGTGTTTGTGGGTTGAGAAGTCTGGTAACTGCTGCAGCTCACTGATTCAGGGCACTAGGGCACGCTCCACCCGGCTCCTGGTCTGGTTGGTCCGCACCGCCCACGCTGGGCTCTGCCCCACTCCCAGCTCCATGCGGGACATACCTTACCTCAAGACCACCCAGGCTGTCCTGGCCTGGAGCCCTGCTTCCTTCTGTTATTTTGTGGGTTCTGCACTTCTAGAATTGGTTCAGAGCCTTTTTTTATAGGTTTTTGGAGGGACTTGGCGGGGAGCTCACGCTAGTCCCTGCTTTCCAGCCGCCATCTTGGTTCCCCCCGCCCCTCTGTAAAACTTTCTTAATGATTAGAAGTATCAAAAAAAAAATGGAATGGGCTGTCTTGGGAACTAATGTACTCCCTGTCAGTGGAGGTCTTCAAACACTAGTTGCATGACCACTTGTTGGCACATCACAGAGTTATGTTGTTCAAATACAGGTTGGACTAGATAGCCACTGAGGTCCCTTCCAAAGCTGAGAATCTGTGGAATCTGAAATTTGAAGTGCTAATGATGCCAAGAAAATGGTAATACTTGCACAGGAGTTGATTAAAATGTTTTTACTGTCCCTCTCCAGCTCAAAAAGGTAGTGTATCAGAGTGAAGGAAATGTAATCAGAAAGACCTGGGTACAAATCCCACCTTTGATACTTACCAGCTATATGACTGTAGGCAAGCTGATGTCTCAGATTCCGTCATCTCTAAAGACTAAGAGTACAGATGAATTACACTATTAGAGGAGAAAGTTCGCTTCCAGTCCCGATAACAACAACAGCAACAACAACAAAAATTATAAGTCCTTGGTTTATTAACATGATTGTTATCTGGAAAAGTAGGACTACTCAGGTGAGCTATCAAAACTGGGATATGGAACGATGAACAAAGTGGGTGCTTTGTGAGGAAACTGGTAAATTCATAGAGAGAAGAGTAAAAACCTTAAAAAGCAAAGAATCACAGACTAGTAGAGATACAAAGGGCCCTTAAAGCCCACCAAGTCCAACACCCTCATCATACTGACGACAAAACTGTAGTTAAGTGTCTTGCTTAAAATCACAAAGCCATTCATAGACAGAGCAAGAACTAGATTCCAGGTTTCATTTTCAATTACATCTCAGTCAAGTAATCTTTCTAGTATACCACAGCTTTGGGGAAATGGAGCAGGATACTATAAATTCAAAAGAATATTTAGTTCAAGCAATTTCTAAAGATAGTATCCAATAGATACTGCAAGTATGGAAGGAGTGTCAAGCCATCTCTGTACAGATAAGGAAATTGCAACCTAAAGGAGTTAATTAATATGATCATTGTTATTATAAACAGTAGAAACAACCGATTTTATATACAGCTTTCAGGTTTACAAAGCACTACAATACCTCACTTCAGCCTTTCAATAATCCCAAAATGTAGGTACAATAGGTCTTCATAGCCCCATTTTACAAATAGGGAAACTGAGATTCAGGGTGCTTAAGTGACTTGCCCAGGATCACTCAGGGTTAGGAAATGAACCCAGGTTTCCTGATATCAATAACATGTTAGGCTCTAAAGTGTAGTGCTTTCAAGCAACTTGCTCATGGTCATTCAGCTATTGAGCATTGGAGTCTGAATATAAACCTAGGCCTTAAAACTAGGTCTCAGGTAGAAAAGAACTTGTTTCTGTGAGGCAATAAAAGTGCTGATTTCTTCATTGTTCTCCAAGAATGATCTAGTGAGAAAATAACTTGAAGAAAACTTACAAGCATTGGAGTCAAAGAGGAAACAACCAAATAGAAGGAGAAACGGGAAGTACATGGAAGAATCTGATTAATGCAATGAATCTATATTAAGTTAATAGAGTAATGAACAAAATAATGAGAAAGCAATTATTAATTGCATATTATATTTATAGTACTATATACGTGGGAGACAATAAACATAGGTTTCAGCTGCAAGTCAGATGGAAAGGTCTCACTATATTTAAGTAATATGAGACTGCAGCTGTAAGATACCTAATCTGCAAATACTTGTCAGCCCTAGGCTCTCTCACACACTAATTAAGTGGATAGAAAGTACAGTGTGGTTCAAGTTCACAGGGTCAGGAAAAGGATACCTGCAATAGGAGAAGTGAAAACCGGAAAAGCCATTTATTTCTATGGTAAAGGTTTTAAGATCTGTGTAGTGATAGAAGTAGAAATTTACCTAAGAGAAGTGATAATGGGTCACACGAGCAAAAGATTTCCAGCGAGCGGAACAACCCTAGTTGGTGAAGGAGGCTTCTATTTTGGCATTGCCGTTCTTGTCTGATTGCTTTATGCTTTATAGTGCAAAGTGTATGATAAAGTCAAAACAAATGTCTCTTCCACTCAAGAAGACCTAGCAATCATGGAATGCCACAGAAGGGAGAAATGAAAGAACGTGAATAAAACAACTGTAGTTCAGGCAAATTCAAAGCCAAGCTTATGTGCATGAATTTGGAGTTAAGAGTGCCAGAGCTGAATTCTAGATCTACATCACTTACTGATGGTATAACCTTAAATGTATCATAAATTCTCATGTCCTCAGGTTCCTCATCTGTCAAAATAAGGTAGGGGGCCTAGAAGAATGAATGAATGAAATAGCGTTTATTAAATGCTTACCATGTGTTTAACACTGTTCTGAGGTCTAAGGATACAAAAACAAAAGACAATCTCAGCTTTCCATGACTCTATATTCTAATGAAGGAGATAATACATACAGGGGAGTGGTAACCAGAAAGGAGTACTTTGGTTTGGAAAGTTACAGGGATAGTGAATGGAGACACCTTGGGTAGACAGGTACATCCTTTCCACTACTAATGGCAGTACTGATTTGATTATGGTTCCAGAATGAGGGGTAGAAGAATAGAAGAAGAGAAATCTAACAAAGTTTGATGACTTATAATGTCCACTGAAGCTTTGATATTAATGATTCTATGATTTTGAATATATTAAAATGTAAAATGGCAAGGAGTTCTGGATATCAAATAGTAAATTTCCTGATCATTAAAGCTTATCAAAAGAATATTCTCTTCCAAAATCCAATTTCCTCTTCCTCTTTAAATTTTGCTTCAAGTATACCACAAAACTATTCTAAAAAACAACAGCAGTGGCATCAGGCTATTTGTTGATGGTAAATCAGAAGCTAAGAGAGGTAGAACTACATCACTAAATCCAAACGAGATACTAAAATGTTCCACGGTGACGCTAGCCTGATGCCTCAGTGTGGTTGGTGCTACCAAGCTTTGGGAATGGGTTCAGTACATGCTATCATACCAAGATGAACCAAAGTGTAGAGTGGAGACATTTATACTCAGGTTAGCTACCAGTTAAAGAACTTGTTTGGCCACAACTCACAAAGCCATCTACCCCTGTTTGAAAAGAAGGCCAAGTTGTATTAACAGTGCAGGGAATGATCCCACCAATGAAACTGCCAGTTTCCTAAAGGAGTGGAGAAATAATGTAAGAGGGAAAGAAAATGCTATCCTTCACCATATGATCCTGCAACTGCAGAAATGCCTATAAATGAGACTTCCTGACAGAAGGAGACTAGGCATTGTTGAAGAATCTATAAGTGGATAAAGAAAGAAATGTGAGAAAATGTCAGCCATCAGAAGAGTTCTTAGAGATACAGCATCTGTAATGATGCAGAACTGTCTCTCTAAGAGATTTCCAGTTACTTTCCCACATATACACACAAGGATTTAAGTATACCATATGCTCTCACCCACAGGACACACATGATCTACATACAAACAACCAAGAGAGCTATCTTATATTTTAATTTTATTCCAACGGTAAAAGAAAAAAAACTGTTATAAAATTCTGAGATGACTTAAAGATAATTTACCAGTGACAAATTTTATCCTCATAATCACAGACAGGTGCTGCCAATTGACTAGAATACAGCTATACCCAAAGATAATAGGCTTCATTTCATGATATGGTTCTCACTCATAAAAGGAGAAAGGCTCCAGTTAGCTAAATACCACAAGTAACAAAAATAGTTCACTTCAGATTTTAGGAGGAAAAGGAACACATCTTTCAGGTATTGTAAGTCTTCTTTTAAAACAACAACAATTTGAGATATATGGGCCAAATTCAAACAAAAAAAAACCACCTAACTAGAAATTGGAACTGTGTAAAGGTATTCATCAAACTGATGTATAAAGGCAAAAGAAAAATACCCCAGAAAAATATAAAGATGGAGTTTCTCTTTTTCATAGTGCCACCAGAAAACAAAGATATCTTTACCCCTGCAAGAATACAGAAAGCCTAAAATAACAAATACAAACATCTGTTTACAAAATGAAATGTGATTTAGTTAATTTAGGAATTGTCTAAAACAAGAAAAGCCACAATAACACTGACAATTATTCTAACATGCTTTGTCAAAAATGGCAAGAGAGTTCAGCCAGGCAGAGCAAAATGCACAAAACTAAATGAAAAATGTAAATGAAATAATAAATCTGACAAAATGAGAAGAGTGTGCAGGTTGAAAAGGAGTTCAGGAAAAAAAATAAGAAGATGTGAATATGCACGACGGCATTTTAATTGCTTTCCTATCAGGCAATGTGCAATCACATTTTATAGCCTCACAGAATAACTTCCATTAAGCACTTTGTAAAAATATAGATTTTCAATCTCACACACCAAACATAAGACTTAACTACAACATAACTGCTTGAGAAGTATATGTAAGAGGTAAAAAGATGGCAAATAGAAGCAAAAATCTATCAGTGTGACAAATGGTTACAACTTGATATGTCCAAATTATTTCCACCCGCTCTCCCAACTAAATGAAGGTAAAAGTAAGTAGAAGAATGCTGCCTATAGTTAAGACTTTGTTAACTTTCTGGTAAATTTTTATGCCCAGACCCATACTTTAGAGATGAAATGTGTAAAAATATTCAATAATGAAATCACGACAAAAAATTTAATTGGGAGGTTAAATGCATTATACATCCCATGTCGAAAAGCATCATTGTGGACATCTGTTCTTTATTAAGAATGACAAAAGGAAATACTGCCCTTCTCTTGTGTTAAGAGTTCACACACGCACACACACACACACACGTATATATGTATATATACATATACTCACACATATAGCTGTGTTTTCATTCCATGAAAAAGAGTGAACACAATTCAACCTCAAGTACTCTGAGCATCTATGTCAATGAGAACAAAAGAGTGTAGAGAGAAAATGTGAATTTTCCACCTTCTAGCAACCTGAGAAGCTAGAACTATGTTCCCTCCCTCTAACACTCTCTAACAACCAACAGGTATTTCATAAATGTTTAACTGAATGACACAGTGAAAATCTATCAACTCTCCTGAAAGCATAAGCCAAGAATAACCTATTTGTATATGATTATAGATGGGCTCTCAGAAGCCATCTATGACAAACACATTTTAATGAAAGACAAAAGATATATCTTCTCTCCACTACTCCATGGGATGCCAGTGCCATCAGAGTTGAAAGAGGCAATATAAGTTTGTAGGTACCTATAGATAAAAACCTTAAAAGGAACTTCCACAACCAAGTATCCCATTTATTTAATAAAAGGTAAATGGACTATCTTATTAGGTCATTACTCCACCTGAGGACTTACCAAAGAGCCAAATATTCTTAACGAGATGGTGTAACTCACTTCAGTTATCTGCTGCATATATAATAAAAATATCTTGATGTACACATAAAGCTTTTCAATGCATGTAATGGGATCCAAATATGAATATTTGGCTAACTAAAAGCAAACAAAATTTCAAAAAATGTATCTATGAAAAGCAGTTCTGTGGGGCAATAAGAATACTTTATAGGAAAATTAGAGTAATTAGATACATAAACTAAAGCCTTATGTAATAATAAAATTTTATTTGGCAAAGGAAAATTAAATCACAAATAATTTAAGTCAACCATTCAAATACAATACAACTGAATGCCCCGAATGTAACAGGAGTCATCATGGGGCTCAGTCAGTCAGTAACCCTTAAACACAGACTGAATGATTTTTCCTCTCCTTTTTCTTACTTTTTTTGTTCAACTTTGATGACGTGATGAAAGAACTATGGATAAAGACAGATTTGCTTATTTGTTTTCTTGGTCTAATGATCTAATGAGTAGCATTACGGACTACCAAAGAAAGCATAGCATTAGCAAAGAGAAAATCCTAAAGGAGTGGCGATGTCTTAAAGTTACTTGTAATTACTCTATCTAAAAAAGGTTATTGTTCAAACTAAGCTTTGTTTTCACTGAGTATAGTCATCTCATACAATGAGGACTTGCTAGGAGTGGCCTTTGTCCAAAAACAGTAAGATTCTGAACTAGCCTAAACATGCTCTAATAAAAACTGAGATACAAATTTGCTAAACAAAGAAAAATATTTGGAGCCCTAAGGAAAAACTACACAAATAACTTCTAATATTTGGAAATGACAGGGATGGATAGCATTGGAAAAGTTTTTAAAAACTACGATATTGCCTAAATGTTAAGACATTTGATACAGAATAGTGATTACTTTCAATGTTCCCATTCTATATATTAATTTCAGTGGAATCCGGGAATGGGTAAAGCAGAACAAGAAATGTCAGGGAAAGTCAGCAAAAGCACTTACAAATAGAGCCATTAAAAAACCTAGTACTATATAAAGTAAAACTACTGAGGGTTTATCTTATAGAACTTGAAAAATAAAATAAAACTAACCTGGAATCAAACAAGCATTTATTAAGCACCTACCACATGCTGGGGAAAAACAAACAAAAAAATCTGCTCTCAAGCGGCTTAGTCAAATTGGGAGGAATGAAAGTTCTAGAATCTCATGGGAAATAATGAAAAAAAAAAAGGAGGAATGAAGGAGAAATAGCACTTCTAGACCTAAAACTACATTATAAAGTAGCAATCAAAGCTATTTGATATTAGTTTAGAAAAAGACAAGTAGATGGGTGAAACCATCTAGGTAAACAACAAGAAATAATCATCAATTCAATAGTCCAATGTTAGAGAAGTCTAAAGAAATAAACTACTAAGGGAAGGATTCTCTATTACACAAGAATTAATTAGAAAAGCAGGAGATGATAAAGAGAAAAAATATATTGAAACAAACATTTCACTCCATATAATATAAAAGTTCTTATTTTATATATAACCTAAATATAAAATGCCACTTTATTTAAAAACTGGAGAAAAATGGAAAGAAATTTCCTTCAGAGCTATGGCTGAAGGAAATTTAAAAAATTTTTTAATGATATCTCTTTCAAATCATCTTGATTTTTGAATATATTCTTCCCTCCATTCTTTCCTACAGAGCTGTCCTTAGAAAAAAATGTTTTTTGTAAATTGGGAAAAAAGTTTAATAAAATCTAATGAATATATCAATCAAGTACAACTATATATATATATATGTATACATATATATGTACGCATACATATACGTATATGTGTGTATACACAAACATACGCGTAGTGCGCGTAGTGTTCGATACAGTCCCCCACCTCTGAAAATAAGGGAGAGAGGTATACACATTCATAGTTCCTTGGCGTGGTGCTTGGTCATTATAATTTCACAACATTCAATTTTCATTTCTTTGTAAATGCTGTTCTATTTAAATTGCTGTAGTAATGTATATTGTTTTGCTTGTTTACTTATTTCACTTTTTTTTTAGTTTAGTTCACAGGTTTTCCCATGCTTCTCGATATTCATATTCATGATTTCTTAGATCGCAGTGATATTCCATTACATTAAAGTACCACAATTTAACTTTCCCCAAGTGATGGGCATCTGTTTTGTTTTCAGTACTCTGTTACAGTAAAAAATGCTGCTATAAATGTTTCAGTATATATGGTGCCTTTCCTTTTATCAATGACCTCCTTCAGATATATGCCTACTAATGGAACTATGGGGTCAAAAAGTGTGGACCTTTTGTCACCCTCTTTTAATAATTCCTGACTTTTCCAGAATGACTGGACTAATCTATCATCTATAGCAGACTCCTCTTTCTACATCCCCTCTGACACTGATTATTCCTATCTTTTGCTCTCTTTTGTCAATTTGTTGGGTGGGAACTAAACCTCAGAGTTGTTTTAATTTGCATTCTCTTATTAGTGATGTGAAACATTCTTTCATAGGGCTGTTATTAATTTGCAAATCTTCTTTGGAGAGCCATTAGCTGATATTCCTTGAGCACTAATTTTTTTGGAGAATGGCTTTTAATCTTATACATTTTTGTTATTTGTTTATATAGTTTGGAAATCAGAACCTCATCAGAGGTATTTGAGAAAAAGATTTTTTTCTAGCTGACTACTTCCTTTCTTAGCTAAGAACCATTAATTTTGTTCATGTAAAAAATTTTCAACTTCATATAACCAAAATCAGCTATATTACAAGTTTAATAAGAATTTATCCCTTCACTACACTTATGAAAAGTCTGTAACTTCCTTCTCTTCTAATTTAGCACTAGTTATGATCTTTGATATTCAGGTCATATATCCATTTTGAATTTATTATGGCATAGGGTATAAGAGGTGATCTAAATCAAATTCCCGCTAGAGTGCTTTCCAGTTTTCCCAGCAAGTCAGATAACCTGGCTTAATTTTTTTTCCCCACTTAATAGTATTTTCTTTTTTTCCAATTACATGTAAAGATAGTTTTCGATATTTACTTTTGTAAGGTTTTGAGTTCCATATTGTTTTCTCCCTTCCCTCTTCCTCTCCCCAAAATGGCATGCAATCTGATATAGGCTATATATGTACAATCATATTAAACATACTTCCACATTAGTCATGTTGTTAAAGAAGAATCAGAACAAAAGGGAAAAACCATGAGAAAGAAAAAAACGACAACAAAAAAGAGAAAATAGTATGCTTCGATCTGCATTCACACTTCATAGTTCTTTCTTTGGATGTGGATAGCATATTCCACCATGAGCCTTTTGGAGTTGTCTTAGAACTCTGCATTGCTGAGAAGAGCCAAGTCTATCAAAGTTAGTCTTCGCACAGTGTGGCTGTAACTGTGTACAATATTCTCCTGGTTCTGCTCCCATCACTCAGCATCAGTTCATTTAAGTCTTTCCAGGTTTTTTCTGAAGTCTGCTTGCTCATCTTTTCTTATAGCACAATAATATTCCATTACATTCATATACCACACCTTGTTCAGCCATTTCCCAATTGATGGGCATTCCCTCAATTTCCAATTCTTTGCCACCACAAAAAGAGCTACTATACATATTTTTGTACATGTGGGTCCTTTCCCCTTTTTTATGGTCTCTTGGGGGTGGAGGGCACTTTTTAAAAATAAATTAACTTATTTTTCCTTTTCAACATTCACTTCCATAAGTTTTAACTTTTCTCCACTTCTTTCCCCTTTTCTCTCCCCAAGTCAGAGCACCATCCAATATAGGCTCTACATATACACTCTTATTAAATATATTTTCACATTAGTCATGTTGTATAAAAGAATTAGAATAAGTGGGAGGAACCACGAGAAAGGAAAAACAAAAAAAAAAGAGCAAATAGTATGCTTTGATTGGCATTCAGACACCATATTTCTTTCTCTGGATGTGGATGGCATCCAGCAATTCTTGTCAAATAGGAACTGTTTTCCTAGGAAACTTTTTGTTTAGGGATTATTGAGTTCACTGGGTCACTGAGTTCAAATTTTTTTATGATTTTTCCTTGAATAATCTACTCTATTTGTTGACTTTCTATGTTTTAACCAGTATCTAAACATTCTGATAACTCCTTCCTAACCTGAAGTATGAAAGTGCTATTCCTTCATCATATCTACATTTTTTCATTATTTCCCTTGATATCTTAGATCTTTTGTTCCCCACAAATGAACTTTGTTATTATTTTACTTAGTTCTGTAAAGTAGTTCTTTGGTAGTTTGATTGGTATAGTACTAATTCTGTACATTTACTGGGGCGGTGTCTTAATTTTTATTATATTATTTTACTGTATTATATTGGTAGTTAAGGAAATTCTACTCAATACACACATATGTATCTAATTTAGCACCAACTCTCTGCTAAGTTCTTGGTACATAGAGACAAAACTAAAACTACTCCCTACCCTCAAGCTTACATTCTAAGCTTAGCCCAGACATGAACACTGAATATATCTTTGGTTATTTAAGCTGCTTTTTTTTAATGTAGAATTTCATAATTGTGTCTACACAGGTATTGTGTGTGTGTATATATGTTTGTATGTATGTATGTATATCAGCACATTTACAGGTGAAATAAGTGGGTAACTGAGGAATGGCCAAACAAATTGTAGTATATGGAATATAATTACACTGTGTTAATGGAATAATATTACACTGTAAAAAATGACAAAGATGAGGAATTCAGAGAAAATGTGGGAAGATTTGGGAGCAGGTTGGTGGCACAGTATATGGTATGCCAGGCCTGGAGTCAGGAAGACCTGAGTTCAAATCCAACCTTAGGTACTTAGCTGTGTGACCCTGGGCAAATCATTTAACTTCTCCTCCTGCCCCCCCCACCCCAGTTTCCTCACCTGTAAAATGGGAATAATAATAGCACCTACCTCCCAAGATTGTCATGAGGATCAAACAAGATAATTGTTAAGTGCTTAACACAATGCCTAGGATATAGTAAGCACTATGTGAAAGCTAGGTATAGTAGTAGTAGTAGTAGTAGTAGTAGTAGTAGTAGTAGCAGCAGCAGCAGCAACAGCAAAAATTGATGCAGGGTAAAATAAGCCAAGGAATAATATATGGAATAATAACAATATAAATAATAAAACCAATATGAACAACTAAGTAAATACTGGGATTACTTTTGGATTAGAAATACAGAAATGTACTTCCTTTTGTTGGTAAGGTGAGGGAATATGGTTTGGAATGGAGCACATGCCATCAGGCGCAGTAATTATATTGGTCTTAACTGTTCTTTTCTGTTTTTTCCCTTTTTACAAGGGAACTACAAGAGGCAGTAAGCAGAAAGTGAAGTGTCTAACTGGAAACAACAGTGTGATAAAAAAAATCAAAAGGCATCAATAAAAAATTTTAAACTTATTAAGTTGGAATGACACATACACATATATTTAGATGTCCAAGGAAAAGAAATACAGAAAAAGCAAGCAGAACAATTAGAGGGAACAAGAAACAGACTGAAATAATAGTCTTTTAGAGGTAAGAAATCAATGGATAAAAAGCAATTAAACTCAATACAAAATTACTTACAGCAATGAAAATAAATAAGAAAAGTTTTTTGAAGGGCAAAATATTTTCATGCTGTGACCACAAAAACTGCTTTAAAGTAGCAGTCCAGCACAACCCTATCCAAACACAAAAACAAAATCCTTCCAGGTGACTGGTTATGGAATTACTGCCCCTAAAGAAGAAAGAATAGTAAACATGCAAAAATCGTAACTAAAACTGAAAAAGGAATTCAGACAGGAAATTCTCTGGCTCAGGCTAACTCACTTTCATTATTCCAAGAGAACTGTGTGAATGTGTACTGCTGTGACAGGACCTTTCTGTAATTACTAAATAGCTCGGCAAAGAAGCAAATGATTATTCCCTGCATAGAAAGAGGAATGCCATGCTATCAGTTGAAGAGAGGGAAAAGAATGGGGCAGATTTTCAAGGAATGACTATACTTGCAGTACTTTAGATGACTTCCCCGTGTGTTATTGTTTTTGTTTTTACTTCTATTATTATTGTCATTGTTTTTAATCAAATCCTATTATTTCAGCTAAGAATCCTAGTTGGCAATCTAAATAAGGAAAAACAAGAACTCAGTAAAATTAGTTGGCTTTGAGCTTTATCCTCTTCTAAATGAAAGCTTCTTCCATATTTTTCAGCAGGAAGAACTTAGAATGCAGTAACTATGCAACCTGTAAAACCAGCGTTTAAGGAGAAAAGCCAATGTTTATGACATCAACATATCTAAAATGTTTCTACTGATGTCATGACACACTGTTTTATTTGTAGAACCTAAGCAGGAGTTGGCAGTGATAGATGGGAAACAGTTTGGGGAATTTCACTCAATGAACACATGTATTTAATTTAGCACCAACTCTCTGCTAGGACCTTGGTATCTAAAGACAAAACAAAACAACCAACCAAAACACTCCCGACCCTCAAGCTTAGATCTAAATATAATAAGGGATGATCAGGTATTCACAACATTGGACACTTAAAATTTTATCTTTTGTTTGCCTGGCATTAGAATTGTCTTTATTAAGAGGTCTTGTTTTATAAGCAAATGAATGAATGAATAAATGAAATGTCTTATAAGATCTAGAGTTTTTAAGTTTGGAAACTTAAAGTCCATCTAGTCCAAATTCCTTATACTACATATAAGGAAACTGAAATCCATGGAGATTAAGTGACTTGTCCAAATTAACACAGGAGATGGTAAACATCACAGGTGGAACCTGAACCCAAGTCCTCTTGCCCTGGGGTCTATGCTCTTTCCACTGGTTGCCTATTCTGTTCTTTCTCCAGGTTAGGGTACTTAGGTTTTTGTTCTTAAGAGGCCTTCGGACTAACAGCGTGTGTGTTTACCTATATTATTATTATTACATAAATAAAAAAATTTTAATTGTGCAAACAGTATTTTATAATATTCAATAATCCATTATTTAATCTATAACAGTAGTCTACCAATATAGATCAATAGACTGATGAATGAAAAAACACTTACTAGCCCCTGACTATATTCCAGGCACCATGCTAGGAGCTAAGGATACAAAGACAAAAATAAAATATTCCCTGCCTTCAAGGAGCTAACATTCTATAGGTGAAATAACATAAGAATATTAGAAACAGGTATGCACAAAAAATAAACAAAGTAACTATGCCTTAACAGACTGTCTTCATGAGTTATTATGATCCCCAAAGCCCAAATCATTATCTGATGATCAATCCTTTGACAATGAGCCTCTCAGATTTAGTCAGGTTGATTCTCAGATAAGACACACTTTTCAACACCAGGCCAATTTAAAAAACAAGCAAAACCTCTCTGGCTTGTAAGGAACTGCCAGAGCTTACATTCTACCCCACAAAGTCTTCAGGAATCCAGAGTGACTTCCACATCCCAGTAAGGCATCCAATTGGGCCTTTACATACATATTAAATAATGCTTTAAAATGCTATTGATTTCAATATTACTCTATTAACAATTAAGTTGATGGTAGTAAATTAGTCACGTGGAAGGACACCTTTTTAATGCTACGAGGAACTAAGCATGGTAAGTAATTATAACGAAATGTTCAGTGTCTGAGAGTTTTCATCCTTCTCACTTACTACTAGGGCCTAAGGCAGGAAGCAGGGAGGATAGTGTCTATTATTCATCAGTTAATCAGTGTCCAGCGAAAACATGGCACTGTACTAAGTGCTGTATATTATTAGACAACAAGTATCCAGTCTACTAAGTGTGCAACCAAATATAAAAACTAATTTACTATTTTCAATAATTTTGCAGTATAAGTGAAGGGAAAAAATAAACTGGGGTATCTGCATGTGCTTTCCAGAGTAAAGAAAAAGCTGAAATATCAGGTTTATTAAAATAACTGCAACACAAGTGAACTTTCACTTTTGGATAAAGGTTTAAGATAATTTACTTTTTTCTTATCTTTAATCTTATGAAATTACTATGATCTGTTAGGTAAATGGATATTTCATTACACATACTAACTGTGGAACAAAAATAATAGCATAATTTTTAAAATCAATATATGCAGTACATAAAACAATCTCCATGCAAGTCTGAGTTATTGTAAATGTATGAGATACTTCTACTGGGGAGAAAAAATTGAATGTCCTCTTCCATTTGCATTTATAAAGGCTATGTGACTTCTTTAAATACACACAGTGATGCCAACAGAGCCATCAAAAATCAATAAATCATGTACTCATGTGCTATAAAATGCTTGACAAATGCATTTATTTTTCTAATCCAAAATTCTCTGCAAAGGGAACTGTGCAAATGTTCTATTTTATTTTAATAGTATTCTCCACAGTCAGAATTATGTGCATTATGACTGACTACAAAACGTCAACAGCACAAAGCTTGATAGGATTTTGAAGAGGCTATGGAGCACAAAGCATTCAGTGGCTGGGCATCTAACTTACTCAAATGTTCAAAATATGAATTTAGAGTAAAATAGAGATTAATTAGAATGGTTTAGAATGCAGCAATTTTTTTTTGTACAAAAAAGAACTGGACAAAATAAGTTTTTGGTGGGATTTATGTTGGGGAGGAGGGAAAACATATGAGGAATTTCTCTCTTACACCACCCCAGAAAGCAAAGATGTACATTCCTGAAAAATGATGTATATAACAGAAATGACAACAAACTATTCATCACTGAGGTGCCATTTGGAAAAGTAATAAAAACCTAAATAAGACTCCACTTAAGTTGACATTTGTCCCACCAAGTGCCATCCATTAAAAAGGTCACGGAAGACCTCTACATAGGTACAGTTTATGAAAGTACAAATTCTAGAAGCTAAAGGAGGAAAAAAAAAAATCTGCCAACCATATTGTAGGAAGGTCTAAAAAAGCTACAAAGTATATCCTAGAAGACCTTGCCCAGAAGCACCCCAGCTTAAACACCAGCAACAAATACTCCAGGCAGTTAGATTTATTTATGGTCTGAATGAATGAAATACCATCTCAATCCAGTTACCTATCTTATCATCTAGAAACCCCTGTTCCTCAGTCTGACCCTTTGACTTGATTCTTTTTCTTAGTTTTCCTAATCCTACCTCAAATTCATGCTGGTAGCTACTGCTATTGCTTTTTATGGACATGACCTGGGATCTTCTGTAGCCTGGGACACCTTTAGGCACATATGCCAGTTCCCTTCTTGGTTAATAAAATATTTAGTCAAAACTAAGCTAAACAGATCTGCCCTTTTCTCTAGGAGTTCCTAACATCACTAGTATTTATAAGGCTAAAATAATATTTTTCTCAAGGTGAACAAGGAAGTTCCTACAAAAGAAATGAGAGGATATTAGTCAAAGTTTGGGGGTAAATATTAGAGTAAGTCATCACAGTTATCAAGTCCAAACTAAGAAAAAAAAAAAATCTCAAAGGACTAAAAGAATATTACTTTCGTTTATAGATTTGTATTTGCATGATGAACGGTATATTATATCTTTGGTCAACGTTTAAAGGGAAAAAAGATCATAATGCCTAAGAACAATTGTTTAGTAATTTAAGAGCAGACTTATGAAAAAAAAACCCTTCTTGTCAAAACTTATGGCAACCCAAAAAATATCATATTCTATAATCATGATCTTATATTTTTTAAGGAAAATTTTCTTAAAGCGATACTCTCATAGGTCACATCTTACTAATTAATCTTAGAATCTTTTCAATAATGTAAATTATATTTAGAACTCACATATTTATCTATAGTTAGCCAAAAACAAATGAACAAAAAAACCCCCTAAATTGTTGCTAATGGTAAATCCTAATACATATGCTGGTATGCTCAGGATATGGAACCATAAATTTTAAATGCTTTTTAAAAAGTGTTTGAGAATAAAACATTTACATATTTTCCTAGAAGCACAGGCTTTTTATTGCTGCACTCGATATTCCCTCAGGGAAAAGAAGAAGCTACTTCAAAGATTTATTTGATAATGGAATGGAATGCTTGATTTCCCCCCCTCAAATATAGTCAGTATAAACTCTACTTTTACTGATTTTTATTATACAATGTACTATATTTTAAGATATAATTGGCTCATTATTGAAATTTAAAATCATTATTATTTTATGGATTAAGAAATTAAAATTGAGTAAAGTGGTCCTAATTATTTCAAAGGGAATTATCCTAAATAATAGCTCTAGATCTTCTTGTTAACATAACTAGCATTGGAAAACCAAAGCCTAAAACTTCTACTTACCTGCCTATCTACTTCCGGGAGCAAAAGCAGGAGGTATTGTTGAAAATGTTGAGGTAAGGAAGCAAATGTGTGTTTGTTTATTAACGCCCTCAGGTTAGTATTCACAAGAATAGATCCTGGTGTTTCTATGTCAATATCCTCAGCTTTGGTCCATTTCAAGTGTCCTGTGGTAAACAAGCAAGAAGTACAATTTTAATTGGCAAGACAGTTAAATTTCAATCCTTATTTAAAATACTGGTATTTCAAGAGGGCAATTTTAACAGTTTCTTCCTTTCTGTCTATGTTCTTTTAATGCTTTTATTTACATCATCTTTCAGTAAAAATCACTTAAACACTTTTAACTCAAGTTAGCATCTTGGTCCAGATGAACAAATATGTTTTCCACATTCCATTAACTTATCAAATTGCTGTATTGCTGGAGCAGCTGGGTGGTGCAGTGGCTAGTGCACCAGCCCTGGAATCAGAAAGACCTGAGTTCAAATGTGGCCTCATGTATTTTTCTAGCTGTGTGACCCTGGGCAAGCCACTTAAAACTGATTGTCTACCCTTCCCCTCCCCACCCCCTAATTTTTTCATTCTACTGCCACAACTAAAACCCAAGTAGCTTTGGAATACTTTGGGGCCATGAAAGCAGGGGTCTATGCATGGTAGGTTAAATGGAAACCCTTTATAAAATAATGCTTGAGAACCAAAGTTCTAAACATTTGCCATAGATCAGTTATATGTGCATTATGACTGACTACAAAATTAAAAAAAAATTAATTTAAGAAAAGCCTATTAAAAAAATCTCCTACCGCATAACATCTAATGTTATCTGTTAGTAATAGGACAACATACCAAAATTCCTTTTATAAAAAGAGAATCATTCCCACTGACAAAGTTGAATTAGTATGGAATCCTATACTCTTCTGAATATCTGAAGCTGCTGTTTACTTCTATGACATATAACATCTCAGAGGATGAGCTTAACAGCCCAATGTTTGTTTGTTCCTTCCCTATATTTTTAATTGTTCTATATTTTTCCATCTTTATCTCATAGCATAATAAAGATAAAAATCTGCAGCTCTTTTGATGATCAGATTACTATACTGACATTATAAAATAAAGATCATTACTCAGCCCAGAAATAAGTTAATTTACCAAACAGTTCAAAGATATCTGGAATTCATAAACTTCAGAAAATCTTCAAGAATTAAATATTAACCTGTAAATAATGAATAAGGTTTTTACCAAATATAAAAGTACAAAAGATCTGAGTTAGACTCTGTAGAGACTATGGAAAAGGCAAGAATTAAGAGATGACATTCCTCCCAAAGTTCATTCATTCAACCAGCACATATTAAGTGTCTACTAAATGCTTGTGAGGCCATGTGGATTAAAAAGGATAGGAATCTTGCCTTGGAAGTTGAGAAATCCTGGGTTTAAGTTCCATCTTTGATATAGTTTGGCTACAAGTCTGTACAAGTCACTGAGCTTCTCAGTGCCCTAGGCAGATTTCAAAGACCAGAACCTTCAGAGAAGTTTCCACACCTTGGAGTTCTATATAGCAATAAAATCATAAGTCCGATCTTGATCTTTTACCCCTAATAAATGCTAGGCTGGATGCTAAAGTTAAAAAGATAGAAACATAAATAGGACCTGCCCTCAAAAAGCATATAATCCGTCAGAATTAGCTCTACAGAAATGCCTTCACGATAATAGCATCTTAATAAGCATAAGACCAAAATTAGTAGCATATTTTCAACAGTAAAGTTTTTCAATATGTGGAAATGTTAAAGAGTAGATAACTCTTAACGGGAACAAATTAGAGGTTTTATATTCACACATAAAATTTAAGGTATCTAATACTTCAGCATCTATGGAGCCTGCAGGTTTATCGCAACTTATATGCCATGAATCCAACATATGGGATATTTTAAGGCCAAAGAAAATTTTTTCCTTAAACTTTCCAATCCAAGTTTTTAAAGAAAATCATATTCCTGTAACATATATTAAGGTAAGAACTTCCTGCTGAAAGGTAAGTGCTAAGAAAGCTCATATATTGGATATTCTACTGTAGGGTCTTATTAATTACCATTAAGTATATCATTTGAAACATTTAGCTCATTAGGCTATAGATTGCACTTCAGTTACTTTCCATACTAGAGAAGAATCTGCTTGCATCTACTCCCTCACTCAGTGGTCTCTTGGGGGAAACTAAAATAGCCCTTGAAAAAAGAAACAGATGCATTTATTAAAACCATTTCAGAATCACCAATCAGAGATAAAAAATTCTCCTTCTAGGGTGAGGCATACCAACTCAACTGACAAAATATATAAGCATTTACTTTGTACCTAAAACTATGTTACATTTAATGGCTGAAGCAAATATAAAATACCAAGGTACCTTTAAGATGTTAACACTTAGTTGGAGAGGTAAGACTAATTAGGTTAAAAAATGAAAAAAACAATAGCACATCCTAATTAAGTAAATGATGGAAGATTAAAGCAACTGGTAACGGAAGAAATGTCCACAGATCTTTTACTACTTGGTCTGCTGCAAACCCTAATTCTATATAAGCAATTTGTCCATTGTACAATGAAAGTAATTATCCTATTATCTACCAATGTAATACTCTTGTCAGTTTGTTTAATCTTTCAGTTAGGCGACTCTGTAAGACTATAAGTTGTAGAGAAGGTGGCCAACTGCACTGGTAGAAGGAGTTTCCTCACCTGAGAATGTCCTATACCAATGAAACCAGAAGTTTAGTCCTCATCTCTTCAAAGTACAGTTTATTTCAGTAATGTCTGACTCTTTGACTCCATTTGGGGTTTCCTCAGCAAAGGCACTAGAATGGTTTGCCATTTCCTTCTTCAGGTCATTTTACAGATGAGGAAACTGAGGCAAAAAGGATAAAGTGACTTGCTCAGGATCGCATAGTAAGTGTTTGAGGCCAGATCTGAACTCAGGTCTTCCTGACTCCAGGACCAGCACTCTATCTACTATGCAACATAGCTGCTGTAGTAGTACAGTACTAGGGAAAATGCACTGACTGGAACCACAAACTTAGGTTCAAATTCTACTTTTGACTTTGATTTAAAATTCTCCCCCTGACACTCTGTGATCTTGGGCAGGTCACTTATCCTTTTTGACACAGATTTCTCATCTGTAAATTGAGAAGTTGGACTGGATGACTCATGAGACTCCTTGGAGCTCTAAATCTATATTCCTGGGATCCTAAAAGTGAAAGATGGGAATCCTTTGGAAAGGAATTTTCCAACAATCCTTCCTATGAATAACAGGGGAACACTAATGAGATGAGTTGCATCTCTTTCCACTCTTGGTGAAGTAATGTGATAGTGTCCAAGAAGATTTGTGGCAAGGTTCGGTACTGTTCCATTATCGAGTAGACAACACATTTAATCAACTGGCTGAAGAGTCTCCTAATACAAAACTGACAGAGGTATTCAGAACATGGATGAGACTGTAGAGTCATTTTACAATCAAATCTTTTATCTCTGCAAAGAAAAAATCTCCTATGATCTGAGTTTACAAATCTACCTGGCCAATAATTAATAAACGTGTACCAGTGGCAACAGCAATGAGATGAACAGAAGGAGTGTACACAGCCTGGTACAAACCTACAATTACCACCTCTAAGAAAACAACTCAAAACAGGTATCTGATCAGTACCCTTCTTTGTATCTAACCCATCTACAAGTACAAATTAACACGATACATTTCTAAGGCATTTCTCATAGTATTTTTCATAATTATATCCTCAGAGAGAATAGTTGCATGCTCAAATTTCCATGACCTTTAAGGATTAACAAATCTCATCAGGCTTCTCAAGTGTCAATCTGTGCTATCAAGCATAGTGGAGGACATAAAAGTCCTGGAAAGGTTTGTGGCATCCTCAGGTCAATAACACTTAACTCAGGTCCACTTCTCCTTTTGGCAATAGTCATGAGATTCCTAGTACCCAGCTGACACATGCAATTGGAATAAAGTGAATTTTTGGAACATAAATACTGCCCTTGAGGCAGCCTTATGATAACAATAGCAAAGTTATCACTATCCATCAGTGAGGTATGTTATCCTGGAAATCCTATAATGAGATAAATGGACCAGAAAGAATAAAGACTCAACTCACCACTGGAGAGGGTAATGGAGAAATGGAGGCTGTTATTTTAGACCAAGATGGACACACCAAATATGTATTCCCATCTGGAATCATTTTAAGAAATCTGATTGTCCTGAGCTACAGAGATAGACACTGGACAAATAATTTCACCAATTTAGGGATGCCACTCAAGGAACTCCCTAAATTCTTTAACAGGAATCTCCTTATACCTGTTCTGTAACCTAAGAGTTTTAGAGTGTTTCTTAGAGCAGAGCTTCTTAAACTATAGGTTGTGATGCCACCCACAGTTTAAGGAACACCTAAGAGAAGTGAAAAGACAAATGACTTGTTCAGAACTGCAAAAACAGTATGTGTCAGAGGTGGAACTTGAACCCAGGTCTTCCTAGCTTTGTGGTCTTTCTATTTACTATTTCTTACTATCTTTAGTTGAAACAAAGCAGAAAAACTTCATTATCAATATTCCTAAAATGAGTATAAAAACTAGATGAGTATATGGAGGTGAGGAACAATTCATTATTCATCTAACTGTGTTTGCTATATTAGATCTCATTCAGTCAGTAAATATTGGTCACACACCTGCCATATACAGCATTCTATGAAGGGGAAAAATGTACAATACAACTCCATTTCTCAAGACACTTCTAATAGTTACAAAGGGTATCGGGACACACATGGTCTCCAAAAGTCCCCAAGGTCTCCAAAAGAATGTATTCTGTTAATTTTGAGACCAGGCCAGAAAAATGCTATACTTTGAAACTAAAGCAAGTAAGAATTAACTCAACAGGGATAAGAGTAAAGTCTGCAAGATAATCTTCCCTAAGAGAGTATCTGAATATGTACTCCTGCTATTGCTGCCATGCTTCCAGAATCCCAGCAAAGGGCTTAGGGACCTCCTTCAAAAAAAAGAAAAGTCATTTTTTTTTTATTTTGAGGGGAAACTCAAGATCTCCATTTTACGTAGCTTGCACTTCATTTTAAGTATATAATTAGTTCAATGGTAGCTTTCAAAGCTGTTCAAATTACATGCCCTTCTTTTGGACTTTCCTTCTGTTTTCAATTAATTTAAGTTTAAATAACATAAGTCGTCATCTTACAACTTTAACTTGTCTTTGTAAGTGTTCTAGTGACACAAGTTGGTAACTGATGTTTTGAAAGGAATGTTAGAAATAATCTATTTCATGTCAATGTAGTGCTTATCCAAGGGAAAGACAGCACAACGTAGGAGAAAAGAGGAGAACCAAGAAGAACCAAGAGTCAAATCAGATTTGCTACTTACCATCTGTGCGATCTTGGATAAGCTACCTCATTCAATTTCCTCAAAATATGAATGGGTTGTATGAGAGCACCCCGAGGTCCCTTCCAACTTTAAACTTACGAAATCGCACTATTTCTAATGAACATGAGTATGTGGTCACTATAAAGGTGAACTCCATAATGCAGTACAATTCTTCTTCAGGCTTTCCCACCTTTAGATATTTCAATATATCACCCATGATATTGGGAAGGAGGTATTTTATTTGGCAGACACAGATATCTAGTCTCTTTAAAAATGTATCTACCTATTATAAGTTAATAAACTGATGTTCTGGTTTATGCCTGGATCTAATGAGTTTGGCCACTGTGAATAAATTCCTCAGGGATTGATCACCTAATGGTGGACGGATAAAATCAGAATAAAGTCAGCAGAACCAGGAAAACCACTTATTCTGTAACGCCACTTGTAAAACCAAACAAACTCTGAAAGAACTTTGATCCAAACATGACAAAACACAGTTCCAGAGGACCGAAGGTGAATGTTACTAACTTCCTGACACAGTGGTGATGAACTAAATATGCAGAATGAGACACATTTTTGGACATGGTAAATGTAATTTTTTTTTTTGCTTGACTATGCATATTTGTTACAAGGTAGAGTTTGGTTTGTTTGTGTTTTGGCTTTTTTTTTAAGGTGAGGATGAGCAAAAGAAAATAACTGCTTGTTAATTTTAAAAATATAAAAATTTAATTTAAAAAATAAACAAAAAACCAAATACCTGAGCCCTGGAAGCCAAGGAATAAATGAAATGTAAACGTATGGGGACTTGTCAGCCTACTTCTCATATGAGATATCCAGGAAGGGCAGCCTATTGATCCATCTTCAAGCCATAGTACGTACAAACTACAAATGAATACAATGTACCTCATCTGGTACTGAACATCACCCTATTTCATAAATATTTCACAGCTTTCTAAAGCTATTTTTTCTTCAGTATTCTAAGGTCCCAACAGGTCTCTCTAAAACAATACTTTTAACAGATGGTAGATACAGTTTACTGAGCCTGTCTTTATGTGAGGCTATGAGTTTTCACTCTCTGTAGTTTTCTTCGGATAGTAGTGGGCCCACAGCAAGTGCTTAATTAAATACTATCTAACTTTGCTTATGCCAAATGGACCACTGTATCTCTGATTGCTGAATGTTTGTTGCTCTGTCTACTACTGTTTATTTCTTATGTTTCTCAATCGTCACCTAGACTCTTTACAATATAAATCCTACTACTGACCTACTTTCAATCACCCCTTGCCTTTCCCTCTTCAGTTTACACAGCAGCTGCTTAGTTATCATGCTGTTATAAATTTTCTCTACTTCGGCCCAGTAGACGAGCATGCTCAGACCTTGCTGTTGTCTTACTCTGACATCTAACGTTGTGTACAGTATCTAGGGGACAGTGTTGCACCTCTACCAGATGCTGTTACATGACACCTCTGTCAGGTCCCAAACTGATAGCTAAAGGGAAACAGCTCTGCCAGTAGCCTAGCTTCTCTCAGAATATGATAGTCTTTCAAAATTTTTATACTGACAAGTAATTTGATAGAATGTTTTGGGATAACAAACTTTCTGATAAATTTAAATTCTCTCAGATTGAGATGAGTTACAGAATCACAAAAATTTAGAGTATGAAGGGACATCAGTAACCATCAAGTCTAATACATACTCCCAAATAACCCCCATTCTAACATACTTGGGAAATGGCCATTTAACTTCTGCATGAATACTTCAAAGGAGGGGAACCACAACCTCTCAAAGTAACCCATTCCTCTTCTGGACAGCTCTAATTGTTAATGAAGTTTTTCAAGACGCCAAGCCTAAAACTGTTCTTTACAAATCCCAAATACTGTCTTTGGTTCTGCCTTTTGCAGCTAAACAGAACAACTCTTGTCTTTCACAAGGGCAATACTTCAAACACTTAAACACAGTTATTATGTCTGTCTTGACTCAACCAAGTCTCATCCAGCATGTAAAGGTCCTTCTCCAGGTTGGCTGCCATCCTCTGAATGCTCACTCTCCAGTTTATAAATGTCCTTGCTAAACTGTAATACCAAAAACCACACTTAATACTCCAGAAGTGTTCCAAACAGAGCAGGACTATCGATCTCATTATTCTTGAAAGCTATGCTTCCCTTAATGTAGCCCAAGATCATATTAGCTATATTGGTCTTGCAGTCCACTAAAATTTCTAGATTGTTTTTCCCCCAAATAAATTGCTGTCTTTAGTGGAAATATAGGCTTTCCTTAGTGAAGGATGGTCAAATATCCTAGCTGTCTTCATGTTGATTGTTACTAAACATCACCAATAAATACTCCAAATATGTTTTCTGGTGTGTGACTTTTCAGAGTAGAGAATCAAAGAGTAATCTGTGATTACTGCGTGCCCACTTCAAGTATTTTTGATGATATCTTCAATACAATGACATATCTAATCCTGTAGTTTGATTTCATAAAATAAACATGTGGATCCCAATCTGCGATAAAACTCTCCTTTGTCCCTTGAATTCCTTTTTAATAATCACCATGTGGCATGTTGCTCTCTAGAACTGACAACAAAGCATTCTCAGGTCAAGGCTTCTATACCTATAACCCCTCTACATTGGCTAAACTTGGAGAAATTACTTAACTTCTCTGGATCTCAGTTTCTTCATCTGTAAGACTGGGGTGTTGGATGAGATAACTTTTGAGGTCCATTTCCAGATCTAACTTGGTAGTTTTCTCCATTAGGAATATTCATATATAACATCATTCTTGAGTTTGTTTTTTGCTTTGGAGCCTGGTGATAGGAAAGTACTTAACTTACATCCCTACTAACTTATTATGCTATGTTTAAAGTGTTTTAAAACAAAAATTACCTTTACTTTGACAGCCATGTTCATCTGTGGATCTCAAAGATCTTTCAAAGGTTCTCTCTGGTTAAAGAAAACCACTTCTATTCTTACATGTGGCCAAACTTTAACACCAAATATAGTTTTAAATAATCCAGAAAGTAAGTAAAATCAGAAATAATTCAGGCCACTAAACACGTAGTCTTTAAATCATCTATATTTGTTCATTAATTCAACAGGACTCTATAGTGACCGAAGTAAATATTAACACACCTTTTTTTTTCCCTCACAGATGAAAACACTAAGAAAGAAACCGACCACTTGATTTGGTTCACCCAGCAAAAAAGGACTAGAATTACAACACACAGGTGAGAAGATATTTTGTTCCTGTCTTATTAAAATAAATATCCAGCCATGGCAGTATGTGCCTATAATGTCTACTATTAAGGAGACTGAGGCCAATGGACCTCTAGAGTGCATAAATTCCAAGCCACAGTGGGCTAAGATGATTAGGCGTTTGCACTAAGCTCAGCATTAATGTTGGGGGAAGTGGGCCACAAGGTTGCCTATGGAGGGGCAAATCCAAACAGTTTGGAAACACAGCAGGTCATAACTCCTGCGTCAACCAAAGTGGAATCAGGGCTTGTGAGTAGCCCTTAGTCTTCAACACTGGGAGAAAAAGGAAGACTCGGATTTTTTTTTTAGAAAAATGAATTAACAATACAATATGATATAACATAACATGACATGACATAGCATAATATGATGCAACATAGCATAACATAATATAATTTCATTGACTCTTTTTTTCCTTCCAAATACCACAACTTGGGTTCCAGCTGAAAAACTGTCACAAAGGAAGAATTAATAAGACAATTTAATGCTAATATATAAGATCTACAGATATTACAATTCATGCATTTCTTAGAAATTTTAAACTATTTGTCAAGCAACCAATGCAGAATGGTTTGAGAAAGACAATATAGCTAGGCAGCAGTTTTAACATAGAACCCTATATCACAATGTGCAGCTCCATGGTTAATTCCTGAAAGTTCACTTCTTTCTAAGTAACACTAGATTTCAATCAAATGAAAACCCAAATGTAACAAAATCTTCCTCACTAATGAAATCAGTTTTAGGAAGAAGCAATTACTTTAACGAATGCCATTATGAAACTGTATTTATCACCTATTTTATCTGTTAATTTTAGATTCCAAGAGAACTATCATTCACAAATACAGAAAATAAAATTAGATCACTTAAGTAAGTTTTTTCCCCTCTCCAATGTAATCTAGATTTTGTTTTAGATACCCTGTAAGAATTTTGCTCAGCTTAGTTGAATTAAGTATTTTAAGAATTATTTATGGATAGTCTATAGCATCATTCAACAAGATAAGAAATGTAAGGGACCATAAATAGTCCATTGGTATACTCACCTAAACCAGACTTTTTCAATCGTTTTAAGTGCTGACTTGTTTGTTTTCCAGTGGGAGATTTTTGCCCATGTTTCATTTCTTTATCTGAACTGTCAGCTTCACCATTTTTAGACTCAGATCCTAAAAAAAGAAAACAGTTATACAACTGTTGTCCTCTTTCTTGTTTTCCTTTTTAAAATAAAAGATTAATTTTTTTTAACAACCCAAGAGCATTATCTCCTTTGTCTTTGCTAAGAGGTACTGTCTTCTCTGGTCATAATCTGATTCTTCTAACCCTAGATGTAATAAATATAAAAGCAAAGTAAATTAATTAAGGAAAAAAAAAGGTGGCTTAATAAGCACAACCAAAAGGTAAAATTCATTAATCTTACAGCTTGAGGATGAATCCCAAGAAAGCACTTTTTAAAATAAAACATAAATAAGCTTCAAACATTATGATATAGTATTTTCAAGTGCTGCAGAGAAAGGAAGAGAGAGAATACATCTTTCCAAATAACTTTTGCAATAAGGTATTTCTGAAAAATACAAATGTCAGTACATAATTACTACAATTACAACTCTGAAGATTTTTTAAAATAAACAAATCAACTACAAACCAAAATCAAAGACTTGCACAGTGTTAAAAAAAAAAAGTGTTAGGGAAAAAAACTAATAAAAGGATCTCTGGTTTTGCAACAGAAGACTGACCCACAAATTCACACCCACAAAAGAGCTGCTTTTGGTAGCATTACACATCAGTACGTGGTCCACCGTTAAAGTTCAACATCCAAATGATGAGGGAAAAAAAAACCTACCAGCATCATTTCACATTCTCTTGCTCCTGCTGCTATTTGCCAAAGTCATTTATTATATACTATCTGCACCTAATTTTTAAAAGAAGGGGTTAGCACAACTAACTTGACTTGCTTGATCAACAGAGGGAATTAAAAAAAATTTAAACCAAACCTCCAAGTAAAAATAGTATACACTGATTTCTAGCAATTTCAGATTGCATATGCCATTTATCACTAAGGAATATTCTGTGCGAACTGGTCTAGTATAGAATCATTTAGTTATTTTACCTGAAGGTGAGTCCGACTGCTCATCAGACACCTTTAATGGTGTCAAAACAACACGAGGAACAGTCTTGTTTACCATCATTGAGACTCCATTTCTTCTTTTCTGCTGCTGTCTCAAAGCCTATAAAACATGATAATAAAACACAACATAAAAATATAACCAAAATTATTTCTTTTAAGTGAATTAAATGAGGCATCTGAGTATGATTAAATGAAGTCTCTTAAGAGATCCAAATTTTACACAGTCACTAATTTGTCAAGCTTGCTAATAGTCACCTTCATGTCATTTTCTTCAAAAGCATAAAATCAGGCTTTGGGAAAAGGGGACGAGCCTTAGATCATTTTCAAAGCAATTCTGACAACAAAGCCACACTTAAAGGTTTGCTCTACCTTTGCAGCACAACATGAGGACCCCTGGAATACGAAACTATGACTTCCAAATAAAATAAATGTAAAATAAATGTTTCGAAACCAGGATAAAAATATATGTGCCTGCACTTGTCTTGCAGGTGCGTCCTCTCTAGTATACTGCTCAGTCAATCAAGTTAACACAGAGTGTCATCAGTATGTACAGCATGTAAGGACTACAGTACTGAGGCACTCACTCAGCCGTGTGGAGTGCTGCACGAAATCACTGAACATGGCAGGAATCATTTATTTCTGCGAAGGGAATCAGTCCTAATCTTGGAAACCTTGCAGCACTTGGCTTCTGTCTGACTGACTTTAGGCATTAACCTTCAGAACACGAACATGATGGTGTTCTGGCAAATCCAGAGGAAAAAAAAAATTATATGAGAATAAATCTCTCCAAATGGGAGTGCTTTAAGTTTCACAAATGAATCAACCACAGTGATAACACAATAAAAGGCATTAAAAAGTTTTAAAATATAGAATCCTGACTGATCATTTTACAAAGAAAATTATCTCTGATAGAAAAAAACCTTAAACCAGGAGCACTAAGCTCAGAGGAATAAGGCTACTAAAAGTCCTCAAAAGGGTAGAAAACTTGTCACTGACTGCCTGAGCCTTTGACTTTGCTTCTTCTGTGTCTGTGTAATTCCTATTAATTCTATAACATTTCTGTGACCTATTTAATGTTCTACCAAGGGTGGACAGACTTCATTCAAACACATCACTGACTTGCCTATTTCTTTGCAGCCAAAGACAATGCAATCTTATTTGGAAAAGGTATTCCAATTAGCTGTACCTAAAAGGCTCTTAGAAGATCATAAGATTTAGTTACTCAAGCAATTAAGGAACTGAAAAATAGGATGAGCTTTGAAAGAATTTGAGAAAAAGGAAGCTGTAGAAAAGGCACTCCAAAAGAAGGTGGTGATAACAAGAACAAAGGGAACCATCACTGAGGCATCATTCTTCATTTTGTAAGGATCAAATGAAAAAGTATTTGTAAAGTACTCAACAAAGTCTAGAACGTAGTAGGCATTTAACAAAGGCTTGTTTCCTTCATTTCTTATACTACCTTTATTATATTACCAATAGTATCCCATAATTCCTTCCTACTACTACTCCTCCTCTGAGTCAACTCATGACAGTATATTTTTTTAAAGAGGAAAAAAAGTCAGCACAATTGATCAATACGTTGAAAAAAATATCTAATAATATATGCAATGTGTAATACCTGTGGACCTTCCACCTCTACAAAGGGGTAGTTTGTGGTGGGGGGTGGGGTGTTTCTTCATATCTCTTCATTTAAGTCCTACTTGATTTTTATGATTTGTTACATTTACTTTTGATTCTTTAGTGTGATACTGTTCTATTTATCTTTTGTAGTTACTGTACATATTTTGTTTTCTTGGCTCTGCTTACTTTACTGTGTATCAGTTTATATAAATCTTTCCATGCTTCTCTATTCATTATGTAAATTAATTCTTACAGCATAGTAATATTCTATTACATTCATGTACTGAAATTTGTTTAGCCATTTCCCAACTGAAGGACATCTACTTTGTTTCTAATTACTAGCTATCACAAAAAAAGTGCTGTCATAAATATTTTGGGGAATATGGGGATTTTTTTCTTATTAATGGTTCTTCAGAGTAAAGCCCAGTAATAAAGTCACTGGTTCAAAGGATACAGACATTTTAGTCACTTTATTTGCATAATTTCCAAAATGGTTGTACCTCTTCACAGCTCCATCAACAACATACCAGTGTGCTTATCTTCCAACAATCCCTTCTAATATTGTTGCCATTTCTTTGTCATTTTTGCCAATTTGCATGGTGTGAGTTAAATCTCAGTGTTTTTTTTATCTGTACTTCTCTTATTATTAGTGATTTGGAGCTTTTTTCATATGGTTGTAAATATTTTGTAGTTTTTCTTTTGAGAACTTTTCTGTCTTATCCTTTGACTATTTATCTATTAGGAAATGGCTATCAGTCATATACATTAATTTTGTATACACACACACACACGCACACACATACACACACACTCCTCCTAAAACTATTCTTTATCATCATTGTAACCAGGCCTCTACTCCTCCCTGCTTCAGCCACATTTTCACAATCCTGACCCTCAAGTTAAAACATTTAACTATATTTTTTCAACTCTTTCTTATTCTATCACTACTCAAGCCTTGACAAATCATGACCCCAGGTATCCTTATCAAATGAATGCTGTGCTCTTATGAAGCTGCAGAATACCAACAGAATTTATGCAACTCCAAATGGAGTCAAGTAGCAATTTATCTAATCACAACTGGGTTTTTACTGCTTGTTAACAAAACTTCCAACATTACCAGATAGCCTCTTTCTCATGCAGCCCACAGAGGCTATTCTTTAATAAAAGGATTAGTTCTGTAAAACCTGGACTCAGTCAAAGGGCCATATTGCGGACCTAGAAGGCCACATGTGGCCTCAAGGACGCAGGTTCCCTACCCTTGACCTCTAACATCCCCTCCTCCAATCTTCCACTCAGCAGAGGACCTTGCCTTCTCCTTTATTGAAAAAAGAGATCATTTGTTGTGAGCTCCATTTTTCTCCATATCACAAACTCCCTCTACATCCTACTCCATTTGCAATGTCTGAGGAAGAGGCTGGCCCTTTTCCTTGCTGAGACCAATCATTCCACTTGTGCCCCTGACTCCAACCCCTCTCTACAGATCTCGGGCTGTCCGCCTCCCCTTATGGTCAAACTCTTCTTATCTGTTGGCTCTTCCTCTAGAATCTACAAACATGCCCAGCTCCACATTATCACAAAAAACAGTTCACTTGACCTGTTATCGCAAAGCAGTGTGTGTGCACGTGCGCATATGTGTTTGTGGGCACACATGTCCATGCATGTGTATACACGTGTACACACACACACACACTGAAGTCACAGCCAAGGATAGGGAAGACAAGAAGGCTTGTAATTTTATTGCCACAGAAAATCTCAGGTGAGGATACCCTCTAACAATCCTAGTTGGCACCTTCTCTGCAATTCCAGAGTTTAAGAGGATTGCCTCTAAGCCAAACTGAAGAGGGGGTGGGGGGGTGGGGGAGGATCTACACTCATTACATCTACTTTGTTACTTACTATTCCTTTAAAAAAAAGCAGATTGATTTTTCTGTTTTCACAGGAGAATAATTTTCAAATATACACCCCTGCTACCTCATAACATTAAACAACAAAAAAAAAACCAAACCAAAAACATATTAAGCTTAAAAAAAAGTGTGTGTGACTGTATGTCTTTAACAACATACTGTCCCTAGAGCTAACCACCACTCTCCTGGGAGAAGGGAGGTATATTTCGTTATCTGTAGTGTGAGGTGATGATGTATCACTTACATTACTGTAGGTATTATTCTTCTGGTTCTACTTCCCTCTGCATAAATTTATAGAAGTCCTTCCATTTTATACTTTAAATTCCTTATATGTGTTAGTTATTATTGCACACAATGTAGCCCAATCTATTCAGTCATTCCCCTATCTAGAGGCACCTACTTTGATTTCAGTTTTTGTTGTATTATAAGTGCTACTAGTGGAACAACTAGGTTAAAGTGTATGAACAGTTTAGTGACTTTTCTCATACAATTCCAAATTGCTATCCAGAAGTTAGATTGATTCATAAGCTTCCTATAATCTCTCTAATCTCTTTCCATTTTTTGGCTATCTTTGCACTTTATCAATTACTTGGAACACTTTTTGATTATAAGATTATTTGGTCCTTGTGAGCATGGACTGTCTTTTTCTCATTTGTCTCCTGCCATTTACTACCATGCTTAGTATAAAGTAGGCACCTAATAAATATATATTGATTATTAAGTACATACCATGTTCAAGTACTGTGCTAAATTTTAGGGATATAAAGAAAGGCAAAAAAAAATTCAATCTCAAGAAGCTCACAGTCTAATGGGAGAGACCACATGCAACAACTATGTGCAAACAAGATAAAAGGATAAACTGGAGAAAATCCCAGAGAAGGTACTAACCTAATTTTAATGAGGAACAGGATCCTTCTTGCAAAACTGGATTTCCAGTAGGTATCTTAAACTCAATACATCCAAAACAGAACTCATAATCATTCCCTCTAAATTCTCTCCCCTTCTAACTTCCCTATTATTGTAGAGGACAACACTATCAATCCAGTCTCTCAGGTTCACTGTGTAGGTGTCATCTCACTGTCTCTCATCTTCCATATGTAATCTATTGCCAAGGTCTGCCAATTTCATCTTTACAACATCTCTCTAATATGATCCCTTCTCTGCTCTGATACTGCTACCACTCTGGTGCAGGTCCTCATCACCTCACACTGCCTGCTTTATACTCCTCCCCGCTAAAATCCATCTTTCACCCTCTAAAGTGATTTTTCTGAAATGGAGGTACAACCATGTCACCCCTTATTCAATAAAGTCCATCGACTCCCTGTCTCCTCCAGGATCAAATGCAAAATCCTCCATTTAGCATTCAAAGCTCTTCATACCCAACCTCCCATCCCTAATCACCTTTCTGGTCTCTTACATCTTACTCCCTCTGCCTTGTATTCTTCCATCTACCAACACTGGTCTCTTTGCTGTTTCACAAACAAGACATTCCACCTCTCAGCTCTGGGCATTTTCTCTGGCTGTCCTCCATGCCTGGAATGCTCTCTCTCCTCATCTCTGCCTATTAACTTCTCTGCCCCCACTTAAGTCCCAACTAAAATTTTGTCTTATACATAAACCTTTCCCAACTCCTCTTAACTCTAGTGCCTTCCCTCTGTTAATCATTTCCTATTTATCCTGATTCTAACTTATGTGTATATATTGTTTATTTTTGGTCTCCCTCATTAAGATCTAAACTCCTTGAGGGCAGGGACCATCTTTCCCCTCTTTTTATGTCTCCAGGTTTAGCACAGTGCTTCACACATAATAGGCATTTATTAAATGTTTATTGACTGCTTGACTTTATGTAAACAGTTTCTGTGACAAAGAGGACCACAAAGTGTGAGGTATTATGTAAGAGTATATCTGTGGTTACTCCTGTTAAAATAGGAATAATTATCTACTTAACTCCACCTCTTAAAGAGTTTTGGCCTTCCAGTAAGGATCAGCTTAGTTGCCACTTTCAAAGAGAAACTGTACTAATTCCCCTAGTTTTCATGTTCTCTCCTTCTTTAAATGATCTTATATTTACCTCTCTGTCTCTATCTTACTCTCCCACAACTCCTTGAGAATAGATTATTTTTCAGTTCTGTTTTTATATACCCAATGTCTACCATAGTACCTAATACATAATAGATGTTTAATCAATGTTTGTTGAATTTAATTGATTAAAAAAGGCTTTGAAATTCAGTGGAGCAAACTGCTGCTTCAAAGAGTCTCCTCTAAAAACCTATCTCCCACATACATATTAAAAATTATACAAAGTTTCTTGAAAGATGTTAACAATAGAAAGGACTTTGTTCAATAATCCTCTGATTATTAAGAGCTGATGAGACATGCTTATCCAAAGTGTTTACCATTGCCTTGTAATTTGTGTAACACTGAGTCCAAATATATGCTCCTGTTTACCGATGGTATTATCATTATGCCATCTGGAAAGAGCCCTGGAATAGTAAAGAGACTCTTAAATTTATACCAATTCAAAAAAGTCCGACCCAACTATGCACACAAGAAAAACCAAATGGATGAAGAATACTTAGTGTACAGACTCTGATATACAGTTGACTGGACAGCCTCTAGAGCTGATCTATCAGTTGATCTATGTTGGACATATTTTGTCTACAGACGGATAATGAACTATGACAAGAAGTGAGGAAAAGAGCAACATTATAGCAACATTATATTGCATTTGGAAAACTGTGAAATATTTTAAATAACCTCAAGTTTTTCTAATAAACAGAGGCAGCATGGCACAGTGAAGAGGATAATGGACTCTAAGCAAGGAAAACCTGACTTTAAATTCCATCTCAGTATTTACTTGCTCTCTATGGCCCTGGGCAAGTCATTTAACCTCTCTGTGACTCAGTTCCTTTATCTTTAAAATGAAGAAGTTAGACTTAATGTCTTCTAAGATCCCCTCTAATTCTAAATCTATGATTCAATGACCTCACAATCAGCAATTACTTATGGTACTGCTATGTACAATAGCTATAAATCATGGAATACAACAGCCTACAAAGAATTAAAGTTGCAAACTGACCACAGGGCAACTGTAAGACACCCGCATATTACTGGGAGAAAATTAAATATCAGGAAGGACAAAAAACACATCAGAGACATCTGGAATGTTGAAAAGGGAGTGTACTGATCACGTAGCATGAGTGAAGGACAAGAGGCAGACACATATACGCTCCTGTGTTAGAGGAAAAGAACAACAAAGTTAGAATGAGGAGAAAGACAAAAAAGTTTGTCTGTTTTAACTTCTGCCAAGTTTAAAGTAATTACCTTCCAGGAACGGTAAATATGAAATCAGGGCTACGGATCATGTTTATTTTGGAAAGCTGTCAGGCCATGGATTTAGGGACAGTATGACTGGTTATTGTGACAAAGAAAAACTGTTCTATTATGTTTTCCCTACATCCCAAATCCTGAATCACTAGGAACAAGCCCTTTCCCTATAAAATATAAACATTCACATAGATATAGACATGCTGACGCCGACATGCACACACACAAATGCACACGTGCACACACACCCCTATAGAAAATGTATTCACTGGAAGTCAGGACTAAAATCCCTCACTTGAGAAGCACTAAAATGTTCAAGAATTGTGCAATAGGTAACAATATCTTGAAGCTATTGCCTGGCAACAATTTAGGTAACAGGAGAATTAGATTGAAGGTATTGAATCCTATTAAAACTCACAAGGTAAGCTGGGTGGGCAACAAAAGTTTAATTTATATGACAAACTGAAATTTGGCATTGTGACTCATAGTGGATAGTAATATTGCAAACCATGCTAATCCCATTCAGTCACAGGAATACTTAAAAACAAAATTTTTAAAGGTCTCTGAATTCTTTTTAAGGAAGTATATACAGCGTATTATCATGATAACAAAAATTATTATATTTGTAATGTTTTATTACATCTCCAGAAATATAAGAAAAAGATGTCATAAAAGTGTGAAATAACATAGTTAACCATATCATGGTTTTTAGTCTGCCATGAAAGCTAGAAGGTCAAATTGCAGTATATGAAGTTCATATTTAATTTCTGATGAGAAATGTAAAAACCTCTTCGATTCTCTTTAGGCTTTATATAAAAATATATTCTGATGAAAAACATGAAAGAATTTCAACACAGTTAAAAACCTGAAAGAAATTAAATTCCAAGCTTAAATAAATTGAGAACCAGTATAAATTGATTCTACTATAAGATCATAATATTACAGCTTTTCTAATATAAAATACTCTCTTACTCAAATCACATACATATTTTAACAATTCTATGATAAGTATCAAAATTATAACACATGCACAATTAGGATTAAAAAACTTTAGTAAATACTTCCGAAATCTGGTAAGATAAGAGAATATTAAGACAAGAGAAAATTCTGAGCTTAACACTTTTAGCAAAAATAAACTTTGAAATAATAAAACAAAATGACAAAAATATAGCTAAAGACTAACTGCAAAAAATTCTTTAAAAAAAAGCGGAAAACTTAAGACTGCATTGAAGAGTCATAGAGTGTACATCTGAACATAATTTGAAAAGTAAGATATAAGAGAAAGTCATCAGGAGAGTTACTTTCATAGACATGCTCCCACATTCTCTTCACAAGGCAGGGCACTTTTCTCTGAATCAGCAAATTATATCTCAAATGTTTTAATTCAAGGAGCTTCTTAGAAAACTCAAAAACTAAGGAATGGTACTCATTTCTTTTCTACGGTAGAAAAAACAGAACATGCAAGTTGGAAGATGTTGAAATTTGTATCATAAAGAGATGATGCCCATTTTATTTTGCTGGGGAGCTGACAGAAAAACAATGTAACAGCATGTGGATAATGCATTAGTACAGTAAATACACATTCTGTGAATGTTAAAATTTAAATAATTAAAGTATACACATACTAAACATCTGGCTGCATTAGATATGAGCACTTCACATTCTTACTGGTTGTCTAAATGTCAATGCCCATGTTCAGAAACTATTATGCAACATAACCTTTGAAATTTCATAGTACTGGTCAGAAATAACAAGTTACAGCAAAAGAGCAAGAATGAATCTGCTCTGCCTTATAAAAGAAAGGAATCTGTGACTTTATAAAAGTTCTATTACTCTAAATAAATAATGAAGGCATTCGGACAAACTGGCATAGGGGAAAAGGGAAGGTTATGTTTTAATACCATGTCATTTTCCACCATAATAAAATTCAGTCCTTCTCAGTCCTTTTTCATTTTTTTGCTGTAATATTCAAAAGGATTAAAAGCTAGAATTTTAAGGTAATAATAGTAAAGGGGGGAGGAAGCATTAATTAAATATCATACTATTCCTGATATATAGGTAGATTTGCTTTTTACATGTGCTTTAAAAAAACTTCCACTAAATTATTCATTACTTATGCATATATATTTGAAGTTTTACTGATTTTTTTGTATCACCATAGATTTCCCTGATCCTCCCAAAGTATCATCACATTAAATTGTTGAGGGAAAAAATCAGCATAATTGATCAATACAATGAATAAGTCTGAAAATAAGTACAATGTGCAACACGTGTGAGACTCTCATCTTTGTAAAGGGGTGGGGACACCTTTTTTAAAAATAGGCTTGTTCTTTATAACTTCACAACATTCACTTTGGGGTTTTTTGTGGTTATTTTTTTCCTTTTACAATATTGTAGTTATCATGTGTGTGACTTTCTTGGCTCAGCTTATTTCACAGCTTTGGTTCATGCAGATTTTTGGAGGCTTCTCTGTATTCATCATACTCTTCTCATTTCTCATAATACAGTAATATTCCATTACATGTAACATAATTAGTTTAAGAATTCCCCAATCTTTGGGCATCTATTTTATCTCTGATTTTTTTTCTACCAAAACAGTATTGCTATAAATATTATTAAGCATAAAGTGATTGTGTTCTTATCGACGTTCTCTATAAGCCTACTAATGCAATCTCTGGGTCAGAGGACATAGACATTTTGGTCACCTTTTTACATAATTCCAAACTGCTTTCCAAAATGATTGTACTAATTTACAAGTCTACCAAAAATGCACTAGTGGGGCTATGTCCTCAGAATCTCTATAACAGTGGCTATTTCCATCTTTTGTCACGTTCTGCCACTTGGCAGGGAGGGAAATAAAATCTCAGGGTCATTTTGATTTGTATTTTCTTGTCATTTCTGTATTTACTTATGTTTATATTTTTACACTATTCCTCTAATCCTTTTGTGGTCTCAGTTTTATTAGCACATAATTACAAAATAGATTCTGATTATTATTTGTCTTTCTTATGGTTTTATGATTTTACCTTTTTCGTTTGCTACGTTGATTTGATCTTCTGTACTATTTTTAAGAAAACTGATTAAAAATGTGTTAATTCTACTCATCTTTTCAAAGAACTGGCTTTTAGTTTTGTTCTTCACTTCTAAAGATTTTTATTTTCTCATTTATATATTTCTAATTTTGATAATGCCTCTTTTATGATACTTTTAGTTATGTTTATTTGTTGATTTTCTGATTTCTAACTGCATATTAAGATCAATAATCATAATTTTCTATTGTTAATGTATGTTTGTAGGAGTAAGACTTTTCCCCTTGAGGATACCTCTAGTTGAAACCCTGAAGTTTTGGAATATCCTTTCATATTATCATTTTCTTTCACAAACATTAGAATTTTTTTTCTATATTTGTTTGTGGACCAATTTGCTACTTCGAATTTCATTGTTAAGTCTCCATTTGAGTCTGTCTTTTGCATGTATTCTCTAAACTGGTTACTCTATTAATTATATTATGGTTTGTAAATGCATTTTTAATATTTCTGTCTTTTTAGATTTGTTTGCAATATCTCTATGCTCTAATAAAAGATCAATTTTTGTGAAATCAATATGTGATGCTGAAATATATATATATGTGCATACACACGTATACATTTACTTGTATACACACACACACAGAGTTGTACATAAGTCCCATTTAGATGTCATGTCTTTTAGCGTCATCTGTTGAATAATTTGTTCAGTTCTATATTTAACACTCTGTTTATCTTTCTGTTAGGCTTACATAAAACTTAGAGACGGACATTGAAATCTATAACAATGTGTTACTATCTATACTTTTAGTTCAGTTAATATTTTTATGAATCTATACGATAAAACATTTAATTTATAATAAGTATATAAGTTTAATTTTTATATTGGTTTTCTGTCTATTGTTTTTTTGAGCCTAATGTAATGTGATTATCTGTTTTAATGTTTTGAACATTTGTTTTTGATATATCTGATATTAAGATGGCAATGTGTACTATTCTGGATTCATTTATTGCACTATTCCAGCTCCTCTCAATTTTATTTTGTGTAGGTCTTTGTCTTTTAAATTTATTTCTTAGAAGCAACAGATTGTAAGGCTTTTTATATTTATTCAATGTGTCACTTTTTTTCATTTTATTGGATTGTCTTCTTCCACCAAATTAGGATTTCTCCTCAACTTCATTGTTTATTTTCTATTTCTATTTTAGAGTTTTGGTCTTTGAATAATGGCTCATCCTTATTTCATCCTATACTTTCTATATTCCTCATGGAATCAGAGGTTCTAAGTCATCTGTTCTGGGTTCCTTCTTCCAAGATTCTATGATAATATCTAGGAAACCTTGCACTGTCCTTATTTTCCTATTGTTCCTCAATCTTAGAAATACCAATTCCCAGGTGAAGCAAACATGGTGGGCTAAAGGCAAGGACTCTCCTGGGCTCTCCAAAATTTCCCTCTAAACAACATTAAAATAACACCTCAAAATGAATTTTGGAGTGGCAGAACCAACAAAAGAATGGAATGAAACAAGACAATTTAGGTCAGCAGAAAAGGTCTCACTGGGGTGAGAAGCTATGCCTGGGCAAGCCAGAAGCAGGGCTTTGGGGGTTGGGGTGGGGTTGCTGACTGAATCAGCTATGAGGCTTCCAGAGTTCTCACCTCACATATAGTAAGGGGTCAGGAAACTAGTCAGAAGGAAATTACATGGGACTCTTAGCTGGCACCAGGAACTCTGTTCAGGGTTGTAGTTGCAGGGCAGGGAGGAACACTAGTAGGAACAGAGACACTGGTCAGAGCTTTAGTGTGGAAAAGAGTGCCTGTGGTTGCTCAAAGACCAACGCATAGGTGAGAAGAACAGATCTTTTCTGTAGATCATAACACCTTAGAAAAACTGAAAATTTACAGACCCCCAAGCACTAGCTCTTAAAGCAGCAGCAAGAAAAACCTGAAGCTTAAGACAGTATCCCCTCAACCCCAGGAACAGAGACCAATTTTAGCATAAAGTTTAAAGTGAAGAATTGAAAAAATGAGCAACAAACAAACAAACAAAAAAAAGAGAACCTAACTGTAAGAAGTTAGTATGATGATAGGGAGGAACAAAAAAAAAGGTCAAAAGAAGAATATATCAAAACAGCTACACACAAAGCTTAAAAAAAATGTAAATTGGTCACAGGTACAAAAACAACTCCTGGAAGAACTCAAAGAAAAGAAATGGAAGTGATTAAAGAAAATCATGAAAAAAAGAGTTAACAGCTTGGTAAAGGAGGGATAAAAAAATACTGAAGAAAAGAACACCTTAAAAAAAGAGAATAGGACAAATGATATAAGGGCACAAAAATCCACTAAAGAGAAGAATTCTTTAAAAAGCAAAAGTTGCAAAATGGAAATGAGGTTAAAAAATTCACTGAAGGAAAGAATTGTTTACAAAGCAGAATCTGCCCAAATGAAAAAGGAGGTGCAAAAGCTTGCTGAAGAAAATAATACCTTAAAAATCAGTCAAGTTAATTGGCAAGTTAATTTGGAAGCTAATGATTTCAAGAGATACCAAGAAACAATGAAACAAAATGAAAAGAATGAAAAAAATAGAAGAAAATGTAAAATATCTCATCAGAAAAACAACTGATCTGGAAAACATATAAAAGAGAAATAATTTAAAAATTATTGGACTACCTGAAAACCATGATCAAAAAAAAGAGCTTGGTCAACACCATATTTCAAGAAATTGTCAAATAAAAGTGCTCTGATATCCTGGAACCAGAGGGTAAAATGGACATTGAAAGAATCCATCAATTACCTCCTAAAAGAGATCACAAAATCAACCCACTCAAGGATATTATAGCCAAATTCCAGAACTCCCAGGTCAAGGAGAAAATACTATGAGCAGCTAGAAAGAAACAATTCAAATATCATGGACCCACAGTCAGAATAACATTTGAGATTTAGCAACTTATACATTAAAAGATTGCAGGGTTTGAAATACGATATTCCAAACAGCAAATAAGACAGGAATACAAACAAGCATCACCTACCAAGCAAAACTAAGGTAATCTTTCAGGGGGGAAATGGCTATATAATGAAATAGAAGACATTTAAGTATTCCTGATGAAGAACCCAAAGTTGAATTAAAAAAAATACAACTTTCAAATACAAAAATGAAGAGAAAAATGAAAAGGTAAACAAGAATGAGAAATAATAAGAGATCCAATAAGGTTAAACTGAATATATTCCTATATGATAAGACAATACTCATAACTCCTAAGAATTTATCATTATTATGGCAGGCAGAAGTATACCTAGACAAAGCACAGGTATGAGCTGAGTGTGATAGGATGACATAAAAAAATTAAAGAGGTAAGAAAAATTATTGCACTGGTAAAAGGAGGAAAGTAGAGGTACAATGGGGAAAATTATCTCACGCAAAAAGAAGTATGAAACAGCTGTTACAGTAGAGAGGAAGATGGGGTGAGGGGTGGCAGACAATCCTTGAGCTTTACTGTTATCAGACTGGGCTGAAAGAGGGAATAACATATGCAGTAAATAGGGTACAGAAATGTATCCTATTATGCAGGCAATAGGAACAGAAAAAGGTAACAGAAGATGGTGGTAGGGCTGAATAGGAAAGTGGTTGTTTGAAGTGAAAAGATTTTTGAGGAGGGACAAGTTGAAAAGGGGAAGGGGTAGAAAGAGTGAGAGACACAGACAAAGACAGAGAGACAAAGACAGATAGGGGAAAAATAGGATAAAGGGAAATAAACAAGAAACATAACTGTGAATGTGAATGGGATAAACTCACCCATAAAACTGAAGCAGATAGCAAAGTGGATTCAAAATCAGAATTCTATAATACGTTGTATACACGAAAGACACTAGACTCAGAGACACACACAGAGAAAAGATAAGAAATTGGAGCAGAATCTATTATGTTTCACCTGAAATAAAAAAAGCAGGAGTAGCAATCATGATCTCAAACAAAGAAAAAACAAAAATAAATCTAATTATAAAAGAAATAAGCTGAGAAACTTCATTTTGCTAAAAGGTACAATAGAGAATGAATAGAATATTAAACATATATGCACTGAGATAGCATCCAAAATCAAGAAAGAAAAGTTAACTGAGTTACAGAAAAAAATAGATAGTTCTATGGGCAATCAAAATAGGCTCTTAGCACTTAGTTCAACCAAGTGCCCTTGAACAGTTTGGCCTTTATTTCCTTGATTAAATTAGGAGTCCTTGGTGACCTCCTTGCTGCAAGGGAAAGCCTAGTTTACATGGTTTGAGTGACATGTTTGTGACATCAGAGGCTTTTAGACCACGTGGGTTTAGGTCCCATCTTTGTGACAATTTTAGGTCACGTGGGTGAGTTGCATATGTGACTCACCCTTGACCCTCAAAAAGATATAAAACCAGGGGTTGGCTTTCTCTTTTTCAGAGTTCTGACCCACAGCAGTGGCGGCGTATGTGAATCTGGGCCAGCCCTTGTTATGTGCTACCAGGCTGAACTTAGATGTTGGTAACTATGAATTGTATTTGGCCTGTCTGTCGATGTTTTGAATTTGTTTTTATTTCCTGTGAAGTTCAGGGTGCTGGCTTTGTCTCCTGAACTAAGTGAATGGTATTTGTATGCTGAATTAAAGTAAGCTTGTTAACCCCTTAAAGTTGCTTTCCTTAGTAAAGCAAATCAAAAGAACCTGGGCTTTTGCAGTGTTCTGTGAGCTAGTTTTGGTTGATTTTACAACCCCACAGCAGCTGCTACCCAGACTGTTGAAACAACAGTAAAACCACTACTAGTAGTGGGGCCTCAACTTGCCCCTTCCAGAACTAGATAAATCTAAAAATCCAGAAATAAGAATAGAATGTTAGAAAAGTTAGATATACTTCTGGAGAAAATGATATGGGAATAGAGGGGAATATATCTTTTACATGGCAACTATGTAAACACTGATGATGTATTAGAGCATAAAAACCACATAACATAATGCTTCAGAAATATTAAATGCATCTTTTTGAGATCATAATGCAATAAAAATTACGTTCAATAAAGAGGTGTGGAAATATAGATTGAAAAACAATTGGAAATTTAATAATCTAACCCTAAACAATGAGAGGGTGAAAGCATGAATCTGGAAACAATCCAAAATGTTATTAAAGAGCATGACAACAATGAGACAACATACCAAAATTTATGGGAAGCCACCAAAGCAGTACTTAGTGGGAAATTCATTGTCTCTAACCACTTGCAACAACAAAACAGAGAAAGAGTAGATTGATAGATTGGGCATGCAAGTAAAAAATACTAGAAAAAGAATGAATTAAAACTCTCCAATTAAATATCAAATTGGGAAACATGAAAATCAAAGGAGAGGTTAATAAAACTAAAATTAAGAAAACCATTGAACTAATAAAACTAGGAGCTGGTTTGATGAAAATCAATGAAAAAGATAAAACATTGGTTAATTAGATTTAAGAAAACCAAATTACCAGTATCAAAAATGAAAAGTGTGAATGAACCACCAATGAAGATGAAATTTAAGAAATTATTAGGAGCAATTCTGCCCAATTATACGCCAATAAATCTGGCAATGTAAGGAAATGGAAGAAAATTTACACTATAATCATGTGAGATTTATACCAGCAATGCAGGGCTGATTCATCATTAGGAAATCTATCAGCATAACTGACCATATAATTACCCAAAACCAACAAGAACTACATGATTATCTCAATAAATTCAGGAAAAGCTTTTGACAAAAGCAGTATTACCCAAAAAATTCTAGTTATAGTAATAAGAGAAGAAAAATAAATTGAAGGACTTGGAATAGACAATGAGGAAACAAAATTATCACTCTTTGCAGATGATACGATGTTATACTTGGAGAATCCTAGAAAATCAACTAAAAACTAGTTGAAATAACAACTTTAGCAAAGTTGAAAAATATAAAATAAACCCACAGAAATCTCAACATTTCTATATATTATCAACAAAGTCCAACATTAAGAGAGAGAGAAATTCCATTTTAACAATTTTACATAATATGAAATATTTGAGAATCTACATGCCAAGACAAACTCAGGAATCTTATGAGCAAAAGTACAAAATACTTTTCACAGAAATAAAGTCAGATTTAAGCAACTGGAGAAATATTAATTTCCTATGGCAGGAAGAACCAATATAATAAAAATGAAAATTCTACCGATATTAATTTTCTTATTCAGTGCCCTACCAATCAAACTAAAAAAAAAAAACCATTATTTTATAGAGCTAGAAAAAAATAATAAGAAAATTCAACTGGAAAAACAAGAGGTCAAGAATATCGGGGGAGGGGGAAGAGGTGTTGGGCCAAGATGGCAGATGGAAAACAGAGACTCACTTAAGCTCTCCCCCAAATCCCTCCAAACACCAGTAATAAATGGCTCCGAAGAGATTCTAGAGCTGCAGAACCCACAAAATAGCAGAGAGAAGCCAGTCTCCAGACCAGGACGGCCTGGATGGTTGCTGGGAAGGGTCTATCGCACGGTGCTGGGAGCAGAACGCAGCCCAGAGTGGACAGCCTCAGGACAGAACAGACCAGGACTCAACCAGCTGGATCAGGCCTAAGGGCCATGAATCATTGATCTGTGGCAGTTACGAGACTTCTCAACCGACAAACGCCAAAGACCAAGGAGCAGGTTAGTGGGTAAACTGCTAGATAGGGTTAGAGAGCAGTCCGGCCCCAGCAGTGGGGGGTGGCAGAGGTGGTGCGGCAGTTCAGCTCCAGCCTCAGCTGCTTCCAGAGTCCCTGATTCACACAGTGGGAAGAATCAAGTGGCAGACCAGAGTGGGTGAGCAGGGCTTACTTTGCCCTGCTTGGATCTGGGTAGCAATCCTGGTTGGCAGTTCTTGGGGGAGGAGGAGCAGTGCTGTGGCAGAGCATGCTGTGACAGTGGAATAGAAGTAGTTCTGAAAACAGCAGAGAAGCCTCAAGCTTGGGACAAAGTACTCTCTACTCTACAAGCAGTCATACTCTGACAAAAAGCTCAAAAGTCAAGTAGTTGGCTGGGCACATGGCCAGGCAGCAAAAAAGGATGCAGACTGAGACTAAGACTCACAGCAAGAAGAAGCCAACAAAGTCAAAGAGCCTACATCAAAAGACTCCAAGAAAAATATGAATTAGTCTCAGGCCATGGAAGAGCTCAAAAAGGACTTGGAAAAGCAAGCAAGTAAGAGAAATAGAGGAATAATTGGGAAGACACATGAGAGCGATGCAAGAAAACCGTGAAAAACAAGTCAATGACTTGCTAAAAGAGACTCAAAAAAATACTGAAAAGTATACTGAAGAAAACAACACCTTAAAAATAGACTAACTCAAATGGCAAAAGAGCTCCAAAAAGCCAATGAGGAGGAGAATGCCTTGAAATTAGCCAGAATTAGCCAAATGGAAAAGGCAGTTCAAAAGACCACTGTAGAAACTACTACCTTAAAAATTAGAATGGAGCAAGTGGAAGCTAGTGGATTTGTGAGAAATCAAGATATTATCAAACAGAACCAAAGAAATGAAAAAATGGAAGACAATGTGAAATATCTCATTGGAAAACCACTGACCTGGAAAATAAATCCAGGAGAGATAATTTAAAAATTACTGGACTACCTGAAAGCCATGATAAAAAAAAAAAGCCTAGATATCATCTTTCAAGAAATTATCAAGGAGAACTGCCCTGATATTCTAGAACCACAGGGCAAAACAGAAAGGTTTCCACCGATTGCCTCCTGAAAAAGATCCCAAAAAGAAAACTAGGAATATTATAGCCAAATTCCAGAGTTCCCAGGTCAAGGAAAAAATACTGCAAGCAGCCAGAAAGAAATAATTTGAGTATTGTGGAAACACAATCAGGATAACACAAGATCTAGCAGCTTCTACATTAAGGGATCAAAGGGGTTGGAATACGATATTCCGGAGGTCAGTGGAGCTAGGATTAAAACCAAGAATCACCTACCCAGCAAAACTGAGTATCATGCTCCAAGGCAAAATATGGA
>CM053622.1:218489642-218510434 GCA_028646595.1 Phalanger gymnotis | reverse complement strand
GACTTACTAAAGTTGAATTGTTTTGTTTACATTTCTACATAGAAAGAAGATGTGTGTAATTCATGATACCTTTCTCAGTATTGGGGTAGTTGAAGGGAATAGACACATATATAGACAGAGGGCACAGGATAAGTTGAATATAAAGGAATGATATCTAAAAAAGATAAAATAAAGGGATGAGAGAGGAATATATTGAGAGAGGGAGAGATAGAATGGGGTAAATTATCTCATATAAAAGTGGCAAGAAAAAAGGGAAGCAGGGGCAGGTGAGGGGGAATGAGTGAATCTTGCTCTCATCAGATTTGACCTGAGGAGGGAATAACATACACACTCAATTGGGTATCTTACCCCACAGGAAATTAGGAGGAAGGGGATGAAAAAGGGAGGATGATAGAAGGGAAGGCAGTTAGGGGGAGGAGGTAATCAAAAGCAAACACTTTGGAAAAGGGACAGGGTCAAGGGAGAAAATTGAATAAAGAGGGACAGGATAGGATGGAGGGAATATAGTTAAGTCTTTCACAACATGAGTATTATGGAAGTGTTTTACATAATGATACATGCATGGCCTATGTTGAATTGCTTGCCTTCTTAGGGATGGTGGGTGGGAAGGGAAGAGGGGAGAGAATTTGGAACTCAAAGTTTTAAAAGCAGATGCTCAAAAAAAAAAGTTGCTTTTGCATGCAACCGAGAAATAAGATATATAGGGAATGGGGCATAGAAATCTATCCTGCCCTACAAGAAAGTAAGGGTAAGGGGATGGGGTGGAGTGGGGTGACATAAAGGAGGGCTGACTGGGGAACAGGGCAATCTTGGAGTGGGGGGGAGGGTAGAAATGGGAAGAAAATTTGTAATTCAAAATCTAGTGGAAATCAACGTTGAAAACTAAAATATTAAATAATAAAAAAAGAATATCAAGTGAATCACTGGAAAAAAATTATGAAGGAATGTGACAGGTACTAGATCTCGAACTGCATCATAAAGCAGTAATCATCAAAACGATCTGGTACTGGCTAAGAAAAAGTGTTAGCTAAGTGGAATAGATTAGGTATACAATACACAGTAATAAAAGACTATAGTAATGTAGTATTTGATAAACCCAAAGACCCCAGCTTCTTCAATAAGAACTCACTGACAAAAACTGCTTGGAAAGCTGGAAAGCACTTTGGCAAAAACTAGGTATACAGCAACATCTCACATCAGATAGGTAGATAGATAGATAGGGGTGTGTGTGTGTGTGTGTGTGTGTGTGTGTGTGTGTGTGTGTGTGTGTGTGTGTGTGTGTGTGTGTGTGTGTGTCTGTAGACCCCAAGGTCAAAATGGGCACATGCTTTAGATGTGAAGGCTGGTACCATAAACAAATTAATGAAATCTTGCTTATTATACACATAAATCTATAAGTTCATATAATAATAGTAGTAATAATAACAATAATAGCACTTACATAGCCCTTTAAGGCTTGTGAGGCATTTTACACATGTTAACTCTTTTGGTCCTCCAAACAAGTAGATTCTATTCCCACTTCAGAAATGCATTTATATACACATATATGTTCCATATTAAAATTGGAATAATTCTTTAAAACTCTTAAATATCTGAATGATGACAGTACAGAATTAAAATATTAAATCAAATCAATGTATGTACAGAAAATGAGGAACAAGGATATAGTGGGCTGGGTCTTATGATTATTAAATTTATCCTTTAAGACTATGGAAGACACCCCTTTGGAAAATCTATTTATCTATTAAATCTGCAGTTCTACCATCCATGCTAAACACAAGCAGAATTTTCTCTTTACTCACATTTCCATTTCTCAATATTTATCTAGGCACAATACAAAAGTATTGTGTTATAATTGTTCTCGTTAAGTCAGTTTGGAACACAGAACACACTTGCTAATTTACTCAATGTTATAAATGCTGTATAAGTTCCTAGGTTAACCCAAGGAAGTTTACTTAACCTGTACCATAGCTGAAGTTTGTAGAGAAAAATACAGTTATAATACTAGTGATAAAAAACCAAACAACTGAATGAGACTTTAGGTTTGTTTTTCCTTTTAAGTGATAGTACCTGAGAAAAAGCAGCTTTAATTAAGAGGAGAATTAAAAGGTAAATAGAAATAGTATGGAAATACAGATGGGAACTTCTTGGCACTTTCCTAGGCTTTATGGAGTGATAATACTGGTTCTTATTACATCTAATTTCACTTAAAAACCTATAACTTTCCTTTTTCTTGATTGAAGCATATCTTTAGCACTTTTATACCTAGTCTCTATGAGTCCATAAACTCCTTAAAGGCAGGTACCCTTTCACTTCTCATTGTATACCTAACACTTAAAACAATGCCTGGTATATAATAGGAGCTTAAGGTTTTCTAACTGATAATTTTTGTAAAGTGCTTTCCACATCTTTGGTTTGGTTGTTTTTGTTTGGGTTTTTCTTTTGAGGGGTGGGGAGAGGAGAAGGCAGGGCAACTGGGGTTAAGTGACTTGCCCAAGGTCACACAGCTATTAAGTGTGTCAAGTGTCTAAGGCCACATTTGAACTCAGGTCCTCCTGATTCCAGGGCTGGTGCTCTACTCACTGAGCCACCTAGCTGCCCCATGCTCTCCATATCTTAAAGATACCTACACAAACGCATATATAGATGTATACGTGCATATTTCTCATAGTTATTATTACATTTTATAAGACAGCTTCATTGAATTGAGTCAAGAGATTTTGGTTTTCTAGTTCTCGCATTCATCACCTGTGTGATTTTGGGAAAGCTCCTTAACCTTTTATTATATGAGACACTTTTTAAAGTCAAATGTTCCTAAATTTTGAAGTATTTTATTTATGTTAGTATTTGGCCAAAACTAACAAATCTCAAATAATCTGACAGTTATACTAATATTATGGTTATATGTAAGTAACAAATAAATTTATAACAAAAAACAAACAATATCTCTTACAGCCCTATAGGGATACTACATTACTTTTCAAATTAAACACAACCTTAGGATCATGACCTTCAAGGCCTTCTAGCCACTATAAAACCTGTATCTGTTCCTTCTATGTGCTCTTGATAAAATCTACTCTATAATTATTCAAGTGACATTACCATGTTGCCTCGCCCTTCTTTCCTCCTACCTCTGAGTTTTTACCCAAACAGACCCTGACAAACAAAAAAAAAATGTTTTCAATTCTTCAGATCTTCACAATACAGACCTTTTCCTTCATCAGGGCCTACGTCTCTAAAACATCAGGTATATATTATATCCTATCAAACTGTCATCTAGTGCCAGGCACTAGGATTTTTATGTTCCCTGACTACTGATACAACCTATACCCTATCAAGCTGCCTCAAGTTCAACACATGAACAAACTTTCTACATCATCTTATTACTTTCAGGTTACTGTCCAATCCAATATCTGGTGTGACATATAATTTGATAACATTAACTTACAACTGGGTCATATGCCCTGTGAGTGCTTCAAATATTGACTGAATAACATTTTAAGCCATCATTGAAATGTAAAATTCTTTTTGTTTAACCAACAGGAGTAAGGATGGAATATTCTGGATCTCAGCATATCTGGTTAATGTTAATGAGAAACAGTCATCTGAATTTCTTGCCCTCTTTTGGAAGTGTAAGCAAATGCATCCTACAAAAGTCTGCTTATTGTCAGGCATACAAGATTACATAAAGAGTCAATCAGTAGAACAACATTTTGACACCCCAGTCCGACCCCCACCTCAGCAAGTAAGATATCTGTTGTTGTTGTTGAGTCATTTTGAGCTGTGTCTAACCCTTTGTGACCCCATTTTGGGGCTCACTTGGCAAAGATACTGGGATTGTTTGTTACTTCCTTTTCCAGATCATTTTGCAGATGGGGAACTGAGGCAAACAGAGCTAAGTGACTTGCCCAGGGTCACACAGGTAATAAGTGTCTGAGGCAAAATTTCAGCTCAAGGAGATGAGTCTTCCTGACTTCAGGCCAGATACTCTAGCCACTGTACCACCTAAGTGCTGCCCTGTAACACATGTAGGTTCCATCTATTTTCAATGAGCTCAACACCAAAATGGAAATTACAAAGATCATTTCACAATCTATCATGGGCCACACTTCTTTCCACGACAGATAACTCTGAAGCTAGGTAAGGTCCATTTCTAGATTTTATGGAGCCACTCCACAGAAAGAATTATGGAGCCAGATTTAAAATGGACTAGAGGAGACATTCCTCTGCAAGGCTGACACTAACGTGAATCCCAAGGAGCAATGGAAAACTGAGTTAGTCCCAGATTACTATCAAAAGTTTGGATTAATTTAGTAGATCCAAAATATCCAGTTTATTCCCAGACCACAAAATGTCTTCCTTAACTGAAGCTGATTTAAACTTCAAAGAATCTCTGAAATAAAAATGTCTTTCTGAAGTCAACTCGGGACTAGATTGCATATTCCACTCTCAAAAATCTTCAATGATTCCATACTGAATAATAAGATAAAAATACAAATGCCTCAACCTGGTATTGAAGACATGCCATAATATAAGTTCAACCTACATTTCCAAACTTACTTCATACTATTCCATTTCACACATTCTACTTTTCCAGGCAAACTTAGGTAATTGCTACTTGTTCCCTGTACTCCTTAACTAGATATCTAAATCTCACATCTCCCTGTTTCTGCTCTGATTATCCCCTAAGGTGAGAATGTGCCTACGACTCTTAGGATGTCTGGCACACTTCAAGGCTAGACTCTGGTGCCAGTTCTAATATGAAGTGTCTCCTTTTGTACCCAAGTTAAAGTCCCTCTTTCCCCAAATTACCTTTTATTTAACTGTGCCAATACAGTGTCCAGGCCTACCCCCAAATCTGCCACAGTAAAAAATAATTTGATTTTGGTATTTGCACTTTAAAGGGTGCCTTGCACAAAGCAGGGCCTTCATAAATGTCTGTTCAGTTGAAGTGCCTCAGTTTTCAGCAAATATAAGCATACAGAATTAAGGAACAAAAAATGTACCCAAATAAAGAGCTCTGAAAGAGTAAATATAATGAGGCCTGGGATGTGAAGGATACAAAAATGACTAATACATAATTCCTGTTCTGGGGTGGTGAAGGGGTTTAGAGTTTAGAGCAATGGCATACAATTTTTTAAATGACATAACTTTTATGTAAACAAATACATTTGGTATATCTTATATAACGAAGTAACATTACAGACATTACCACAAAGGAAAAAGCAGATCAGAACTATTGCTTCTTGCCTCTTTGTCATGTTAGCTTCCAAAGCATAATGTGAATAATAATCTCCATTACATTAACAAAACTTGTTATTTCTTATTTTTTACAACTGCAAATTAAATAACTGAATAAAAACAAATACCTAAAATAACAAAATGAATAGCAGATTGACTCAGTCAGATCACAAATAAACCATTTTTTTACAACATACATCATCATACATTTGTGAAAATCATGTGGCAATTACCATAAATCATTTAAGTGTATTATTTAATATCAATATTAGCACAGTATATTCTATGATATTATATCCCTGATTACAATACTCTTCTTACTTAATTATAAACAAATATTCTATTTTTACTCTTCCAAACAACAGCCAAGATGAGTCATATTGCTCATTTAAAAATCTCTAAGTTACATGCCATTTATTAAGCACTTACTACGGGTCAACTTTTCAGCTCACTCCAGTCTGCATCTGCTGCTTTGCCTAGTTTCTCTCCATGAAACAAGATGCCCTTCCCAGATTAAGCTCATTACTTCTAAATTCACCGCCATTCTGCTAACTCAAACCTTGATTGATATCACATCCCTCAGTCTCTTCTCCCTCTAACTGAAAGTCTGGAGGGTGAAATATTAAACTCCTCCCAATGCTTTCCTTTCTAAAAGGCAGAAAGTGGACTTTTTCTAATCACTTCACTCTGCCTCTGCTGCTCTGCCTGGTTTCAGCTCCAAAGGATAAGGTACCCACCCTACCACCTGGTGGCCCCTAATGATTCCCCCTGCCTCAAACATACACTATCAAGAAAACAAACAGGATAAATTGGGTGGGAGGAGGGCAGTCTCAGAGGGAAGGCACTAAGATTAAGAAGGACTAGGAAAGGCTTCCTATAGAAGGTAGGACTTTAACTGAGACTTGAAGAAAGCCAGGAGCTAGAGATGAAGACAAAAAGCATTCCAGTAATGGAGAATGGTCAGTGAAAAGTGGGAAGACAGAATGTCTTTATGAACAGCCAGGAAGCCAGTGTCAGTGGATCACATAGAAAATGAAAAGGAGTAAGGTGTGAAAAGACGGGAAAGGTAGGAAAGGGCCAGGTTATAAAGGACAAAACAAAGCAGAGCAAAAAAGCAAAACAAAAGACTTTATATTTGAACCTGAAGATAACAGGGAGTCATTGGAGTTTATTGAATAGGGGGTAACATGGTCACATATGTGCTTTAGGAAGATCAATTTGATAGCTAAGTGGAAGACAGACTGGAATGAAGAAAGATATGAGGCTGGGAGACCAATCAACAGGTTACTGCAATAGTCCAAGTGTGAGGTGAGAATGGCTTGCACTAGAGTGGTTGCAGTGGGGTACATAGAAGAGATGTCATGAAAATAAAATAGAAGAATTTGACAACCAATTGAAAATGAGGGAGAGGGGGAAGAAAGAGTGAAGAATAAAGGGTGATTTGGATGATAGCAATGCCCTTGACAGTAAAAAGGAAGTTAGGAAGAAGAAAAGGTTTGGGGGAAAAGTGAATGAGTTCAGTTTTGGACAAGCTAAGTTGTCTACAAGATATCCAATTCAAAATGAATAGTTATGAGCAATTAGAGATACAAGACCCAAGGCCAGAGAGAAGTACATCTGAGAATTACCTGTATAGAGATGATAATTGAAATTATGGGAGCTGTTATCACCAAGTGATCTCTCTCAGGCATAGAGGAAGAAAAGAAGAGGGCCCAGCACAGAGGCCTGAAGGACACAGTTAGCTGGCATGACATGGATGAAGACCCAGCGAAGGATACACAGAAATCCAAAAGCCAGGAGGAGAAAAAGGTAAAGCTGAATCATGAAAACAGAGTATCAGAGAGGAAGCTGACTGATAATATCAAAGGCTATGAAGAGCTCAAAAAAGACGAAGACTGAGAAAAATTCATTAGATTTGGCTATTAAGAGATCATTAGTAATTTTGGAGAGTGCAGTTTTGATTGAATGATGAGGTCAGAAGCCAGACCGCGGAGAGTTAATTGTAAGTTTTGTTATCTATGGGACTGGCATCTCAGAGAGCAGAATGGAAACGTTAGGTAGCCTTAGAGGCTGGGTTGAGGGGCATTTGAGGGGGTGGAAATTAGGATACTGGGGGACAGAGAATGGGGATGAACAATGGTAACTGACAGTTCATAATTACTGGGTGGGTATGATGGGGTGGAAGTATGTTACTCATTGAAGAATGAGTTCACGTAGGTTATTGTCCACCGGGGTTTGTCTTTGGGTAGAGTGGTCACAGGGCTTCAAGCAGCTGAGTATTGCTGGAAAGTACAAGGAGGTAAAGGAGGGTACCAGGGTCTGGGCAGATTCAATTCTATGAAGCTGCAGGTGACTAGAAAAAGTGCCTAGAAAAGGCTGGAAGTACACAGGCAATGTTAAGTCTGGGGAGTCATAGGTGGCTAAAGAGAATGCCTGCTTGGAACATAGTTCCATATGTTGTCTACATGTTTTGGCATGTGGCACAGTGGAAAATGTGCTGGATTTGGAGATAAAAGGCTGAGTTAAAATCCCAGCTCACCTATTTAGTATCTGTATGGCTTTGGTTAAGTAAGTCACTTAAACCTCAGTGTCTCAATTCATCTCTAAAAGAAGCTTGAAACAGATGACCTGCAAGGTCCCTCACTTCCAGTTTTAATGTATGATTCTCCAAAAATTATGATGAAGGATAAATACTCAAGTGCCATTGATGTAACTTTACCTGTTTAAGAGCCTTTTTGGTGTGCTGCTGGAAGGAAGACACTAACTTGTTTTGCACTGCTGTATTTGTAAGGCTCGAGTCTCGGTTGGAAGACGCTTCTTCAGATACTTGTCTTGTACAAACTAGAAAAAGAGAAAAGAAATGAGATTATAAATGTCTAATTCATTTGAAGTCTCACTTAGAATCACCAACTGTTGGGGCTTTCCAATAGAAAACAGCTTCTTCATATGTGGACCATACCTACTGTCCACCTGAAACAAGCCTTAAGAAATGTAATCATTTTAAATCTCTCTGTAAAAAACAAAACAGTACAAAAATAAAATAAATGAAGCCATACCAAACTATGTTTATATATATATATATATATATATATATATATATACACATATATATGCATATATATGTATATATATGTATATATATGTCTATGCTAGGTTTTTAACTGTACAGTAGATTTTGGGCTGAACAACCTATCCTTAGTTGAAGCAAAAAGAATGAAAATCAGAATTATGCCTTTTAAAACGTGAAGAAACTGGCTCTTTCTCAGACTATCATATAACTTCCCCATTCTCCAGGGACTTTTACTTTTTTCCCTCTAACACTGCTAAATAGCACTGGCAGGATAAAGAAGCTTTCTTTGAATAAAGTCAAAAATTACAAACATAAAGCTTTCTGGCTATCTCTCTACACTGTTCCTATGATTGCATGTCTTTTCTACTTCCTCGCATCACATGTAGGGGGGTGAGAAGATGACACTAAGGTTTGTGGTCCAAATGCTGCACTCACATATATCAGCAATGATGATAATAAAACCATTTATATAGTGCCTTAAGTTTATCTCATTTGATCCTCTGAACAAAGCTATGAGAGAATTGCTATTATTATCTCCACTTTATAGTCAGTCAATAAACATTTATTAAGTGATTACTTTGAGCCAGGCACTGTGCTGAGTACTAGGGACACATTAAGGCAAAAGGCAGTCCCTGATCTTACAGTCTAATGGGGAGACAACATGCAAACAACTATATACAAAGAAAAAAATAAAAGACAGAGGATGCATTTGAAATAATTAAAAGAGAGAAGGCACTAGAACTAAGGGAGATCAGAAAAGACTTCCTTATAGAAGAAAGGTTTTTAGCTGGGACTTGAAGGATGCCAGGGAAACCAAGAGGTAGAAATTAGGAGGGTAAGTATTCCAGGCATGGGGGACAGCCAAGAAAAATGCCTAGAATTGGAGACAGAATGTCTTGTTTGAGGGATACTACAGTCCAATGTCACTGGAATGAAGAGTTGGGGGAGGGAGGGTTAATGTAAGAAGGCTGGATGAGAAAACTGAGGCTGACAGGGTCACAAAGCTAGTAAATGTTAGGATTCTAATTAAATTCTTCCAGATTCCAAATCCAGTACTTTATCTACTACCACATCTAGTTAGATTATATAAATGTTAACAAATCTGTTCTCTCAAACATATACATCTTGGCTTCCTGCCCATGTAATTTATGAAATGTCTTAGACATGAATCCTCATTCTTTAGAATTATTTTCACATCCACTACTTTTAAGGCAATGATGTTCATAATCTTCTATCTTCCTCTTTTATTGTGTTTTACAAATGAATTCACACTCTCAACTGGTGTTGACTTCTAACCCTCTTGACAGGAAGAGGAAGTGTTTAATACTAAAGTGATTTTCTGGGTGCTTATATTCTCATTATGACAACTGTTCAGTTTCAGTTAAAACTTTTACATGAAAGAATTTTTTTTCCTTTCTATTTTCTCCTTTTTGGTATTGATGACTTATTTGAAAAGATGAAGTTGAAGCTCTTGTGGGTGTTCAATGTCCTTGATTTTAGTTTTTTTCTAATCTGATTTTTACCTCTTCCAAATAATCAATATTCTGATTACACAGACAGCCAATTTTTATATGAATTATATGACTATATGAAACTTAGTAACCAGTTATTTCCTATTAAGGAAATATAGGTTTTTGGTGATTTTGTTTGATATTCTCCATGTCTATGTCCTTGTTTTTTAATAGTATTTAATTTTTATCCAATTACATATAAAGATAAATTTTAATATTCTTTTTTAAAAATTGAGTTCCAAATCATCTCCTCCCTGAGACAGTAATCAATTTGATATAGAATAAATATGTTTGTGCAATCATGTAAAACATGATTGCACGAAAGAAGATGAAATGAAGGAAAAAACAAGCCAAAAGAAAAGAACCATGAAAAAAAATTTTTTGAAGTGAAAATAGTATGCTTCAATTTGCATTCAGATTCCATCGATTCTTTTTGTGAAGGTGGATAACATTTTCCATTACGAGTCCTTTGGAGTTGTCTTGGATCATCGTATTGATGTGAAAAGCTGTTGTTCCTAGCAGATCATGGCACAACATCGCAGTTACTTTGTACAATGTTCCCCTGGTTCTGCTCATTTCACTTTGTATCAGTTCATGTAAGCCTTTCCAAGTTTTTCTGAAATCTGCCTGTTCATCATTTCTTATCACAAAATAGGATTCTATTACATTTATATACCACAACTTTTTCAGCCATTCCTCAATTGATGGCGATTCCCTCAATTTCCAACTCTTTACCATAACAAAAAGAGGTACTATATTTTTGCATATGTAGATCCTTTTCCCTCTTTAATGACCATTTTAGGATACAGACCTAGTAATGGTATTGCTGGATCAAAGGGTATACACAGTTTGACTGCCCTTTGGACATAGTTCCAAATTGCTCTGCAGAATGGTTGGATCAGTTCACAATTCCATCAACAATGCATTAGTATGCCAATTTTCCCACATCCTCTCCAACATTTTATCATTTTCCTTTTCTGTCATATTAGTCAATCTGATATGTGTAAGGTACTACCTCAGAGTTGTTTTAATTTGCATTTCTCTACTCAAGAGGGATTTAGAGCATTTCTTCACATGACTACAGATAGCTTTGACTTCTTTATCTGAAAACTGCCTGTTCATGTCCTTTGCCCATTTTATCAATTATGGAATGGCTTATATTCTTATAAATTTGACTCAGTTCTCTATCTATTTGAGAAATAAGGCCTTTATCAGATAGGCTTGCTATACTATTTCCAATTTTCTGCTTTCCTCTTAATCTTGGTTGCATTGGTTTTGTTTATGCAAAAACTCTTTAATGTAATGTAATCAAAATTATCCATTTTACATCTAGTTATAATCTATCTCTTATTTGGGAATACATTCTTCCCTTATTCATAGATCCAACAGGTAAATTATTTCTTCTGTTATTTTGCTTATGGTATCACCCTTTAACGTCTAAATCATGCACCCAGTTTGACCTTATCTTAGTATACGGTATAAGATGTTGATCTATACCTTGTTTCTATCATACTATTTTCCAGTTTTCCCAGTAGTTTTTGTGAAATAGTGATGTTTTTTTTCCCCAGAAACTGGGGTATTCAGGTTATTAGGTTACTGTGGTCATTTACTACTGTGTCTTATATACCTAATCTATTCCACTGATCCACCACTGTTTCTTAGCCAGTACCAGATAGTTTTGATGTGGGTTACCACTTCATAATATAGCTCAAGATCTGGTACAGCTAAGCTACCTTCCTTTGCTTTTTTTTTTTCATTAATTCTCTTCTATTTTGTCCTTCCAGATGAATTTTATTATTTTTTTCTACCTCTATATAATAATTTTCTGGTAGTCTGATTAGTATGTCACTAAGTAAGTAAATTAATTTAGGCAGGATTATAATTTTTATTATATTAGCTGGGGCTACCCATGAGCAATTGATAATTTTCCAATTGTTTAGATCTCACTGTCAGTCAGGTCTAAACTTAATCTGACTACAATTGTGTTCATATAGTTCCTGGGTTGGTCTTGGCAGGCAGACTCCCAAGTATTTTTTACTGTCTGCTATTGTTCATCCTTCATTCTTGAGAGGGCCAATGACATTGGGAGGTTGCGTTTTGAATCACAAGTGAACTGTATTTAAGTGAGGCAGGGCTCTGCAAAGTTATCTCTCCAATGTTTTGCTTCTGACCTCTATCTCCCCCAATCTGTTTTCCTTTCTCTCAGCCTCTCCCTTTACTTAACCCCCTTCTCTCCTACTTGAGAGTTAGATTCCAGTGATGTCCAATGCCCACTCTCCAATCTTCCCCTCTACCATAATAGGTCTTTCATACCTCTTTATTTGAGATAATTTAAGCCATTCTATTTGTCCCTTCCCTCTGCTCTCCATGGAATCTTCTTTCTCAGCGCTTAATTTTTTTTTTATATGATCCCAACAAAGTCACCTTATACCCACACCCTCTGTCTATATATACGCCTTCTCACTGCACTAATAGTGATAATAGTACTTATGGATTCACAAGTATCATCTTGCCATGTGGGGATGTAAACAGTTAGCCTTCTTGAATCCTTTATGTTTTCTCTTTCACTTCCCTTCCTACCCTGTTTGGTTCAGCCAGAGTGGCCTTCTTGAGGTGATCATAAGAACTTCAATCTCTTGACTCTATGTCTTTGGCAAGTTCTCCATGCCCTTCCTTACCTCTACCTCTTGGAATCCCTCTTTTTCTTTCAAAACTCAACTCAATTTCAATATGAAGTTTCCCTAATGCTCCAGATGCTATTTCTCTCCTCTCCAAAACTACTTAAATTTATTTTGTTAGTATTTTGTAAATAGTTATGTAAGTACCATGTTTTTCCTGCCATCCTTCTTGACCTCTCTGAAACCTATGACACTGTTTATTAATTGCTCTTTTCTCTTGTTTATTCTTGTTTTGATATATTTTCATAACACTGCTCTCTCCTGCTTCTCCTTCTGTATGTCTAACTGATCCTCAGGATCCTTTGCTGGTTTTATCTGCTGTATGTCCTCACTAAGGTCTATATGGGCTCTGTTTTTTGTTTTACTTTCTACAGTATCTCACTTGGTTATATTATGAACTCCCATAGGGTTCAACTATCATCTCTATGCAGATCCTTCCCATAGCTACATAAGCAGCCCTAACCTCTTTCCTGGGTTCCAATTTTACATTACCAACAGCCCCTTGGATACCTCAAATTGGAAGTCCTAAAGGAATTTCAAAGTAAACATGTCCAAAATACAATTAATTCTCTTCTAAATTTCCCCACTTCCAAATTTTCCTACCATTGTAAAAGGCACTAGACACCCAGATTTGCATCTTAGTGTCTTTCTCAACTTCTCATTTGCATTCACTTCATATGTTCAATCTGTTGGTAGATCTTGTCATTTCTGCCTTTATTATTTATTAAGTAATAAGCTTTGGTATGTTATTAAACATCTTTAATAAACATCCCCTTCTCTCCACTCACATAGCCACCACCCTACTACAGGACTTCATCATTTCTCACATGGACCAATGCAATAACATTCTAACTGGTCTCCCTGCCTCAACTCTCCCCACTTCAATTCCTCCTCAATTAAGCTGTCAAATGTAAACATGTAACAAGCATTTATTAAATGCCAGGAACTATGATAAGCACTAGGGCTATAAATACTAGCAAAAAGAAAAACAGTCCTTGCCTCCAAAAAGGTTACATTTTAATAGAGGAGGCCAACACATAAAAGAGAGCCAAAAAGAAGGAGATAGGGTGGGAGACTTTGATGTGATGATAAAAAAAATCTAAATGGTGAAAAGATATTGTACTAAGAGAAAGTAGGAGGCAGACAAAGGTAAATCAAATCCCATCACATAAAAAGGCTCAAAACTTTATTACAGTAGATAAAAGAAAGTAAAGATAAAGAAGGCAGGGAGCATTGTTGGAACCTTACTCTCATCAGATTTGGCTCGAAGAGAGAATAGCAGAATCAGTCAAGAATAGAAATCTAACTAACCCTACAGGAAGTAGGAGGAGAAAGGGGAAAGAAAAGGAGGGGGGTGGATGGAAGGGAGGGAAGAAGTAGTAAAGATAAAGTAAGTATTAAGAATGGAGTAAGTATTAAGCAATAAAAGTAAAGTAATAAAATTAATAAAGTAAGTATTAAGAATGAATGAAATAGTAAGTATAGAGAACTATTAGACTGACAGGAGGCTGATTCAACTGGAGAGGCACAAGGCACAGTTAAATAATGAATAAAAAGAAAAGTGTGAAACCCAGATGTCAACGTGGGAATTGGGGTGAGTGGATAAGACAGAGTACAGGTGAGCGGAGCCAAGATGGCAGCAGGAAAACAGGCACTTGCTTAAACTCTCCCCTGAATCTCTCCAAACACTCATAAAAATGGCTCTAAACAAATTCTAGAGCTACAGAATGCATGAAATAACAGAAGGAAGCAGGTCTCCAGCCCAAGGTGGTCAGGATGGTCACTGGGAAGGGTCTATCACATGGTGCTGGGAATGGTGCACCGCACAACGTGGGCCACACCAGGACAGATCAGGCACTGAGGAGATAAGGCCCATGGCCCTGAATCACTGAGCTGTGGCAGCTACCAAACTTCTCAACCCACAAATGCAAAGACAACTTAGCAGGTCAGTGGGAAAACTGCTGGATGGGGTAAGAGGAGTGCATGGTCTGACCCAGACCCTAGGGGTGGTGGAGGTGGTGCAATGCATGACTGCAGCAGCAGGAAGCTCCTGTGGCTGCTTTCAGAGCCCCAGCTGCAGTTGCTTCCAGCCCCAGGCCCACCCAGTGGCAGGAATAAAGCAGCAGATCAGAGTGGGAGTACAGGGCTCTGCTGGCACAGAGGCAGAGTTCTCTTGCTTTGCCCTGCTTGGATCTGGGTCGCAGTCCTGGTTGGCGATTCTTGGGGGAGAAGGAGCACTGGTGTGGCAGAGCTTGCCATGCAGAAGTAGCTCTGAAAACAGCAATGCAACACCCCTGAAGCTTGGGACAAAGCAATCGTCATTCTGAAGGCAGTCATACTCTGACAAAAACCTCAAGGGTCAAGTAGTTGACTGGGAAAATGAATAAGCAGGGCAAAAGGACTACAGAACCTTTTTTTGGTGACAAAGAAGATCAAAACATACAGCCAGAAGTCAACAAAGTCAAAGAGCCTACATTAAAAGCCTCCCAGAAAATTATGAATTGATCTCAGGCGATGGAAGAGCTCAAAAAGGCAAGTAAGAGAAGTAAAGGAAAAATTGGGAAGAGAAATGAGATTAATACAAGAAAATCATGAAAAACAAGTCAATGACTTGCTAAAAGAGACCCAAAAAAAATACTGAAAAAATACTACTTAAAAAACAGACTAACCCAAATAGAAAAAGAGCTCCAAAAAGCCAATGAGGAGAAGAATGCCTTGAAAGGCAGAATTAGCCAAATGGAAAAGGAGGTCCAAAAAAATCACTGAAGAAAATACCATCTTAAAAATTGGAACAGAGCAAGTGGAAGCCAGTGACTTTACAAGAAATCAAGAAATTATAAAACAGAATCAAAAGAATGAAAAAATGGAAGGCAAAATGAAATATCTCATTGGAAAAACCACTGACCTGGAGAACAGATCCAGGAGAGATAATTTAAAAATTACTGGACTACCTGAAAGCCATGATCAAATAAACAGCCTAGACATCATCTTTCAAGAAATCATCAAGGAAAACTGCCCTGATATTCTAGAACCAGAGGGTAAAATAGAAAACGAAAGAATCCAATAGCCTCTTGAAAAAAGATACCAAAAAGAAAACTCCTAGGAATACTATAGCCAAATTCCAGAGTTTCCAGTTCAAGGAGAAAATATTGCAAGCATCCAGAAAGAAACAATTTGAGTATTGTGGAAACACAATCAGGATAACACAAGATCTAGCAGCTTCTACATTAAGGGCTTGTAATATTATAGTCCAGAGGTCAAAGGAGCTAGGATTAAAACCAAGAATCACTGACCCAGCAAAACTGAGTATAATACTCCTGGACAAAATATGGATTTTCAATAAAATAAAGGGCTTTCAAGCATTCTTGAAAAAGAAAAGAACAGAGCTGAATAGAAAATCTGACTTACAAATACGAGAATCAAGAGAAGCATGAAAAGGTAAACAGGAAAGAAAAATCATAAGGGACTTACTAAAGTTTAACTGTTTGGTTACATTCCTAAATGGAAAGATGATATTTGTAACTCATGAAACCTTTGTAAGTATTAGGGTAATTTAAGGGAATATACGTGTGTGTGTGTGTGTGTGTGTGTGTGTGTGTGTGTGTGTATAAATAAAGGGCACAGGGTAAGATGAATATGAAGGGATGATATATAAAAATAAATAAATACAATTAAGGGATGAGAGAGAAATATATTGGGAGAAGGAGAATGGGAGAGATAGAATGGGGTAAATCATCTGACATAAAAGTGGCAAGAAAATGCAGTCCTAATGTAAGGGAAGAGGAGGCGGATGAAAGGGAATGAATGAATCTTGCTCTCATCAGACTTGAATTAAGGACGGAATAACACACATAGTCAATTGGGCATCTTACTCTACAGGAAATTAGGGGGGAAGAGGATAAGAGAGAGGGAATGAAAGAAGGGAGGGCAGATTGGGGGAGGAGGTAATCCAAATCAAACACTTTTGAAAAGGGACAGGGTCAAGGAGATAAAATTGAATAACGGGGAACAGGATAGGATGGAGAGAAATACAGTTAGTCTTTCACAACATGACTATTATAGAAGTGTTTTGCATAATGACCCATGTGTGACCTATGTTGAATTGCTTGCCTTCTCAAGGAGAATTGGTAGGGAGGGAAGAAGGGAGAAAATTTAGAACTCAGAGTTCTAAAAACAAATGCTCAAAAACAAAACAAAACGTTTTTTACATGCAACTGAGAAAATACGATATACAAGTAATAGGGTATAGAAACTTATTTTGCCCTACAAGAAAGTAAGAGGAAAGGCGATAAGGAGAGGGAGTAGAGTGACAGAGGGGAGGGCAGACTGGGGAAAGGGGCAATTACAATATATGCTATCTTGGGGTTGGGGGGAAGGTAGAAATGGGGAGAAAATTTGTAACTCAAATTCTTGTGGAAATCAATGTTGAAAACTAAAAAATATTAAATAAAGAAATAAAGAAATTTTAAAAAAAGACAGTACAAATGAGTTTAAGGAAGTCAAAAGTGAGACTATTGTGAATGGTGGAGACCAGTATAGATCTATGACTCAAAATTTCACAAGAACTAACCTATGGCTCAGTCTGCCAAATTCATGGGCAGAAACTACATGAACAGGAGAAAAGTCTCAAATTATGAAATCCCTGTTTTCAAGTTCATCAACAATGCTCTGTGGTAGAAAGACTACTGGACTTGTAGTCAGAAGACTTGGGTTCACAGATATTTACTTGTGTGACCTTTGGTAAATGATTTAATAATAATAGCATTTATACAGTATTCTAATGTTTATAAAAGGAGAAGAAAAGTGAGGGGGCTGATAGAAGGGAGGGCAGACTGAGTGAGGTAGTAGTAGAGAGCAAAACTCTAGTGAGGAAGGGAAGGGAAAAAGAGAGAAAAGCATAAATGGGTCAAAATAGGATGGCGAGAAAGATACAAACAGTAATCATAACTGAATGCGATGGGATGAACACTCCCATAAAACGGAAGCAGATAGCAGAATGGATTAAGAACCATAATCCTGCAATATGGTGTATTTACAAGAAACACATTTGAAACAGAGTAAAAGTAAAAGGCTGGAGCAGAATATATTGTGCTTCAGCTGAAGTAAAAAAGCAGGAGTAGCAATTCTGAGCTCAGACAAAGCAAAAGCAAAAACAGATCTAATTAAAAGAGATAGAGAAGGAAACTACATCCTGCTAAAAAGGTATCACATACAATGAAGTAATATCATTACTACACATATATGGACCAAGTGGTATAACATCTAAATTCTTAGAGGAAAAGTTAAGGGAGTTACAGGAAGAAATAGATAACAAAACTATACTAGTAGGAGACCTCAACCTCCCCCTCTCAGAACCAGATAAATCTAACCACGAAATAAACAAGAAAGAAGTTAGATGTATAGAATTTTAGAAAAGTTCGATATGGTTGATCTCTGGAGAAAACTGAATGGGGATAGAAAAGAATATTCTTTTTTCTATGCAGTACATGCCACACAAAAATTGATCACATATTACAGCATAAAAAACCTCACAACCCAATGTAGAAAAGCAGAAATATTAAATGCATCCTTTTCAGATCATGATGCAATAAAAATTACATGTACTAAAGGACCAAGAAAGACTAAAAATTAATTAGAAACTAAATAATCTAATCTGAAAGAATGAATGGGTCAAACAACAAATCATAGAAACAATCAGTAACTTCATCCAAGAGAATGACAACAATGACATAACATACCAAGACTCACGAGATGCAGAGAAAATGGTTCTTGGGGGCAGTTTTATATTTCTAAATGCTTACAGGAATAAAACAGAGAAAGAAGAAATCAATGAATTGGGAATGCAACTAAAGAAGCTAGAAAAAAGAACAAATTAAAAATCCTCAATTAAATATCAAATTAGAAATCCTGAAAACCAAAGGAGAGATTAATAAATTTGAAAGTAAGAAAATTATTTAACTTATAATAAATAAAACTAAGAGCTGGTTTTATGAAAAAACCAATAAAGAACAAAACCAATTCACCAGGATCAAAAATGAAAAGGGTGAATTCACCACCAATGAAGAGGAAATCAAAACAACAATTAGGAGCTATTTTGCTCAACTGTATGCCCATAAACTTGACAATCTTAGTGAAATGGATGAATATTTATAAAAATATAAATTTCCCAGATTAACCAAATAGGAAATAAAATACTAACTCCGTCTAAGAAAAAGAAATTGAACAAGCTATCAATGAACTCCCTAAGAAAAAATTTCCAGGGCCAGATGGATTTACAAGTGAATTCTATCAAACACTGTAATGGCAAGCAAAATGGAACTTTTCACTGTTCTTTGTTTAAATGGGGTAGGTACCACAGGATCTTTTGCCTTGGAATGTTTCTCAGCACTAAGACAATCAAGAGTCATTGAAGTGTATATGTTGTGGTGCTGGTGGTTGGAGCTTTCCCTCACTGATTTCTCACACTCTAAATGGTGAGCCTCAAGTGCCCCAGGGCCCTGGGACAGGTATGTAAGATTTGAGATTGGCCTTTGACTTTAGGGGTTATACTCATTGAAAGAATATGGGTGACTAGACTCTGGGCAAGCTGTTGAACCAACCCCAACCCTCCACCCCCACCCCACACACACACACATGCTTTGATAACCCAGACAGATATTGGTGCTTCTCTGGTAACTATGAATTGTGATTTGAATCAGACAAGGTCTGTCTGTTGATGTTTGTAATTTCTGTATGTATTTGCCTTGAAATTCAGGGGGCTGATCCTTTCCCCCTTAACTAAGTGAATGATATATGTATGTTTGATTAAACTGTGTTGGTAGCCCTCTGTGTGCTGGTTGTTGTTGGTCTTACACAGCCACAGTAGCTGCTAGCAAGACTGTTGCTACAAACATTTAAAGAACAACTAATTCCAATACTACATAAACTATTTGGGAAATAAGGCAAAGGAATCCTACCTAATTCTTTTTATGATAGAAATATGGTGCTGATACCTAAACCTGAAGAGCCAAAACAGCGAAAGAAAGTTACAGACCAATTTTCCAAATGAATATAGATGCAAAAATTTTAAATAAAATACTAGCAAAGAGATTACAGCACTTATATAGAGGATAATACACTATGACCAGGTAGGATTTATACAAGGAATGCAGGGCTAGTTCAATATTAGGAAAACTACAAGCATAACTGAACATGTAAACAACAAAACTAACAGAAATCATAATCTCAATAGATGCAGAAAAAGCTTTTGACAAAATACAACACCAATTCCTATTAAAAAAAAAACACCAGAGAGCATAGAAATAAATGGAGTCTCCCTTAAAATGATAGGTAGCATCTATCTAAAACCATCAGCAATCATTATATTTAAAAGGGATAACTAGAAGCATTTCCGATAAAATCCAGGGAGAAATAAGGATATCCATTATCACCACTGTTATTCAATATTGTGCTAGAAATGTTAGCTTTGCCAATAAGAGAAGAAAAAGAAACTGAAGAAATTAGAATAGGCAAAGTAGAAACAAAGCTATCACTCTTTGCAGATAATATGATGGTATATTTGGAGAATTCTAGAAAATCAAGTAAAAAATTACCTGAAATAATAAACAACTTTAGCAAAGTTGCGGGAAATAAGTCCACATAAATCATTGGCATTTCTATATATAATTAACAAAGCTCAATAGCAAGAGATAGAAAGAGAAATTCCATTTAAAGTTACTATAGACATTATAACATATTTGAGAATCTACCTGCCAAACAAAACCCAGGATGAATAAAATTACAAAACACTTTTCACACAAATAAAGTCAGATCTAAATAAGTGGAAAAATATCCATTGCTCATGGATAGGCCAGAGCTAATATAATAAAAATGACAATTCTACTAAATTAAATTACTTATTCAGTGCCATACCAATCAAAAACTATATTTTTCAGTATTTTTTTGGGTCTCCTTTAGCAAGTCACTGACTTGTTTTTCATGGTTTTCTCTCATCCTTCTCATTTCTCTTCCCAATTTTTCCTCTACTTCTCTAACTTGCTTTTCCAAATCCTTTTTGAGCTCTTCCATGGCCTGAGACCAGTTCATGTTTTTCTTGGAGGTTTTTGTTGTAGGCTCTATGATTTTGTTGACTTCTTCTGACTGTATGTTTTGGTCTTCTTTGTCACCAAAGAAGGATTCCAGAATTTGAGACTGAATCTGGGTGTGTTTTCGCCGCCTGGCCATGTTCCTAGCCAACTTACTTGACCCTTGAGTTTTTCAGTGGGGTATGACTGCTTGTAGACTAAAGAGTTC
>CM053622.1:218479230-218489542 GCA_028646595.1 Phalanger gymnotis | reverse complement strand
TGCTCTGATCCACCACTTAATTCCTCCCACCAGGTGGGCCTGGGTCCAGAAGCAACTGCAGCTGTAGTTCTAAAGCTGCCCCACCTCCACTGCCCCAGGGGCGGTGGCTGAACTGCAAACTCATTCCCCGCAGCTTTTCCAACTAACGTTCTCTGTTGTCTTTGCTGTTTGTGGGTTGAGAGGTCTATTAACTGCTACAGCTCACTGATTCAGGACGCTAGGGCATGCTCTGCCCGGCTGTCAGTCTCATTGGTCTGTGCCGCTCACGCTGGACTCTGCTCCACTCAGCTCCGCTCCCCTCAGCTGCCGGCTCCATGCGGGATAGACTTTACCCAGAGACCATATAGGCTGTCCCAGGCTGAAGCCCTGCTTCCCTCCGCCACTTTGTGGGTTCTGCAGTTCTAGAATTGGTTCAGAGCCATTTTTTCTAGGTTTTTGGAGGGACTTGGTGGGGAGCTCACGCCAGTCCCTGCTCTCCAGCCGCCATCTTGGCTCCGCCACCAATCAAAAACTACCAAAAAATTAGTTTATAGAGCTACAAAAAAATAGTAAAATTCTTCTGACAGAACAAAAGGTCCAGAATGTCAAGGGAATTGATGGAAAAAAGTGCAAGGGAAGGTGGCCTAGCCATATCAGATATTAAACTGTATTATAGAGCAGTAATCAGCAAAACTACTTGTTACTGGCTAAGAAATAGAGTAGTAGACCAGTGGAACAGGTTAGGTATGGAAGACACAACAGTCAATGACTATAATAATCTACTATTTGATAAATCCAAAGACTGCAGCTTCTGGGATAAGAACTCACTAATTAACAAAAACTATTAGGAAAACTGGAAAATAGTATGGCAGAAACTAGGCATAGACCAACACCCTACACCCCATACCAAGATAAAGTCAAAATGGGTTCATGACTTAGAAATAAAGACTGATACTGTCTATAAGCAAACTAGGAGAGCAAGGAATAGTTTACCTGTCAGATCTATAGAGAAGGGAAGAATTTATGAGCAAACAAGAGATACAGAACATTATGAAATGCAAAATGGATAATTTTGAATACGTTAAATTGAAAAGTTTTTGCACAAACAAAGCCAATGCAACCAAGATTAGAAGGAAAGCAGAAAGCTGGGAAACAATTTTATAACCAGATAAAGGCCTCACTTCTGAAGTACATAGAGAACTGAGTTGAACTTATATGAATACAAGTAATTCCCCAATTGAGAAATGGTCAAAGGATGTGAACAGGCAGCTTTCAGAGGAAGAAATTAGAGCCATCTATAGTCATATGAAAAAACGCTCTAAATCACTACTGATTAGAGAAATGTAAATAAAAATAACTCTGAAGTACGACAGATGTGGGGAAATTGGAACACTAATGCATTGTTGGTGGAGACAGATGTAAACTGATCCAACCATTCTGAAGAGCAATTTGGAAATATGCCCAAAGGGCTATAAAATTGTGCATACCCTTTAACCCAGTAATACCACTTCTAGATCTGCATCCCAAAGACATCATAAAAATGGAAAAGAACCCACATTCACAAAAATATTTACAGCAGCTCTTTTTGTGGTGGCAAAGAATTGGAAATTGAGGGAATGTCCATCAACTGGGGAATGGCTAAACAAGTTGTGGTATATAAATGTAATGGAATACTACTGTGCTATAAGAAATGATGAGCAGACTTCAGAAAAACCTGGACTGATGCTGAGTGAAATGATTGGAACTAGGAGAATATCGGACATAGTAACAGCCACATTGTATGATGGCTGACCTTGATAGACTTAGTTCTTCTCAGCAATGCAAGGATCTAAGACAACTCCAAAAGACTCACAATGGAAAATGTTATCCACATACAGAGAAAGAACTTGGGAATCTAATTGTAGATGGAAGTAGACTATTTGCTATCTTTTTCTTTTGTTCTTTTGTTTTGTTTCTTCTTTCTCATGGTTCTTCCCATTGGTTCTAATTCTTCTTTACATCCTGTCTAATGTGAAAATATGTTTAATATGAATGTATAAGTAGAGCCTATATCAGATTGCACACCATATTGGGGAGGGGGAAGGAGAGGGCAGGAGAGAAAATTCGAAACTCAAAATCTTATGGAAGTGAATATTGACAACTAAAAATCAATCAATTAATTATATATTATTTTTTAAAAGAACCTGTACATTCTAAAATCTATATAGCAGCTCTTTTTGTAGTGGCAAAGAACTGGAAATTGCAGGGATGCCCATCAACTGCTGAATGGCTGAACAAGTTGTGGTATATGATTGTGATGGAAGACTACTGTGCTATAAGAAATCATGAGCTCAATGATTTTAGAAAAACATGGAAAGACTTGCATGAAATAATAAAGAGCAAAATGAGCAAACCAAGAGAACACTGCATAGAGTAAAAGCAATATTGTTTTAAGAATAACTTTCAGTGAATAAGTTATTTTGACTATTATAAATACCCAAATTAACTACAAAAGACATATGAAGAAAGATGCTATTTGCACCAAGAGAAAGAACTGTTGGTAAAAGTAAGTACAGAACAATTTTACAAAAATATACCTATTTCTGTCTAATGGTAACAACCATTTAAGACAGGGAGGGGGTGGTGGGAGAAGGGAAGGAAGAAAAAAAAGAAAAAAGAAATGCACATGATAATTTTGCTGTATATTTGAAAGGAATAGCAAGCTGTGCATAGTCGATCTACAGTTTCGTGTACAATTATCTTTTTTTTTTTTTTTACTGTACTATGTTATTGAAAGTCTTGTTTTATTCCATAACTTAATTTCTTAATTAAAAAAACCACAGTGGAATAAAACAGACACCATGGGTTCTTCCAGTGGGAGAAAATGGTCAGCAAAAAAGAGGAATTCAGGGTGAGGGGCAGTTGAGACACGGTGGCAATATACTGAGAGTCAGAAACCCAGCCAGGAGGGAAATGAAGCATGGCCAGTCTGACCCCATTTCCAAAATGGAACCCCACAGAAAGAATTCACCAATGGGGGAAAGGGGTTGGCATGGCAGAGGGATGTTCCAGGGTGAGAAATGGTTTCCCAAAATTACAAATCTGACCATGTCACCTCTCCTCCATAATCAATAAACTCTAATAATTCCCTCTTGCCTCCAGGATCAAATATATGTATAAACTGCTCTATTTGGCATGCCAAGCCCTTCACAAACTTGCTTCTGTCTTTTCAGTCTTCTTAAAATCTATCTACTCATGAGTCCTTGCAAACCAAAGCCCATGACACTCCATTTCCTGTCTTTTTTAATGAATCTCCCCAGTGCCTGTAATGCTCTCCCTCCTTATCTCCACATACTGGCTTGCCTGGCTTCCTTTAAAACGTCTTTCCCTGTTCTTCCTACTCCCACCCCTACTCCCTGTTAATGTCTTTCTTCTAAGATTACTTTCCATATCTTGTATATAGCTTGTATGTACATGGTTGTTTGCTTATCTCCTCCATTAGAATGTGAATTTCTTGACAGCAGGGGCCATGTTTTTGTCTTTCTTTGTATCCCTATTTCTTAGTACAGTGTTTGGTGTAAAATAAACATTTAATAAATGCTTGTTGAATGAGTTTAATAAAAGATTAGTCCTTGAGTACAGTGACAATTTTAATTTTTGTTTCCTAATTGTTCTCCCACCCCCACCCCATCCCAAGACAGTCTCAACCTTCCTGCATTTCAGTTTCATAAAAAATCATTAATTGCCTATGTGGCAAACAGTATGTTAGGTATTAGGAATATAAAGAAAAAAACTTTTTAAAGTCTTTGCCTTGCTATTTAGATGATCTTTAAAGTCCTTTACAATTCTCAGTCTTTAATTACACATTATCTCTAACATTTATCTCAGATCTGAAAGCAGGAGATTAAGTATCTTTGATATTAAACTCAAATAAAATGCATACATAAATGTGTGTCTAAAGTAAACTATATGCAGACGACTGTGAAAGGCAGACACAATAAACTGGATCCTTAGATGCAGACAAGCCGCAATAATTTTTAATGTATCTGTAAATATCAAATACCATTATATATCCCAAGAGTCCCTATATAAAGTTTTTGGAGAGCTAATTCTGAAAAGCACTCGTGCACTGAGTTAATGGGCTGTATTTGTTCAAAGAAAGATTCTGGAGTTCCGACAAAACATTCTCTTTTCATTTTTTCTCATTCTTGAAGCTGTTTTAATAATACATGTCATAATGAATAAGTAATGTTGGGCTCATTTTAACAACTGCTCTTAGATAAATAAACAAATATTCTGGGAGACTAGAATTTGTTCTCAGAAATGGCAGCCAAATGAAAATAATGCATTAAAAGGGAGAGAAAGGGAGTGGAAGGGAAAGTATAGAGGGAGAGCTCTTCTATTTAAGAACCACTATGAAAACTCAGACAAGCAAAAGGAAGGATATGTATATTTATGTTATCTCATCTATCAAATGCTGCCACATAGTTTAGAAAATATTAGCCACTTGACATCCACAATAAACTGGTGCTCCTAAATGAGCACTAAGCACAATGAAATGATAACAGCAAGGTCCAGTCTTCACACATACGTACACCATACCCAGGGGTACTTTTTTTTTTTTTATAGATCACACAGTTAAAAGGGAGAAGGTACAAGTCTTGCCTCTGGAACGCTCACAGCCACTTTGCAGGAGAGAAAAGCTATGGAAATTTAGGAGAACTTGATGGCCCCAAAGGGCAGCCCAGAAACCATATATCAAACTGTTGATTTTAAGATCACATTGTGGTCTAAAACAATTGGTCTGGGAAAATGTTCATTATCAAACTAACAATGCACTTCAGTTAAAAACAGCCTTTTAAAACTGGTATCAGAGGTTAGGACTTGTCATTAGAGAAGATAGGGTTTTCATACTCTGGTTATCCAATGACTAAGTTAATGTTTATAGATGGTCTAAAAACTTTATGGTTCTTTACCTATTTTTAAAATTAAAATTTCATTTTTTAAAGAGTGGCTCTCCTTATCTTTTCCAGAATGGAAGTACAGGGGCCACTAAAGGACCCTTTTCCCTCACTGTTCAGCACAGTAGCTTTGACTGGCTTTATTTCTGACCTAGGTCGATTGGCCCTTCCTTAGGTGATACAGTGGTCCTCTGCTGCCTGAGGCCTAACCATATTAATGCTGAATTTAGTGCAGACACCTAACTGGCTCAGCCCACTACAACTCAGAACTCCAAAGCCCAAGAGATCCACCAGCTATATCCTCTATAGTGAAGATTAAAGACAAGCACTACTTTGCCTGACTCTTTGCCTGAATTTCCATCATGCTATCAATATACACTCCCAACATACATAGCCATGAATTAAATCTATGTAATCCACACATATGTAATCTCAAAGGTCCATATATAAAGTTTCTGGATAATTTATTCTGAAAAGCACTTGTGCACAAGGAGTATGTATGTATATAGATTTAATTCATGGGTGTGTATTTATAGATATAGATTTAATTCATGAGTTGTCATAGCAAAATAATTCATTTCCATGTATTCAGCCTATTGCTGACAAGCTTCTCTATACTAATCTCACCTGATTCTTAGAAAACAGAGCTCAACAAGATAGGCAGGCATTACTGAGTTGCCATTTGTATTGTTGGAGACAACATCCATATCGTTGAGGTTCTAGAGACTCTACTTAAGTACTATTAATGTACATTCTTTGGCAATAAACTGGGGATTAGAGGTCTCTCTGAGGCTAGAAATGGGAACATGGTAGAAAATCCAACAAGGGGGATTATTATTAATGGTAAAAATGACAACAATAACTCATTTATGTAGTGTTTTAAGCAAAGCACTTTCACACTCTATCTTAATTGATCCTTATATCTCTAGAAAATAGGTGCTCTTTTTGTCCTCATTTTACAGATGAGGAAACTGAGGCTCTGTAGGATTTCGTGAGTTGCCCAGGGTAACTTAGCTAATAAGTGTTAGAGATGGGAGCAAAATGAAAGGTCTTCCTGATTCCAAGTCTAGTACCTCTATCCACTAAATTGAATGGCATTCTAGCAACAGTTGTAATTGAGGTAGTAACAATAAGCATACTTCAAAAGTATAGGCAGCTAGAGGTGGCAAGATGACAAAGCTGATAGATTACTGGCCTAGCAGTTAAGAAAACCTAAATTCAAATACTTATGAGCTCTGTGACCCTGGAGAAGTCACTTAACTTTTGTCTGTTTCCTCATCTGTAAAATAGAAATAATATTAGTGCCTACCTCTTGGGGTTGCTAAAAGGATAAAATGAGATAATATTTGTGAAGTGCTTTGTAAACCCTAAAGCACAATATAAACACTAGTTGTTATCATCATCATCATCATCATCATCATCATCACTATTATTAAAAAGCAAAGAATTCCAGATGTCATCGTACGGGTACTTTCTTCACTAACACAGACCAAAATTTCTCAGAACTTAATAGCTGTCTTAAAAAATTGTTATTCCTGAGGGAAAAAAGTCATCATCACCTTGTGGCCACGTTGGTAACAGAGCACTCAGCTAGACTGATCGTAGATAACAAATTAGAACACAGTGCACTGAGCCCACATATCTTGTATTCTATGATGAACTACCAGAGAAAAGGAATACCAATAACAACAATGTTATCTTGGACTAGATAACAGTAAAATTCTTAATGTATGGCAAGGAAAGATAAGAGACTAGAGGCTTCCAATTTAAAACAGAAGGTCATACCAAATCAAGGGATAATGGCAATACCTAAGAGTACCTAGTTCTCCTCAAGGTAAGACAGAGATTAAGATATGAAGAAGAGTGTGACTGAATATGCTAAGAAATTTACTGACTTCTTGAAATCAAAGATAGATGGGATATCTTGTTACCAAGGTATTCTTTTTCTTTTATTCTTTCTTTTCTTTAGTGGTAAGAGTAGGAGCAAGAAGGTGAGATTTACTCGTTAATTTTTTAAAAGAGCTGAATGGAAAGAACATATTCATGTTAGAGAAACTGGCACTTACACAAAAAAAAAAAACCAATCTTAGTGTACACTTTTGGAACTGTAAAATGAACCATGAAAGATTTGGAAAGTACTCTAACAAAAACCTATATGTAATATTAACAAAGCACTAAAGCAGCTATAGAGAGATTCAAACTTTCCTTACAAAAAAGAAGAATAGGATTGTTAGACATTTTTAGGGCATATAACAAGTCAAAAACCTACAGAAATACTTTAAGACTAGGCAGGCACCAACTTTACCAAGCAGTTTTAAAAACTGGCAACAGTGACACACCATTGGATTTGCAAAAGGTGACTGAAAGTGGCTTCTCTGGATGGAGTCTATGAAATAAGTAAGATGAGTAACATTCACACAAAATCAGTGACCAGTAAGTCAACAAAGAGCCATCCAACACATGGCTGAATCGTGCAGATTTGTTAGTAGAAATAGAGGTTTATTATGGTAATTTAGGATTTGGTCTTGGCCACCAGAAACTAGAGAAAGGTGGTCTTTATGGAACCAGAGGGCTGGGACAAAGTGATCAATATAGATCATTCAAGGAAACAATGGAGAAAATACACATCCTTGTAGGCTATAAGAAGTTTGCACCTATAGAATACCTCACACAAGGCACCAGAGCTCTATCAGAATCTCATCTAAAATTATGATAGGAATGAGATGATCAAGATAATGATGATGTTGATAACAAGTAGTTCATATGTAAATAGAACTTTAGACTTCACAAAGTGCTTTCATTACAATAACCCTATAAGGTAGGTAAGGAAATAGATATGTGTGTACACGCATAAATACACATGTGTATATAAACGCTGCATACACACAACCGTACCTATTAGAGACAGAGATCCAGTTTTATAGCTAGAGAAAAGTCTGGAGAAATTGATGCAAGATTATAGATCCAGAGTTGGAAGAGACTTAGAGGCTGCCTAGTCCAATCTCTTCTTTTTACAAATGGGAAAAAGGAAGCCCAGGAAGATTCTGTCACACAGTTAAGTGGCAGAGACAGGATCTGAATGTAAGTCCTTGGATTCTGGAGACAGTATTCTTTCTTCAAAGAGTCAGCCTTCAAGTTAAGAATACTTTGTTTCACGTCATACCTCTGATACCTACTGCATGAGCATAAGCAATCAATCATTACTCCCTTCACGTCCCAGGTTGCTAGGAATATAAATTACAGATAAATTGCAGATCTGCATCAGTGGAGAGAGTTTCCACTAGGAGAGGCCTAGCCCCCAAATGGAGACATTCAAGTAAAGTGACTTAGCTCTGACCACAAGCCTAGAAAGTATCTGCATGCACAAGAAGTCACATCCAGATCTCCTGATTTCAAAATCTGATACTCTTTCTACTATTCGAGGGAAAAAAAGTTGCTTATAAGCTGTCAGTGGTTTGATATGTGAAAACAACTTTAACAGGAAATAAGGACGGCCCATCTGAAATGTATCTTCCTATATTTTCCAAGACTGTAATTAAATTGTCAGAATACAACCTAAAACATTCATAGGGTTCTTTATCTGGAGTCTATGAAATTTTAAAACATATATTTTAATAATGATTTTTCAATAACATCAAAAAATATGAATAAAATAATATTTCAATAATAAAATTGGCTAGTATTTATATAGCTCTTTAAGATTCAAAAGTGCCATTTATAAACCTTGTAAAGTATGTGCAACAGATGAAGAAACTAAGGCAGACTTGCTCAGGGTCATACAGCTAGAAGTATCTAAGGCCAGGTTTGAACTCAAGTAAGTGTTTCTGACTCCAGACCCAGAACTCTATCCACTGAACCATTTAGCTTCCAACATAAGGGTTTCCTTTGTAATCTTATGTCTTTTCATTTATTTACCTAAAAACATTATTCTGAGAAGGGGCTCATATGCTTCACCAATGCCAAAAACGTCCATGATACAAAAAAGGATTAAAAGCCCTTCTTTGCCTCTAATCCTGTTGTGGTGCACAAAATGACAGAAATGAGATGATCAAGATTATGGTAACAATAATAAATAGCTCACATATAAATAAAACTTTAGACTTCACAGAGTGCTTTCATTACAATAACACTATGCTGTAAGGTTAATGCAATCCTATTTGTGATACCCATAGAACATGCTATCCATGGGGTTTTCTTGGAAAAGTCACTGAAATAGTTTGCCATTTTCTTCTCCAGTGGATTAGGGTTAAACAGAGGTTAAGTGACATGTCCAGGCATACAACTAGTAAGTGTCTTGAGACCAAATTTGAACTCAGGTCTTCCTAACTCCAGGCCCAGCACTCTATCCACTGAGCCACCTACTTGTCTCCTAGGAAAAGGTTAAGTGACTTGCCCAGGTTTAAGTGTCTGAAGCCAGATCTGATTCTCAGCCCAGTGCTCTATCCACTGGGCCATCTAGCTCTTTGCTGATAAACTCACACTCAAATTCTGCCCAACAAAATTTGATTTGGCAGAGAAAGTCTTAGTGTTGTGCTTTCATCTTTATTTTGATGTTTTATTTCTTAGCAATTGAGAGAAAAGGTATTACTACTGAGTGGGATGGTGAAGCCCTCTCATGGAATCTAGATCTCAGTCTTTCTGTGAGTTGTGTGGAATGAATGGGGGTGGGGACCTTTCAGCATGGCTGAGGGCTCCTGATTGACAGCTAGGCCTAAGTTTCAAGTTACTAAAATTACTTGAACAGTGTCGTCACCAAATAAGGAAAAAAATGTTTTTAAGACTTTGGCATTGGCTAAATTGTACCTGGGGTAGTAGATTTCCATGAAGTTGTGAGTTTGGACTCCACCAATGGGGGTAAAAAGCCAGTAGTGGTGAGGGTGGGGGAAGGCTGTTTACCTGAGAGTATAAAGCTAAGTTTTGTCCCTACCGATCGTCTATCGGTTTGGAGACCACCTTTCACGGGGAATCTTAATAAAGAAGTTTTTCTGTTTCTAAATTTGAGAGACCCCTGATTTTTTTTAATTAATTGCCGGCGGGTAGTCTCACCCCACATGCTACTGATGGAAGAATAATGATATACAACGCGTATTAAAGTCTCTATCTTTTAAACAGGTTTTCACATTATTAAGGGATTTTAAGATATATTTCTTATAGGAACAAAGTCCATATTTTAAGTCTTTTCAAATATATCGTTCCTCATCTCACTCTCAAACTCACATTTTTACAGATAGCTTGACATTTGACATCCTTTAAATCAGATTTTAAAATTTAAAAGAAAAATTCTTTTTAAAAATAAAAATTAAATTTCCACATTATTTATGTTAAATTATTTAATTTAGAAGAAAGGGAGACAGAAAATAAGGAAACTCCTCAAGGCAAAGCATGGGTTGTGG
>CM053622.1:218402165-218478730 GCA_028646595.1 Phalanger gymnotis | reverse complement strand
TTTTTTATCTCCTTTTCCATTTGGTGAATCCTAATTTTTAAGGAGTTTTTTGCTTCAGTGAATTTTTGTACCTCTATTTCCATTTGTCGATATCTGCCTTTTAAGGAATTCTTCTCTTCAGTGGATTTTTGTGGTTCTTTTACCATTCGGCCTCTTTTGTTTTCTAAGGTGTTCTTTTTTTCAGTATTTTTTGTGCCTCCTATCAAGTTAACTCTTTCTTGCATCATTTTCATTTCCTTTCCCCATTTTTTTCTCTACCTTTCTTATTTGATTTTTAAAATCCTTTTTGAGTTCTTCCAGGGCCTGAGACCAATTCACATGTTTCCTTGAGGCTTTGTATGCAGTTTCTGTCATCTGTCTTCTTCTGCATTTCTGTTTCAATCTTCCCTATCACCATAGTAACTATGGTCAGGTTCTTTTTTTTTTTCAGATGTCTGCTCATTTTCCCATCCTTTTATTTGACTTTAACTTTATGTTAAATTTAGTTTCTGCTTCTAGGGTGGAGAAGGCACTATTCCAAGCTTCAGGTTTTGTGTGATGCTATGTTCAGAGCCTGCTCTGGGGGTCTGTAAGTTTCAGTTATTCCAAGGTGTTATGATCTGAGAAGAAGTGCAGTCAATGCTATCCTGGCCTGTGCAATGATCTGTGAGAGACTACAAGCATTCTTTTCTGCCCTGGCCCTTTGACCAGGATCTCTTTTCCTGCTATTCCTCTTCATTACCCTTGGACTGTGACCCAGAATTTCATAGGGGCAATGCAACAGAGTCCTGCATCCAGTGCCAGCAAAACATTTCCAGAATCACCTTCTGACCAGTTTTCCAACCGCCTTACAATTTGGAGGTTGAGAGCTCCAGAAGCCAGAGCAACTACCAAGTCAGTCACCACCACCACAACTACCACTCCCCGCCCCCCCCCCCAACAAGGCCTGCTGCTAGACTGCTGATGTGCAAACTGCACTGGACTGCATTCCAGTCTCATCCAAGTGAGACAGACCTTTCTTTCCAACCTTCTAAGGGGAAAAATTGTTTCACTCCATCTTTTGTTGGTTTTGCTACTCCAGAATTAGTTTTGAGGAATTGTTTTAATGTTATTTGGAGGAGACTTTGGGAGAGCTCAGGTGAGTCCCTACCTTTACTCTACCACTTGGTTTTATGCCACCCTGCCCTCCAGCTTTGAATTTTAAACTAATATTCTCCCAGTAGCCCTTTTCTTTCTGTTTCTTTTCTTTTGGGCTTTTCTTTGTATCCACAGTGCTAAACGCACAGTATCTGGCAAAAAATAGGAGGTTAATAAATGTTTGTTTATTCACCGACTTTTACACATAATTGTAAACATAGCGTCACTCGTTCATAGCTGTAAAGGATCTTAAAGACTATTTAACTATTTAACTCTTTCTTTTTACAAATGAAGAAACTGAGGCCAAAGAGATAAGGTAACTTGCCCCAGAGTCACAATCAATTAATAAATAAGTATCTATTAAGCACTTACTATACACCAGGAACTGCCCAAAATCCTGGAGATACAAAGAGAGGCAAAAGAAAATACTAGAGGCAATAAATATCAGAGGTAGGATTTGATCTCTTGTACAAATACAGTATTCTTTTTCATTACTTTAGGATGCTAATCAGTACACAAGTCATTATATCAGAGCCTTTCCCAGGATGTGATTCTGACATTTGTACAATGCAGTCATAGTCACTACTGTCATTATAATAACTTTTTAAAAGTAATCTTAAATGCAGATATCAGAACAGATGATAATACTATGAAACAGCATTTTAACAAGGCGTCACCACAAAACACAATTAGGCCTCAATTAACTTCACTAATGAAGATTAGCAGAAAGGCAGATGACTCCAAATGTCAGATAATCTAGAACACATTATATCTGGAACATTTTTTAATGTATAGTACTCACACTTCAATGTGAGTATGTCAGGTGTTCTGAAATGTAGTATAGTGGATAGAGCATGAGGCCAAAAGTCAAGAGTACTTAAGTTTAAATCTCACCTCAGAAAACTATTAACGGTATGACCCTGGGCATTACTTAATCTTTGTTTGCCTCAGTCCACTCAACTGTCAAATAGGTAATAATAGCACCTCCCTCTCAGGGTTGTTTAAGAATCAAAGGAGATATTAGTAAAACTCCTGGCACAGTGTTTGGGAAATGGTAGATGCTATATAAATGCTAGTGATGATAATGATATTTGTTTTGTTCCAGACCTGTAATTTTGTCTGTGTAGAAAACTACCAAAAGCACCACTGACAAAAATTAACAACTCATCCATAATGTAGTTTTAGAGAACCATCTGGGACACTGAGAAAATAGTAACTTCCCCATTGTCATATACTGGTATGCGTCAGAGGCAATATTTGAACAAAAGCTTTCTGCCTTTCTGTTCTCCAAACAAAATAATAATGCTGAGTGATGACGTATGCAACTTAAGAGAAATAAAATGACTGTTCTCTACACTATACAATGTTAGGATGAAATGACAGAAAATGTGAGCTACAAATCGCTGGCCAATGAAGTGAGTAAAGTTGGTATACTGGGCCAAGAAAAGTATAAATAATAACAATGGTAATCAGGCTCAAAATTATAAAACATCATTCTAGTTTTCCAAACAATTTTTACCAAATAGTGAATTCTTATCCCATAAGCTTACATCTTTACATTTGTCAAACACAAGGTTACCATAATCATTTATTACTGGGTACTATATATACTCTGTTCCACTCACCCACCTTTCTTTTTCTTAGCCAAGATAGTTTTGACAATTACTGCTTTATAATATAGTTTAAAATATGGTACTGCTAAAACCTCCTTTACATTTTTTCATTAATACCTTTGATATTGTTGACCTTTTGTTCTTACTATTTTTTCTAGCTCAATAAAACTGTAATTTAATGGGATGGTATTGAATAAACTAATTTAGGTAAAATTGTCATTTTTACTAAGTAGCTCTGCCCATCCATGAGCAAGTGATACTTTTCCATTTGTTTAGATCTGACTTTAATTGTGTGAGATGTGTATTTATACTTGTATAATTATATTCACATAATTTGTGGGTTTGTCTTGGTTGACAGACTCCTAGGTATTTTATGTCTTCTACAGTTATTTTAAATGAGGTATCTCTATATCTTCTTGTAGGGTTTTGTTGGTGATATTTAGAAATGTTAATGATTTACATGAGTTTATTTTACATGATGATACTGATTAAATTGTTGTTTTGATTAGCTTTTGAGTTGACTCTCTAGGAATTTCTAAGTACATCATCATATCATCTGCAAAAAGAGATTTTAGTACCTCTTTGCCCATTCTGATTCCTTCAATTTCTTTTTCTTCTCTTACTACTATTGCTAGCATTTCTAAAATACTCAATAATATTGGTGATAATGGGCTCACTAGGAAGGCCTCTAGCTTATCCTCATTACAAATAATTCTCAGTGATGGTTTTAGGTGGATGCTTCTTTTCATTTTAAGGGAAAATCCATTTGTACCTATGCTTTCAAGTACTCTAATAGAAATGAGTGTTGTATTTTGTCAAAAGCCTTTTCTGAATATATGGACATGTACTTTTGTTACTGATATAAGCAATTATGTTAATAATTTTCCTCATGTTAAACCAGCCTTCCATTTCTTATATAAATTCCACTTAGTTATAATGTGTAATCTTTGTGATAAATTGTTGTAGTAGCCTAGCTAGTGTTTTATTTGGGATTTTTACATCCATATTCATTAATGAAATTGATCTCTAATTTTCTTTCTCTGTTTTTGCTCTTCTTGGTTTAGTTATCGGTACCATTTGTTTTCATAAAAGGCATTTGGTGGGACTCCTTTTTTTTTTTTACCTATTATTCCAAATAATTTATTTAATACTGGAATTAGGTGACCTTTAAATGTTTGGTAGAATTCACTTTTAAATCCACCTGATTCTGATGCTTTTTTCTTAGGAAGCTCATTTATGGCCTGCTCAATTTCTTTTTTCTAAAACAGATTTATTTAGATATATTATTTCCTCTTCTGTTAATCTAGGAAATTTATTTTTATAAGTATTCTTCTATTTCACTTAAATTGTTAAATTTTTTGGTATAAAATTGGGCAAAATCACTCCTAATAATTGCTTTGATTTCATCTTCATCAGTGATAGTCACCCTTTACATTTTTAATACTAATGATTTGGTGTTCTCTCTTTTAAAAAAAATAGTCACATTAACCAATGGTTTATCTTTTTTATTGTTTTTTTCATAAAACCAACTGTGAGTTTTGTTTGTTAGTTCAATAATTTTTTACACTCAATTTCATTAATTTCACTTTTAATTTTTAGTATTTCCAAGTTGGTATTTAATTGGGGATTTTCAATGTTCTTTTTCTAGTTTTTTTTTGATTGCAGCATTGGTCTGCTGTTTCTCTATTTTACTGATGTAAAGTGTGTGTGTGTGTGTGTGTGTGTGTGTGTGTGTGTGTATGTGTTTGTGTGTGTGTATATGTTTTCCTCTCATTACTATTTTTCCTTCATCCCATAGGTTTGGGTATGTTGTCTCATTACTGACATTCTCATTAACAAAATTATTTGTTTCTATGACTAGTTCTTTAACCCACTCTTTCTGTAAGATTAGGTTATTTAGTCTCCAATTAATTTTTAATCTACATTTCCATGGTCTCTTATTAAATATAATTTTAGTACATCATGATCTGAAAGGGTATATTTAATATTTCTGCTTTTCTGCATTTAAGTATAAAGTTTTTATGTCCTAATATCTGATCAATTTTTGCAAGAGTACCATGTACTGCTGAGAAAAAGTATATTCCTTTATATTCCCATTTAATTCTCTCCAGATATCTAACTTACTTAGCTTATCTAAGATACTATTCATCTTCTTATTCTTTTTTAAATTAGATTTATCGGTTTCTGAAAGGGGAAGGTTGAAGTCTCTCACTTTTATGGTTTTACTATCCATTTCCATCTGTAATTCATTTAGCTTTTCCTTTACAAAATCTGGATACTGTAAGACTTCGTGCATATTGGTTTAGCATTGGTATTACTTCATTGTTTATGTTACCTTTTATCATAATCTTTGTCTCAGATCATGACTGCTACCCCCCCTTTTTTATATCAGATGAAACATAATATATTCTACTCTAGTCCTTTTTTAATTGTATGTGTAGCTCTCAATTTTTAAATGTGTTTCTCGTAAATAGCATATTGTTGGATTCTGGTTCTTAATCCATTCTGCTTTGTTTCCATTTTATGGGTGAGTTCATCCCATTCATATTCAAAGTTATATTTACTAGTTGTGCATTTACCTCCATCCTATTTTTCCTCATTGTTTATCATTCTCTTGTTCTCTTTTTACCCTCTCTCTCCTCAGCCAGCTAATTTACTTCATCTTCAAGTAGTTTAAGGGCTTTTCCCTGGAAGGTAAATTAGACTTATTTTTTCTTGGCCCCCAAAACAAAACTAAAACAAATGGGTGGGAATTATAAAGAGCCAGAGATTTAAGCTTTATGTAAGTGGAAAGTCTTAACATTCAGAATTATCTGAAACAAAATAGATTGCTTCAAAATGTATTAGATTCTTGATTATAAGTTCTTTTCTAGCAAAGACAAGATGATTATTTGCACAATGTGCAATTGTAGGGATGATTTTTTTTTTCCTGTTCTGGTTTGGACTACATGGCTTCTATGGCATGAACGGAAGGTCCCTTTTTAACTTTGCAAGGGATAACTAGAACTAACCAAGGAGAGGTCATCCTCAAACATAGCTCCTCCAACCAGAAGAGTGCTACAACTGGTCCCTTTAACATATACCTACTAATGTGAAGTGAGAATACTATCACCTTAGAAAAGGTTTCTACTCTCTATAAACTCTTAAATTTGATGCTTTGCTCACTTTGTTTTATTAGCAAAGGTCAATTTGGAAAAATCCCAATCTTCCCTTACCTGATTAAAAGATAAGGGCCAAGTGTCATTTTGGGGAAATTTGTGTTGAAATCTGTGTGGTTCCAGAGGTTAGAAAAGAGCTAATGGTGAGAAGTGGCATAGCCAAGACTGAATGGATTTAATTACCTATTATTCCTCCTCATACATTCGCTAAACTGGTCTGCAAGCCTATACCCACATTCTATACCCTACATCTATTCCTTTACAAAGCTGGTCCCTAATATCTGGAACATATTCCTTCTTTATCTTCACCATATAAATTACCTAGCTTCCTTCAAAGTGCAGCTTAGTTGCCACTCAGGCCTTCCCTAATTCCCCTATTAACACTATGTCCCACATGAAATTACTTTATTATGCCTTCATTTATATTTTGCAATTACCTTCTTATATATTCTTTCCCCTCCTGTAAAATTTAATCTCCTTAAGAGATTTATTTTTTGTCTTTGAATCCAGAGCCCCTAGCATAGAGACTTGCCCTAAGCAGGCACTTGGTTTGCTGAGATAAATTAAGAAAAATAAGTCTTTGGGTAGCAGTATCAAACTCTAATAGAAAGAGATCCCTACAGGCATACTGACTTATAAAACCACAAATTGACATTATCTATAGTGTGTTATATATTTGTTTTGTTAAACATTTCTCAATTACACTTTAATCTGATTCCAGCTGTATTCAGGATTTTTGTGAACTGCTGATAAGTTTGACATCTCTGCTTTTGGGTATTACTTCACGAAGCTCTCCCTCCCTTAAATCTTCCCCAGTAAAGACACCAAATAATACAATTTCAATTAAGTTCCCTGTTGTATTCAAAAGGGAAATGCATTGCCAACAAATAAATAAAATTAAGCACAATCGTGCTATAAATATAATTATAGAGATATCAATCTCCATTTAGACAACTGTGAATAGAGGGATGTGCCCAACAAAAACAATTATCTGAATATCCAGGTATTATCAATAAAACTAAAAGAAAACAACATGGAAAACATTAGTATCTTCCCATTAATAAAATAAGAATATACCACTCAACTTCAATTCACTTGAAAAGGTTAGAGAATTACAGAGTTGAAAGGGACTTTGAAAGAGGCAGGCCTTGTCTATCCTCAGTCTATAAAGGAAGACATTTAAGTCAGAAGGAGAGTTATCACATAATCAGCAAGAAAAAAAATAGTCTTCCCTCTTCTGATGCTAAAAACAAATCAAGCAGCAGGTCTCAGACTCAGCCAATGGAAAAGTCAAGAGTGGAAAATAGCAAACTGAAAAAAAAAATTAACAGCACCGAGTAAGACACAGAACATTTACACATCCAACAATGTATCAATAAACAAGTATTATTCAGTATCTATCATGTGTCAGGTGCTATGGATACAAGTACAGAAAATGAAACAATACTTAACTCTCAAGGAACTTACATTCTAACAAGAGAGACAAGTACCTACATAAATATATATGCATATGTGTCATAGACAGATATACATGTAAGTATATCTGTATGTGTACGTATTTATGTACATATCTACATATAGCACAAATATAAAGTAAGCAAGCCATCACTTACCTCAGTGTGTAGGTGACATTTTAAAGAAAGAGGGACTCTATTAGGCAGAGGTGTGACTGAGGGTGGGATGGGGAGCAAGAGGTTCATTTGGGACACATGTTAGTATAATGGCATTAGAATCCCAGAGTGAGAAAGGTACAATAATACCTAATGGGGCTGGAAAGATAGGTTGGAGCATGGTTGTAAGAAGCCTACAAAGCTAAACAGAGTCATCTATATTTTATCCTAGTGACAGCAAGAAGCTACTGGAGTAGCAGCAGGTGTAGATAAGTTTTTCAAGGAGTATGGCTGAGAAATGGGGTGAGATACTGGGCAACAGTTTAAGGAGATAGAGTGTAGTTTTTTTTAAGGATAAAAAACTACCTGGGAATGTTTGAAGGAAGTAGAGAAGGAAGAAAATATAAGGAGGGATTGAAATTTCAGAAGCAAAAGAGAATGTTCAGGATGCAAACTTCTGGAGAGTTGGAAGGGGTGGGATTAAGTATACATGTAAAGGGATTGGCCTTGGCAAGGAGACGGTACAAATCTTTGTCAAAGACTAGGAAGAAGTAGGAAATATTAAGAAATGATATTAAGGGGTCTGAAATGAAAAGAGCAAGCTCACATTGAATGACTCTGATGTCCTCAATAAAGAGTCAAGATCCTTTTCTGGGGGTGTGGCGGGGAGTGAAGGGAAGACATTCAACTGGAAATATTTGGCATCATCTACCACATAGACCTGATCTTTTAGCCCTGGGACTCAGTCCTTTCTAGGTCTCTCCCAGATTCAGTGACTCCATAAAGGAACTGTTTGCTTGACTGTTTTGCTTTTGTTATGTTTCTATTTTAATTTTTCTCTTCTTCCTTTAGTGCTGCCTATATCAGGCTTCATGAACCATGGCAGGTTAGGGCTGATCAATACTAAAGTCATTTAAGTGGTAGAAGATCTGCTTGAAGATTTATAGACCTTACCATCAAGGAATGCAGAGGAGTAGAAACAATATCCAAACCCCTGTCCCATGTAAATTAGGCTAGATTTTCCTTAAAAGCTACTGAGACATGCCTCTGGTTTGGCTCAAGGGACTAAGGGCTCAGACTGTAGATATCACTTCCTCATTGCCAGAGAATGAAGCAGTCCCAGGGAGCTCTAGGCACCTTCACAGGCTTGGCTAATGAACAGTGATGGGAGCTTTGCTCAGGCTGAATTAACTCGAGAGTCTCTCAATGCCTATCTTTGTTGTTTCTTAGCCATCTGCTATGGCTAAGTCTTTTATTAATTGTAGAATGACCAACTCACTTTGTTCTGATATTGAACTTAACTTACCAAAGGACAGGCCTGTGTCAGGGTCAGTCCAGAAGCCCCTAGGATCCTAAGAAAGTCTGAGTGGAACCAAATGATGGCAATCCTCTGGGAACCTAGACCTGACAGGGCAAGGTGGAGTGAATTGGCCCAGGTTGGAGAGTGAACAGATGTCCACACACCCTTTATAAAAGAGAATACATAGTGAGACAACACATACATACATTTAGTATTTTATGGAACTTGCTGGATTCAATATTAAAGAGGGGTAGATGGGAACAGATGTATGTAGAAAGAAGTCTTTCATTTCTTGATAATTCTTTCTGTTTGAAAAGAGTGATAACTTTCCTATGTTTTCTTCCATCTGTAAGTATAGTAGCACAATATCTAGATTCAAGGAATTTTTCTAATTCTCCTGCACAAAGCAGATACTAACATTGGGTTAACACTATCGAAAAGAAAGCAAAAACTTTGTAACATACAAAAATTGTTCTACTCTAGAAAAGTATATGAGAATAAGAACTGATAACACCATGTTGGGTGACAACCACTGCTCCTCGACCTACACATCCTTTCCTTATTCTTCCTCTCTTGGCCTGCAATACTTCTCCTTCATCACTCAATTCAATAAGCATGTATTAAGCACCAATCATATGTCAGGCACTACACTAAGAACTGCGGATATAAAAAGAGGCAGAATATAGTCCCTGCCCTCAATGGACTTGAAATCTAATGGGAAAGATAACATGCAAATAAATATATACAAAGCAAACCATATGGAGAATAAATGGGAAGTAATTAAAAGAAGGAAATTTTTTTTTTCTTCTGCAATTGAGGGATTAGAGAAGGCTTCCCTACAAATGCAGCATTTTAGCTGAGACATAAAGGAAGTCGGGGAGGTAAGTAATCAGAGTAGAGGAGGGAGAGTATTCTAGGCATGGAGCACAGCAAAACAAAATGCCTAGAGCCAAGAAATAAAGTATCTTGTTTGTGGAACAGCTAGAGGCCAGGATCACTAAATGAAAGAATATGTGTTGGGAAGGAAGGTATAAGAAGACAGGAAAGGTCAGAGGGGACTAGGTTGGGAAGGACTTTGATTGGACTGTCAGAATATTTTGTATTTGCTCCTGGAGGCAATTATTGAGTAGGGTATGAGGGGAAAGATGGTATGATGGGACCTGCACTTTAGGAAAATCACTTTAGTGGCTAAGTGAAGGATGGATTGAAGTAAAAAGAGACTTGAGGCAGGCAGACCCACCAACCAGCCTATTGACATGTATACCGCCCCACCCCCAACACACACACACACACACACACACACACTAGTGTGTGTCTGTCCATCTTCGAGAGGTTAATGTGTAGAGCTGTCTGAGCTCAGCCTGGGCTGTCAGTCCGTGCCCCAGCTGCTGCATAAGACCTTCTCATAGATTCACACACAGTCTTCCTTCTGTGTCTCTGTCTGTCTGTCTGTCTGTCTCTCTCTCTCTCTCTCTCTCACACACACACACACACAGACACACACACACACTCATAGGTAGAGCATTTTCTAAAGTTTGTAAACACTCCCATTAAAGAGTTGGGAAATTGTTCTTGGAAAATCATAGAAAATCTAGCAAGAAAAAGTCTATTTCATAGCATAAGGAAATATAATCCAAAGGGATCACAGTAGTATAGATCTCTAACAAAAGTTTAAAGATGCTCTCCTCACTTTCTTTTACATCCATGAAGACTTTCGCTTTTCCTTCTTCTACTAGTGTGTGAATTGTTGCTGATGAAATGTCAATCTGACTACTGCCAGATGGCCCCAGAACCAAAAAGCTACCTTCGGTTTTCTCTAGGCAACAGGGCACCCTGAGAAGCTGCTTAACCATATGTAATTGATATCTCAACAGAGATCTTTATCCATATACTTCAGGCCATCTGACAGCATTTTTCCATTTCTAAAAAGGAAAAGATTAGCCTCTGGGCCAAGGAAAACAAATAACTAAATGAATGAAGTTTCATTAAGTTAACAACAAATTTGCCAAAAAGTATAAAATCAGAGGCCTATTATAAAAGTTGGTCACAAAGGGTAATTTTTAAAATCTGAAATTCTTTGAGTGATTAAATCATTATTTTTACTAAGAATCCTACAGACTGAAGGATGGGATATATGTTCTCTATCAGCTTTTTCACCCTTCACTTTAATAAAGAATGCTTTAGAATATTCAAGCCCCTACTACAATGCTGCTTCATCCCTGAAAGTTATTAGGCTTAATAACAAGCAGACCACTGTTTGATCTAGGCTGGATGAAAATTGTACTTTCTCCAGTTTCTCCGTAATTGCTTCGAGAATCCCCATTTTAAAAATAAAGGGCATAGTCGATGTTGATTTCTAATGTGAAGCATAATGAAATCCAAAAAAACAAGAACTTCTTTGTTTCCCTGTCAATAGAAAATTTGGTAAACTGTGTAAAAAAAAATGCTACTTGTACATGGTCACATATCAAACAAAATTGGCATAAGTGTGTCATGCAAGTACCTTAACCGTAGGTAGTCTACTTAAAGCAGCAAATGTGCGAAATAAACACACATGAATCTCTGACCAAAATAGCTCATAAAATTCAAAACATTTTCTTTGGGTGACATAGATCTATACTTATATTGACATAAATGGTCATGGGTTGTCAACATAGATATAGCAAGTGATTCACCTAAATCACTCTTTGATCTCTAGAGCTTAACTTGTAAAATTTGAACAGTTTACTTTCTTTAGTTGGTGAGTCTGATTCTTATTAACATAAGAAGTAGAGAAGCCAAAGAGTTGAATAAAGAATTGTTAAGCTAAATGTATACAGTATAACTTACAAAGAGGATTAAAAATTAATGAACACTATTCTATGCCTTGTAAACATTAGGACTGATAGTATTCCCACTGTTCCCTCAAACAAGAAATTAATTACTTCTTTCAACAGATCTCTGAGAAAATGCCTCCCTAAAATACTGCCCAATATAAAAAACAAAAACTCAGTTGCCCTAAAAACTGGACCAAAATAAACTAAATACAGAATTAAAGTATCTTCCTTATAATTTTGCTCCAGACAACTAAGAGTAAAAGCTCACTGCTGATCTTGCCACTATTTGAAGATTTGAGAACTACTTCCTTTTCTCTAAAATTCCTATCTCCTGGTTCCCTTGATAGTGAAGCAAATGTCAACAAATCTTGTGACCACCTGAGTATATATTCTATATAAATGGACAGATAAGATAGATATATAGATATGTGTAGCTATGTATATAGATTTCTTATCAGCTGATTTCCTATCAGCTCTCCGCACCCTTTCATCACATAACAATATTAGTTCACATTTATGTGGTACTATATGCAAAGCAATTGTTCTTTCCAAAGTATATTAGTATGTTTATTTACTTTGGAACAATCATTTCTCCATTCCTTTTACTTAGTTATATGTATTTGAAATTATTACTTAGTTCATCCTATGAAATCACATCAGGAAATAATTATTAAACACCAACTACAGTCAAAGCAAGCGTAATACTAAGATGTTGTTTGCTCACTTCAGTCATGTCCAACTCTTTCTGACTGCATTTTGGGGTCTTTTTGGGCAAAGATACTGGTATGGTTTGCCATTTCCTTCTCCAATTCATTTTACAGATGAGTAACTGAGGTAAAGAGGGTTAAGTGATTTGCCCAGGGTCACCCAGCTAGTAAGTATGAGACCAAATTTGAACTCATGAAAATGAATCTTCCTGATTCAAAACCCAGTGATCTATCCACTATGACACCTAGCTTCCCATAATGCTAGACAGTGAGATACAAAAATTAAATAAGACACAGCCCTTACCTTTATGGAATTCATTCTTAAAAAGTGGTTATGTTTTAAAATTTGCAGAGATTTATGTAAATTATTTCCTTTTATATGTATTGTTTGCCATTATTGCTGAGTGAATTAACATTTATTAAGTACTTACTATGTACCAAGCATTGTGCTAAACACTAGAGATACAAATAAGAAAGAGAAAGACAGTTCCAGCCCTCTATGTGCTTAAGATCTGATGTGGGAACATAATACACAAAAGGAAGCTGAAAGACAGAGAAGGAAGAGAACACAAGGGCATGCCAAATAAATCCAAAGGAAATGAAGAATTGACTGGCCTGGATACCCTCCTTAATGGATACTTTGAGAGAAGCTCTTCACTATACCCTCCACTCTTAGAGACAGAGGGTACTAAGGGTACTGATGTGATGAATGATGAGGTTCCTGATAACAAGCTGGAGAAGTCTTAAAGAGTGAAGCTGGGTGAGTAGGTTACATTATTAGAATGTAAGCTCCTTTATGGCAAGGACTGTTTTTCTTTTTTGTATACTGTATCCCTATAACTTAGGCAAAATACATGGCACATAGCGCTTACTGTAGACTTTTTCATTCATTCATCCATCCATTCATTCTTTCATTTATTCATTCATTTCATTTAAACCCCAGAAAAATCCTAGGAGTTACCTCCCAGGATTTAGATATTATTACAAGTATTATTATTCCCATTTTCCAGATGAGAAAACTGAAGCTCAAAGACTTTAAGTAACTTTGTGGCCATTTATGCATGTCACAGGAAGGATTCAAATTCACATCTTCCTGATTCTAATTCCATGCATTCTATCCAAGAAAAACACAGAAAATTAAAATGCAGAAATTTTTTGCTGAAAAAATGCACTGTTACAGGAGGCTTGCCAGGTCAGGTTCATTAGTGCTACTTTTTAAAGAAATGTTAATCCTTGACTTGGAAAAGGCCAGGGCTCCCTTCTGCTATAATAACTCTGTCCTTTAATCCTAAAACTCAATTATCTTGCCTATAGAAATGGAGGTTTGTGGACCAATCATGACCTTGTCTCTTTAATTTCCTACAACTGCCTTTGTTTGCAAATGCCTCCTAAGGCTTCAAGAAATAGGCAGTACACAAAGGAGGATTTGCTTAAGCAGACAGGAAGCACACTGTCCAGAAAGGAGCAATGTGGTTTGCTGCCAGAAGTAAAAAGGGAACAGTTTAGAAGTGTTTCAGTAAACAAACTACTGTTCTGGATAGTACTATTATGCCTTGCTTTCTATTCTCTCCCAAAGAAATTCAATGGGGAAGAAAATTCTTGGGAAAACTAGTTTATAGTCATTTTGTCTGGGTATATATGAGTATATCTTTTATTTCACATGAAATTAAGAGACATGACTTTGGCAAAGGGTACACAGGAACTAGGATTCAAAACAACCTTAGCGATCAATTAAACTGACCCCTTCAATGTACACATTAGGAAACTGAGTCCAAGGAAAGGCAAAGTAATTTGAGATTACAAAGGTAGCAAGTAGCAGAGTTGGAAATGGAACTCGTATCCTCTGATTTCAAATACAGCGTCCTTGTCACAATAGCATAGCTAGCTCTGACAGAAGTTTCAAGTAGAGTGGTCCCTCAAAAAATATTTTTACATTTAATCATTCAGTATAAAAGTCTATTTCCTGTCACTACAATTAGACCACCCAAGAAATCATTGACTGCTATGTATAACTCTGCCACTGCTGTCTCCCTAATTCTACATGACAGCAGTCTATCCTGGTCCAAACTGCAACTATAATAATATCAGTCTTCAGATGGTGTCTGACAGCCAATCCTGATCACAGGCAAGATAATAGGACAAATTCCACATATAAAGCATGTCTTCAGTCTTGTAATAAAAGAACTTGGAAAACTTCTATAGGGTTCGCTGAAGAGAGGACTACTTGTCAACCACTACCACGACTCTCATAAAGACTATCAAAAAGCAATGAGAGCACCCATTTAGTCTAAGGACTACAAAGAGTCCTTTGTTATATTTAATAAAATATAATGTCTTCAGTCTAATGCTCAAAGGAGGAGTTTAAATTTAATTAATAGTCATGGCGACAACGCTAATACAGTTTCCTTCCCAAACCATCCTTTCGAGCCTGCTAATGGAAAAGGAGACTGAGTGTAGAGAATAAGGTAGCACATGAAGGGCAACTATACAAAATACCAGCATGCAGTCAACAAGTATTTATTAAGCACTTACTCTATTCCATGTATTATACATATAAAAATTACAACACAAAAATCTTCAATGTTTTAACTTTATCTTAGAATTCTAAGCAAAAGCACTTTAGTTATTCTTCACAGTCAATGATTTAAAAAAAAATGGTTCAACACAGAAAATGAATAGAGCTTAATACTTTATTAAGTAAGACAACCAAGAACATAATGTGTCTCAAAAAATAAGCATTAATTTTTCATTTCAGGTTATGGAACTTGCCCAGGGTCACTTAGAAAATCAGTAGATTGAAAGGCAGAACATAGGTCTTTTTAGTTTTCATCCAGAATTGATCCACTAGAAACCCCATATCCCTTATTGTCATCTCATAAGAAGAATTTATCTACTGAGAACATTGCAGGAAAAAATATAATTTCCCAGAAGAATAAACACAAACACACACACGCCCCTGTCTATACTCCAGACTACCCCTTTTAGTGCTTAATCCTCTGCATGAACATGCAACTGAGCACATATTTAGAATGCAAGAACATAGAAAAAAATATTTCCTTTACTAAATCTATAAAATTTTTAAACATATTCAAAAACAATCATAACTGCATGCAGATAGAATACATAAGATCACATAACCTAAAAGTCTTCACACCTACCTCCATTTTCTTCTCCATTACTATTGTTTGCTTCAGCCATTTCGGTGCCATCTAATTCTGATTCACAACCTAAATCCAATGTTCCATCAGCCGGGCATGAAGATTCTTCCTTCTATAGCATAAGGGAGAGAAATGGAAAGAAATACAAATTAGTAACTCAAAATATTCATATCTTAAAAATATGTACAGTAAATAATTGTATGATATTATTTTGAATTTCAATAGTAATTACCTTCATCTGTAATAGTCATTACTTATAGGAAAAATAGAAATAAAAAGAAACAAATGATAATGACTTCTGAAAAATTAAAAGGTTACCCATTTATAATATAAGCGCCTCTATTCTAACATACATATACACAAAGTAAATTTCTTTTTGTTTTGTTTTCTTTCTTTTATCCCTCATTCCTTGTGCCAAAAAAAAAATAATGGTTAAAGATTTCTCAGTTTAGTCAGTGAGCTAACATGAGCCCAAGTTGCTTGCTAGAAGGGAGAAACAAGTAAGTAAATGCTTTTAAGAAAAAAAAAAACCTCTGTAATTTTTAAAAATTCCAATATAATGGCTAGAGCCTGGTATGTAGCATCCAAGAGAAAATATCTGGAAGTATCTTTTAGCATAATGAGCTTTTTTTAATAAAATAAAAATCTTGTTAAGATAAGGTAATAAATTGCAAATATTGTCCATCAACATTTAAGGAAAAATTTTGCCTTTTAAAATTATAAGTAATAAAGGTCACATTGATTTTACTCTTTCAAAATATAGGCTATTAAAGCAAAAAAAAAAAAAAGCAAAAAGACTTTGCCAAAAGAATTCTAGTTAATGTCGATTTTTAATGACAAAAAAAGTCAATGGTGTTGAAATAATTAAGTTTCAGTATCTTTTGTTCCTTTTCAATTACAATACTCTTAGTGTAAAGTCTCTAGATTTAATTATTATTATTTCCTCTGGATCATCCTATTTTCAAATAAAAAAAACTGTAATTTTTTTCCCCAAACAACACTTCATCATGAAGGGGCTTATAATCCAAGAACTTCCCAACTAGAACTCTGAAAAGATAAAAACATTTCATTCAAGAAACAATTCATTTTTTTTTTTTTTGCCATATTTAGAACCAAGAACAGAGATAGTCTTTTCCCGAAAAATAAAGTGTCAACTTATTCTCATTATCAATTATTGCATTCCAAGACATATGAAAATGATTAGGTTTTAGGTCACCACACTCCTCTCCATGAGTCTAATTTTGTTTCTATTCTATTTTCTTATGAATTAGTAAAATGTATTCATAAATTAATGGATACAATTTGCAGAAGAATTCAACTTACTTTAAGAGCATAAAGTCCTGATTTCCCAGGAATTTTGAAGAATGTCCCATCCCCTACACGAGTGTTGGTGTGAAGCATTGCATTCAGACAGGCTAATGGAGAAGTCCCACTAGAAAATAAAATTTTGCAAAAATGAAGCAGTCTGAGGTAGAATATCTATTGCAAAAACTGTTCACTGTCTCTTTAAAAAAAAATCATGCATGCCTTTTAAAATAGCCTCCCAACCCTGAAAACATCTACATTACAATAACAGGCCAGTTTCACCAAAGTTAATCAGATGCATCTGTCCTATAGGCTTCAGGCAAAAAGTCTGTGAATTATAATTATGCTTTTCTTCATACAGCAACCAGCATCACATCCTAAAGAAACCAAAGTCCAAACATTTATGTGAAATTATTTCACAAACACCATGGAGCCTCAGTTTTAAAATGTTACAGACAATTTGACGGCTGCACATGAATGATCAAAAACTACGAAGTTCAAGGGCAGCTGTACCCTATAGGATGAAAGGCAACAAAAGAATAATAATAAAAAAAAAAAACTAAAGAAGAACTGATTTGAAATTACAAATATTTATGTTACTTGATAGGTAGTATTTTTTCACATGGTGAAGCTTCTATGACAGCATATATTCTTAAGATATTATATCTACCAGTGATAGCCTACTCTCAATTAAGATATTTTAAACAAGAGATCAAGATATGAGTCATCTAGTAATTCTCACACTAGTATTATCATCTAGTAGGTTCTGTTGTGAATCCATAAGGTGGCAAAGTCTGAATTAAACTGAATTTTTTAAACAGCTATCCATGTAACAATAAATATAAAAACAGCTAAATCAAAAATGCACACTCAAATATCCTAATGCAAATTCTCAAATGCATTTTTACTTCATTATAATATATAGATATAGATATAGATATAGATATAGATATAGATATATCTATCTATCTATATCTCAAAAGAGCCTAACATTCATATTCTCCCCGAATATGCTTAAGGTTATGATGCAAAAAGAAAGAAAAAAAAATTTGGGGGAGGGGGTAAGACTTGGGGAACAAGAGAGGGAACAGACAAACTACGGTGTTCTAATTAGCTTCAGACTCTCCAAAGCACTATACATCATTAAATCAGATTAGGGGATTGAAAACTAACTAACGCTGATAATGAAATCCCTTTAACTTTCCTCAGGAGTTCTAACTATGTTAGGAAATGTTCTGGAAGAAAAAATCCCAGATCTATTGAGACTCCCAAGCATGTAACTGTACCTATCAGTCAGGAAATGCAACTTGGCACTCTACTTAAAGAGCCACCTACAAGTAAAATCATCACCTTGCCACAATATGGGCAAGGCTGCTGCCTGAGGGTTATAGATAGGACAGAAATGTCAAAAACTTCTACCTATTAGGACTAGCAGGTAGACATGTGATATCAATTTAGCATGTATTTGCATCCTGGTTAATAAAATTTCTATGCAATATAGTAAGGCACTCATAAAATTATTTTTAGTATAAAAATCTTTTATTTTCCCATGGTTTAATCTGATTTCATTAAAGTTTGACCCTGATAAGATATGGTAATGTTAACAACTATACTGGCAACTGATATTGAGACAGCTTTACATACATTAATTCATGCAAATCTAACAAGGACACGATACAAAAACAGTAATAAGAATTTGCCCAGAGTACAAATTAAGTTACTAATGAACGAAGTACAATATGTCATAATTGTATTTCGTATTTATATAGTGCCTTTCTCCGTAAAATTCCTACAATTTTTACCCTTCATGATATTTCCCAATCAAAAGATCATTTTTGGTTTTTTTAGAGAGGGCTTGGACACACCTATGAAGACTCTCTCTAGAAACTTCACTCAATGGAGAAATTCCAGACAAGGAATGTCATGAAGTATTTTACTGAGCATCACAAAAGAATTTTTCTTTCATTACATCTTTCAGGCAAAACGACGTACAACTTGAAGCTAGCGATAATCATTATGCCAGATTTTTGGAGTCTCAATATAGTGAAACTGTCAGAATTACAGGTTTTTAGTAGGAAGTTGGCAAGAAGATACTAACACTACAATTGGAAGTGAATCCAATATATACAAATGACAAGGTGCAGTGAGGTTATTTTTAATATGGCTTTATAAAATAATTTACCGGCTTTAAACCCTAATAGATGTTGCTCTTGCCCTTGACTCATAGTCCTAACAAAAGAAACTCTTGCCTCAGACTAATTAAAACAATAGAAGGATATAAAGGGTAAAAAATAAACAGAATAAAGAGAAACCAAATAAATATAACTCAAATTCACTGTCATTTGCAATGTCCCAAATTCAAATTGTATATTTAAAAAATATCTTACTGCAACTCTTACTCCAGACATATAGCTATGATTTGTCTGGCAAGATACTACTATCTCATACAATAATATAGAAAGTCAGAAGCATTCATAAATAAAAATATTTCATTGGGATAATGTGATTACAAATAGTACCACAGAGTGTCTTCCAATTATTTCACACAGGGTACTGAAAATTTATCAAACATGTCCCCAAATAAAATTAATTTTTATTCACTTCACATACACATTTAGCACTTTGAAGACAAGTTCAGAGATGTTATGATACCAATGATGGGGTGTTACAAAGCCAAGAAGACTGAAAATCATTGTTTTAGGAGAGCTGGATTTAATACAATTAATTAAAGCAATGTTTATGTTTTCCAGCCTCTCTCTCCCATTCTGAAGAGGCTTTATATATATATGTATGTATGTATATATGTATATGTGTATATATATATATTTAATATTGGAACAGTTGGCGTTTTCCAATGGTTTTAAATTTCTAATTGCTATACTATCATTTACCTGATGCAGAATAAACACTTTTTTTCATATTGCCCATTCACTATTGTTTTTCTTTTCTTATCCATCTCTATTTTAAGTACCAAATTACAGTACCAAATTTTTTGTATTTATTTTACTATTTTTAAGTATTTATTATTACTATTTCAAGTACCGAATTAATTACAAATTAATCTGGACTAGAGCTAGTGATTAGGATGTGAATTAATTAAAAGTATGTTTACTAAAAATTTTTAAGGAATTAGGTTCAGTCACTTTCAAATACTTAAAAAACAATAGACGATAACAAAATATGTCCTTCAATTGTGTTTGTCTTAATGACTGGATACTTACTAAGAATTACAATATTAATTGTTGAATTGCAAATTGTTTACTCTAACATGTTTGACAGCAATTCCTTCTCAAAGTTAAACCCCTAGAATGCAGTGGAGTGGTTATACTTAATTTGCTGAGGAAACACTTTCTTCTGCTAATACAATAGTAACCTTCAGTTGAGACAGTATTAAAGTCATTTGATAAATTCTGAAATAATGGAGTCTGGAGGTTTCACTATACTTAATGTTGTTTTACTGTATTTAAGAATACAATCTAAATTATACAAAGATACTTTCTAATAAGATGAATTAGTAGGTGTGAGAAATTCCAAGTTATTTAAAAAATTAAAAGAGAGATAAAAACGGTAAGTTTTTCAAACTGAAACATATTACGGCATTTTGACATTTTCTCCCTCTCTCTCCACCCCTTTTCTCTGTCTGTCATCACTGTCTTTCTCCCTCATACTTTGGCTGACTAGCCATATTTGTAGTACAATGTGGGAAAGCTATGCACTGCTTATTACGAATTGATCCCTTCTACTCCACTGATTTTCAAAATCTTTGAGGACGCAAACTCTTTTTTGTATGTGTGTATATGTATACATATATGTACACATAAATATGCATGTTTATACATGTGTATATACATATGCCTCCAAGACCTTAGAAGAAAATAAATGAGGCTTAAGTTTAGAGGCAAGAGAAATCATAGAAATTAATTATGTTCATGTTTCAAAGATATCCTTTTTACATAGAAACCATCGCACTACTCCATTTTTGTAATGGAACATAGAAACGTTGATAATAGAGCACGGCTAGAAAAAAAATATGCTATATTTTCCTTTGCTAAACTAAGAAATGAGGATAAGTATCTGGAAAAGCAGATTTGGCAGGCATAAGGTCCAAAAGAAATGGGGGAAAATATAATATTTTATAATAATAGTTTGATGTTATCCAACACAGCTAACACAAGACTCTCAAATGAAATCTCTTCCTCATGACTAGTACAATTGAGGACAGAAAGGAACATTCACACAGGCACCCTAAGAAAATATTAATGGAAAGTATTTCATGTGTCCTTGACCTAGCTTAAAAAACAAACAAACAAAAAAACCAACTTTGGACAATTTACCAAAGACTAAAGATCCAATTCAATTCAACAAACATTTATTAAGCACCTACTATGGAACAGTCACCATGCTAGGCCTTGGGGAAGCAACAAGAAACTAATACTCTAAGTGAAAGGTAAGAAAGGTCTGAATTAGAGGGATGGTGATGTGGGTGGAGAGATAATAATGTAAGATAAATTGTGACAGCTGATTTTTTTTAAACATGACAACCGAATAGAGATAAAGACTGAGGGAAAAAAGGAAAGTCAAGATTTACTATAAGATTGTGAACTTAGAAAAGGTGGCATTTCCCTCAACAGAAACAGGGGTTTGAAGACCAGGTTTCAGAAAAAAGATAATTAGATGACAGATTTGGAGGTTGAAGGTACTTCGGAGACCATAAAGTCCAAACCTCTCACTTTATGGATGAGAAAACTGAAGCATACAGAGATTAAGGAATTTGCCTAAGGCCATATAGTTAGATAGGGGTCTGAAGCTGGATGTGAACTCACTTCTTCCAGACTTAGGTCAGGCCTTCTATCAACTATGCCAAAGGTTCTCAAAGTATGCTCTCCATTTCCTGGGGGACCTTAAGAACCTTTCAGGGTGTCCACCAGGTCAAAATTAATTTCATAATAATACTAAGGTGTCATCTGTCTATTAAAATTCTCATCTCCCTTTCCCAATTACATATCTGTAAGGCCATTCCTCAGCGCCCTCACCCCCCCCACCCCCGCCCCACCATATACTTTAACCAAAATAAGACATTGCAACAGATTAAATGCTGAAAACAGATACAAGAATCCAGCTGCCTTCTTTTTTTTTGGAAGGGGAAAGGCAGGGCAATTGGGGTTAAGTGACTTGCCCAAGGTCACACAGCTAGTAAGTGTCAAGTGTCTGAGGCCGGATTTGAACTCAGGTCCTCACTGCACCACCTAGCTGCCCCTCCAGCTTCCATCTAATAAGCCAGACATTAAAGATACTTTTGAAAAATTTAAAACAATGTCACTTCTGATTTTTTTGAAAATAGTTATTTTTCATTCAAATGTTTATTTTAACATGTAATGGGATGTTATTTTAGATTAATAAAACCTACATAAACAAAAGCTCTTTGGAGTCCATGATACTTTTTGAGTATGTAAAGGGATCCTGATATCAAAAGTCTGACAACCACAGCACCCTACCATCTAACTATCTCAATAAATAGTGGTGTTTTTTTTAAATTTATTAAAAAGTGAAAAGGAACAAATGTAAAATATTGATGGGGACTTAGAAGGAATAACAGAAAAGTTGTTTTGATATGTATTTTAAATAATTAATTTAAATGTAGATAATTACTAAGAAAGTTCAGTTGGCTACATTAGTGCTCAATTTTAAGGTTTTAATAACAATGTTTAACAATCTTTCGAGTCTATTCAAAAACACAATTAAATATGGATGATACATCATGAAGGGAGACAAAAGGAAAAACTGCTAGATTTAGAATCAGAAAATCTGGGTTTAGGGGACACCTAGGTGGCACAGTGAATAGAGCACCGGCCCTGGAGTCAGGAGGACCTGAGTTCAAATCTGGCCTCAGACACTTGACACACTTGGGCAAGTCACTTAACCCCAATTGTCCTGCCTTCCTCCCTCAAAAAAACAAAAACAAAAAAAACAAAACCTGGGAACACCTGTTTGACCTTAGGCAAGTCCCTTCCACTCTAGGGACCTTCCAGTCAGCTCTGTGGGGCAGTGGATAGAGCTCCTGGGCTCAAATTCAGCCTTAGAAACTTAATAGCTGTGTGACCCTTAGGCAAATCACTTAATCTCTCTTTGCCTCAGTTCCCTCTTCTGTAAAATGAGAATATTACCTACCTCCCAGTGTTGTTGTGAGGATCAAATGAAATAACTGTAAAGCACTTAGCACAGTGCCTGGAACAGAGTAAGCACTATACAAATGTTGTGTATTATTAATATGCAAAATGAGAAGGTTGGGTTTAGATGACCTCTGAAGCTCCTTCCAGCTCTAAATCTATTATCCTTTGTAGAGTCTGACACGTCCATGGGATATCCAAGAGGTGATTCAACAGTTGGTAATAAACTATTAGAGTTCAGGAGAGAGGTGAGGACTAAATATGCAGTTTGGAGATCTAAATTACAAAGAAAACAGAAGCCATGAGAGCTGAAGAAATAACAATGAGAGTAAAAAATGAGAGAAAAAGGGAGCTTAAATTATTGTTCAGGATTCAAATTTGAAAGATAAAATAATCAGGCTTTATATATTTTAGAAAATAGTCATGATCTCATTGATGTAAAAGGATAAATTATTTATACCAGTCAAAGTAACTTAGTGAAAAATTCCTAAGACCCTTAGGCTACTAACAGGTCTCCCTCCCCACCCCACCCCAAAAATAATCTTATAAGTATAAAAGCTAATCTTCCTTATTAAAAAACTTATAAAAGTTTTTTTAATTCTTCACAAGGATCAATGATGATCCCAGAACTCATTAAAATCCCAAACCTTTATAGATTCTCTGAAAAATTCCTACAAAAACCATCATAGTTTCTCACATGTGCCCAGATCAACGGACTTCAAATCTGAACTTAATATAAGCTGTTGAGGTTTACATTAGTCCAGAATTCATGGCCTTTCTGTAGAGTGAAGCTAAAAGATTACACAAGCAGTGTCATTTGTGAATTAACTCTAACACACAAGCAACCTGCACCACACTCAGAAGCTTCTGTCCCAAACACCAGCTCCCAGAACTATCACTGGCCGTACAATCATTTCCATGGCGTCCTCACAATTTTAGCAAATGCTCTCAAGGAAGCTGAAAATTAGTCAGTCAACAAGTACTTATTAACTGCTTACTTTGTACCAGTGATACTGTGCTGGGAATATAAACAAGCCAAAAGAGTCCTTGATCTCAAAAAGCTTGCATCTAATGTGAGGCAGACATACAAGGAAGCTTAAAGGGGTTTAACAATGGTACTGAGTGCAGGGGCATAATGGAAGTGCATCCTGAAATGAAGAGAAAACTGTCCTGGGCACCCTCCAGAAATATCTGGAAGGAACCATCCCACCAGAGAGAGAGCACAGGTGCAGAGGGGTTCTTCCAATGTGTGAATTCCAAGGACAAAGTAATCCTCCAACATGAAGAGATTTCTAGGACATGGTTAAAAAAAAAAAGTCCAGAGTGCAGCCTGGTGAGAGAATAAGCTAATGCCTAGATAGATTTCTATTAAAACTTTTATGGTCATCTGAACTAAAAGCTGGAATGGTTAGTTTTGAGTTGTTATACCACATTTACTCTTCTACTCATAAGTTATCATTTGGTAGCAACCTATCATTCTTTGTAAACTCTATCTTAAAGAACCACCTAACACTAAGAGACTAAATAACTTCCTCACAATCCCACAGGTAGTAAGTGTAAGAAATAGGACTTGAAATCCGTTCTTCTTGGTTCCGAGGCTGGCTCTCTAACCACTACACCATACTGCTCACTTATTAATCTTTGCTGCCTATAAAATACTAACAATGTGAAGGAGATATTATGTGCTTTTCTTAGACTTCTAAGGCATTTTCTTAGGATTTATTTATTTCCTAACAAACATTTTTCCCATAACAAATATTCCTATTTTATAATGTTCCTTTGATGTACTCATTTCTAAGTAGACGGCTTGGAATCTGAAAAGTTACTAATAAAAAGAATGAAACAATATTTTAGCAGAAAGAAAAGATAAAGGTCAAGAATGACAGAAACAAGTAGAACTGTATTCTTGGAGAATAGCTTTAAATTTCCTCCAGCAATTAATGTAGCTTGTAATAGTAGAAATAATAATAGCAACAGTAACAATGAAGCTTAACATAAATGCGGATTAAAATACTCCAAAAGAAAATGTGATGAATAAATTCCAGGTCTCTGGAGAAAGAGCTGAATTACAGTGCTTTATATGTACATTCACAAATAAATACACACACACGTGCATACACATACATACACATATATTTCCTTTATAGGAGATGAGTATTTTTTAAAATACAGTCAGCTCTAGATTATTTATAATACTAACATTAAGGTATCATTGGTAATGTTAAATAAAATAATATTTGACTATGAGAAGCATTATGATGATTTTTTTCCTGGCATCAGATTAATCTTTCCAATTATGTTTTTCCCCTTGGGCCAATATTAATATGTTTGTATTACTTCATATGTACTGATTGCTGAGGGGTTAAGGAAGGAGCAAACCCTGATAAATGCAAGGTGGCAAGGGAAAATCAATATGGAATTAACATTCTGCCATAAATAATCCAAAAGGACAAATGAGAGTTAATTACATGTGGATTTCTTATGTCAGTGGAGCATCTGGCTCTTAAAATCATGTGCAATCTTTGAAGCAAATAAAATAGAAGAAAGCTTTTAATAAAGTAAAAGAAAGATATTTCAAATGTATAAAGAAAGGAATAAAAGGATAAATCATTCAACATTTCTTTTGGTTCATTATAATAAAGTATTACAATTTAGATCAAAATATGATGTCAATTACACTGATGACCCATATCCAAGTTGTCAACTTTGTTTATCCATTCATATACACTAGAGGAAATAAATCTTAAAACTGTTCAAAAATTTTTCTTGCCATTAACATAATCCTAAAAACAACCCTTTAAACTGTTTAAGTTATTATAAATTCCTAATGAACTATCAATTTTGTTTCAGATAAAAAAGGAAGCAACAATTTTATCATGGGTACACACATATATTCATTCGATAATTACAGGAGGTATGATCAGGAAAATCCACCAATCACCACCTATCCCCTTACAGCAGTAGTAACACTTATTTCTATAACCTTTAACAGAGTTCTAGAGTAGATGTTTAATAAATACTTACTGATTATTTGATTAACCAAGCTCTTTTCTCAAAAAAAGAATTGTCATAAAATTATTCTCATACTAAAGAAGAGGAATTAAGGCTCAAATTGAGCTAGGTACTAGGTAGCATATCTGAATAGAGCACTGTACCTGTAGTCATGAAGATCAGAGCTCAATCTACCTCAAGCACTTGCTATGTGACCTGGGGGAAGTTTTTTAACCTAAAGTCTGTTCAATTTCTTCAACTGTAAAATGGAGATAAGAACACCACCTACTTCCCAGCGCTATTGTGAGGCTCGAATGAGGTGACATTCCTAAAGTGAGTTTAGCACAGTGTCTGGCACAAAGTGTATGCTTAATAAATGCATGTTCCTTAGTTTCCTAAATCAAAGACTTTAAGGATCTTGCCTAAGGTTGCACAGGATTCTCAGACTAATACTCTTTCCACAAACATTCATCTATTAAGCACTAACTACTTTTAATTGCATAAGAATTATATAAGACTCAAGTGCAGCCCCAGAAGACTTAATCTGTAAGAAAAAAGTCAACAAAGGACTTAATGGAGTAGGTTTTACTACTAAGAAGTTTAAAATGAGATTTTGGAAAAGGTAAGAGCTTTTGATCTGACTACTTATTCTATGGACCTGAAGGATTTTATCAAGTACCCATTGCCAAGTCCATGCCCTAAAGCAGTATTTAAAGGATAATGCTGCTTAAGGGATTATGGCTGAAAGCTAGGTTTCATATTTCACTGATTTCACGTCCATAGTGATATGGAGATAAATTATGAATATAAAATTGTTGCAGATTAAAATATCAACTATACAAATGAGAAAAAAAATTAGTTTATTTAAATCCATACCATCATGTTCCCTATAGTGTGATATTTGGGTTTAGTAGTGGTTTCTTTTTGTTCTGATTTGTGATTTCTTAAAGACAAAAAATTCCACAGGGAGAAGAAATTCACAGCATTGATACCAGTAAGGTATAGTTCTGCCTGAACCACAAAGAGGTTCAATGTTTTGCCCAGGGTTACACAGCTCCTAAATATCAGGGCAAGACTTGAAATCAAGTATTCTTGACCACAAGAATAATCTCATATTCACTACACCAAAACAAGTGAATGCTTATCCCATAAATCTGGAATCCAATACATATAGACGTTGGAAACATTGTGAGCATGTCCTCATTATAGACAGTATAGCTATCAATCATATATATCTATCTATAGATAGATATGGGTATCATCTACCACCACAACTATCATACAGGGTTATAATCTTCCCAAAGGGGGCATCATAAATCCATAGTAGACATACATTATTAAAATCGACTTAAAATTATATTGAGGAAAATGTTAGCCTATCAAAAACACCTGAGATGTAATTTCTTCAATAATAATCGATCATCGTAAAAATTCACAGTGACATATTTACTATACACAACACATAAACTACTTCATCTTAAGGTCCTTATAATTGTATATTTACAGATCAATTACAAAATTCTCCCAACCTATTTGGATTCTCTTTTTATCCACATTATTTTAGAAAATAAGTTTGCAAAGGCGACTTCTTAGCAGTCTTCTATCAAGGTGGAATACTCACAGCCTTTGCATTTTATGCATCCTAGAAAGATATTTCTTTATCTACCCTAATGTGGTAATAATGTATATACATATATACACACACAAAGACTTCTTTCTCAAAAACCAAGCTTTAAACCCAATTCACTTGACCTCCTAGCCCACAGTGAATATAAATACCAAATAGTAACTGTTTCTCTTTTGGCCAGGAACGCTGAGGGTCTTCCCCTCCCAGATTGATTTTTTTTTAAAATTTTGATTAAAGGGGTTGTCCCTGGATTAGCTTCTTCAGTCTATTCACTGAATGGGCATTACCTCACTCACTCAACCTGAAACACTCACAGAGTGAAATCACTCACAGAACCTGAAAGAGCCAAGGTCTCGCATTGCATCCTGGGCCATCTCTAGACATCTTGGTGAATATTAGGCCACTGGGCCCAGATGGCTCTGGAGGAGAAAGTGAGACTGGTGACCTTGCACAACCTTCTCTCACTCGAATCAAAGTCAACTCCAAGTCATGTCACTATTTCCCTGATGTCACATTCCTCTTCAAGAATGAAGGAAAAACACACAAACACACACACACACACAATATAACTATATTGAGTTTCAATAAATATTTTATAATTGAATCTAATAATGGAAATTCACTGCATCAGAGCTCATTCTGTCTCTCTCTCTCCAGTACTTCTCTCTATGAAAGAAAAGACACTCCTTCCAGATTTTCTGGATTTCTGTACACATGATATTAACACAAACCTATCCTACTTCTAACAGAATGGCAAGGGGAAAAGATGAAATACACAAGCCTGAATCAATCACTTAGTCTCTGCCTTTGTTTCTCTTCCTGGACTATTCTCCAAAACATTCATCCAAATTTTTAAAGACCTAAAATTTCTACTCTATCCAAAAATATAAGCAAAAACAAGTAATGTAAGCAACTGTTCCATGAAATTAAGCATAGTAAAATAAAGACAAGTGCTTTTAAGCTGGGAGATTCAAGTACATGTCTTAACTTTGCCATTTGCTAAATTTGTCACTGGGATCCAGTCAATTAACCTGTGACTCAGTTTCCTCAAATGTAAAATGGGCATAATACAACTAACTCATTACCTACTCCCTAAGTTTCTCTTAAGAAAGGTATATCACGGGGGCCGCTAGGTGATGCAGTGAGTTGAGCACCGGCCCTGGAGTCAGGAAAACCTAAATCCAAATCCAGCCTCGGACAGCTAACACACTTACTAGCTGTGTGACCTTGGGCAAGTCACTTAATCTCTATTGCCCTGTCTATCCCCCATCAAAAAAAAAGAAGAAAGGTATATTATGGAATATTATTGTGCTATATGAAATGGTGAGCAGATGGATTTCAGAAAACTTGGAAAGACTTTATGAACTGATGCTGAGCTAAGTGAGTAGAACCAGAAGAACACTGTATATAGTAATAGCCACAGTGTGCAATGACTGATTTTGATAGACTTAGCCCTTCTTAGCAATGCAGGAACCTAAAACAATTCCAAAGGACTCATGATAGAAAATGTCAACCACATCTAGAGAAAGAACTATGGAGTCTGAATGCAGAGCGAAGCAGACCATTTTCCTTTTTTGTTTGTTTTTTGTTTTTTCTTTCTCATGATTTCTCTCACTCATAATTCTTCTATAATGTGAAAATGTTTAATAGAAATGTATATGTAGAGCTTATATCAGACTGTAGGCTATCCTGGGGAGGAAGGGGGAGAAAATTTAAAACTTATGGAAGTGAATGTCGAAAACTAAAAATAAATAAGCTAATAAAAAATTAAAAATTAAAAAAGAAAGGTATATTGTAAAACTGAAAATATCATATAAATATGTGTTAGTATATTATGGTTCTTAATTGGCACTGTGTGATAAACTTATAATTCAAATAATTGGTATCAGAGGAATGTTATTTTTATTTCAGAAAATGTCATAATTGAGATATCAGAAACTTTGGAAAGGCTCAAGCTTCAAGAATCAGGAGGTGAGAAAAGAATGACTGCCTGTTGCCTCAGAACATGCTAGGAATCCAGGAATATGCTTCTTAAGATTTATTGAAAGCCTCAGTCTTAATTTGTTTCACAGGATCTGTTCAAAACCATGTCTATTCCAAGATCACCTTGAGGGTCAAGTCATGACAACAAAACATTTATTAAGTGCATGACAGTTCTAGTAATAAGGCTTCTTGCCAAAGGTAGGATTTTAGCTGAGACTTGAAAGAAACAAAGGAAGCCAGGAGGCAGAAACACAGATAAAGAGCATTCCAGCTATGGGAAAAAAATCAGCAAAAATGCAAAAGAAATAGAGAGCCAAGCAGCAGGAACAGAAAGGAGGCCAGCGTCACTAGATTACAGAGTCTATGAAGCGTAATAAGGTGTAAGAAAGTCTAGAACGGGCTAGGTTATAAAGCACTTTGAATGTCCAGCAAAAGATTTTTCATTTGATCCTGGAGGTGGGTTTAATGAAGAGAGATAAGACGTCTAGACTTTCACTTTATCAAGATCATTTTGATAGCCTATGCGCTAAGCGTGGGAAGATCTGAGGAAAGGAGAACAACCAACGAACTACTGCAATAATCCCCGAACTACTGCAATAATCCACGATTAGGCCTACACCAAGCTGGTGGCAGTGTCAGAATAAAGATGCAGATGTATAAAGGACTTAATACTGGATTGGCAGTAGAGGAAAAGGGAGAGTTGAAAATGAAGCCCACACTATGAACCTGGGTGATTGGGAGGAAATGGTGCCAATGATACAGTAAAAAAGAAGTAAGAGGGAAGAATTTGGGGGGGAGAAGAAAATGAGTTCACTTTTGGACATGTTGAGTTTGAGGTGTCTAAAGGACATCTACTTCAAGATATTATGATATTCTACATAAGTTAGAGGGAACCAGGGCTACCCATGGTCTAACTTACTTTAACCAAACCACCGTAAAGCAACAAAACCAATCTGGATTCTTGGGAAGAAACAAGGAATGGTTCATGACTTAAGTACACTGATAAGCATACATTCCAAGGATGCAGTGGATCCATCTTGGTTTGTTGGTATGCTCTTGGAAGTGCATGTACTGTACCTCAACATAATATCTCTAATTAGTGTCTTTAATTGAAAGGAACTACATATAGCAATCAGGACACAATATTCGTATGAGAAAAGAATGGTCCTTTTTCTTGACACTACTAGTGACTTTCACTTTTAAAGAAAGCATAGGCATCAGCTTTTAAAAAAAACTTGATAACCTGGGTTGTAACAATGCCATTAGGAAAAAAAAAAAGCAATCCTTTTGGCTTTGGCACTATAGATACTGTTATCAAAAAGTTCTACAATGGGTCAGGTAATGAAAGGAAGGTGGCAGATCGGGGCGGGGACGGGGAGGGGAGTGGGGCACAGGAGAGAAGAGATCCCAGTACTACTGTAAAATTCTTTGTTCCTTCAAATATTTATAATGAATGTTTTATCCTAGCCGAAGCACAACACTAGGAAAATGTTTATTACATATTACAATTCAAACAAGAAAACAAACAAAAAAAACCACCAAATTACAAAACAAGTTATACAGAAGAAAAAACACAAAGGAAACTGTCCTAAAATTATTCTAGTAATAAATTATCATGTGTTTATTATACATTTATAAATGTTTAGAACTAAAAAGGAATTTGGAAATCAAATCTAATCCCTTAAATTTTATAGATGAGGAAACAGGGCTTCAGTGTACTTTTCTCAAGGTCTCATAGCTAGTTACTTGCAGAGCTGGGACTTGAATCCAAGTCTCCCAATTTCTAATTTAGTGATTGTTCTCATGCACCACAGTCTGATTTTTCTAGACTTTACTCTGTGTACACAAGTGAGCATTACAAATAACCTATAAAACTAGTAGTTAAAAGGAGATAAGAACAATGATACAAATTAAAGATGTATAATGCACCTTTAGGTAACCCTCAATAGCATCAAAATTCTATTATTCACAATCTCACTACTGAGTTGTTCCCTCCCCACAGCAACGATGGGGATTTAATGGTAACCATTCTGACAATTCCTCACATCAGCAGAGCTCAAAAAAGCTTTAGAAGGGAAAAGAATCCAACATTTTGCTAGCTACAGAGAGGAAATATTGATTCCTTCAAACCTCTGATAAAGAAGATCATATCTAAGTATAATTAAATTAACCATTTTAGATCAGCCCAACCCATCCTACAGGAAAGAGGCCAACTTTAGCTTTGTTCTGTGCCTGAGCTTCCACCCTCTTTTGTTGTTTTGTATTGAGAAAATATGTAAGGTTGACTTGATAAGAACTGCTAACTGTATCATCCATGGCTACCACCATCACATGAGCCTAAGAAGCTGACTTTGTACCTGTGTATTCAGACATGTATTTAAGAATGGCTAACATAAGGAGACAAAAATACTATCTGCACTTTGTAAACTGTACTTTGTGTCTCCTATCCTCAGGACTAATGATTTATTTATTCAGAATATTCTGCCTTAATTCTTCCATGAAAAACAATTATTGTCTGATTTTTGATGACTTAAAATGTTATTGACTAAAAGCATATACTGATCCAAGCAAAACTTTTAAACAATTTGCTTTGAAATAAAAAATAAATTAGGAACGATGAATTATGTTACTAACCATTCTCCCCTGGGCCCTAAACTTGTTGTCTAACTTAAACACAGCCATAAAAATAAAACTATAGCAGGGTAGCTAGATGGTGCAGTGAGTAGAGCACTGGCCCTGGAGTCAGGAAGACCTGAGTTTAAATCCGGCCTCAGACACTTGACACATGTACTAGCTGTGTGAGCTTGGGCAAGTCACTTAACCCCAATTGCCCTGCCTTCCACCTTCAAAAATAAAAGGGAGAGAAAAAATAAAACTAAAGAAATAAAGACATTAAAATAGTCAATATTGGAGAAGCTCTGAGAAGAGTCACACTCAATACATCTCTGAAGAAGCTGTGAATACTGGAAAATAATTAGGAATTATGCCAGAAAAAATTAAAATGCCCACACCATTTGAGCCAGAATCTCTACTGATAAAAAGTACCCCAAAGTGATACAAGACAGAAAAGTACCATATATCAATCAATTAATAAACACGAAGCACCTACTATGTTTCATGCACTGTGCTAAGTGCTAGCGATACAAAACAAGGCAAATGACTATGCCTGCCTACAAGGAGGTCACAATCTAATCATATATTAAAATAGTCATAACAATAGATTTTGTGATAGCAAAAGAACTGAAAACAAACAGTGTGCCCATTAATTTGGTGAAATACACTGTTGGCAAAAAAAAAAAAATGTTAATGAGATATTACTGCACTGTAGGGAAAGGAAGGATATGAGGAATTCAGAGAAACAAGACTTGTGTGAACTGACGAAAATGAAATTAAGTAGAAGCAGAAAAACAATACAGGCAATTATTACAACAATATAAACAAAAAGGCTAATGGTAAACACTACTTAATTATACTAATCAATCTTGACTTGAGAGAAGATACTAGGAAGTGAACCTCCCTCCTTTAGTTGGAGAGCTGGGTAACTATGGATAAAACTGAATACACTGTCAGATGCAGTCCATATGTCAGTTGGATTTGTTTAATTGGGTTTTTGGTTTGTTTGATTTTTTGTTGTTGTTATAAGGAAAGGCTACTGGGAGTGGTATGTTTGAAAATTTTTTAAAAAGCGTTAATAAAATAGAAAAGGGGAGGATTTTGGACAAAGGGAATGGAAGAGAGGCTGGGGTAATTACAATGAGGGAGCAGAGTTAAAACAAAGTTAGGGAGGAATATGGTCATGGGAGTTTTGTGTTCAAGGGAGAAATAAGTCATTGCTTCAAGCTGATGCTTGTGCTATAGTGATAAAGGGGTCACAGTAAATTGAATTGTAGATGTTGAGGACCAATGCAAATGCTAAGGTAGGTTCAAATGACATTTCTGCAAGGCTGATATAATTATAAAATTACAAAAATACACACACATTATTAATAAATTCTAGCTGTAGCTGACAGAAATAAATGACTTTTCTTGGAGAAAGTTCACATTTTGATGACCTATGCGGGGAGGGGGAGTTAATGAGGTGAGGAACGCATCTTTAGATAACAAGAAGTTTCTTCAACATTGTTGCTTCAATAAGATAAAAAGAACTTCTAGAAAACAAACCAAGTAACTAACGTGAACAAAATAATATACACTAAATATGGATCAGAACATGGTAAATAAGAAAACATCAAAGGAAAAGGAAAATTGGACATGGTCTAGTTTTGAATCCTACAGTACTAGTATTATGGGGCCAAGTATCAGAACATTAATTTAGTTCTAAAGATTTTTCCCTTATTTTTTCTATTTATATAAAGAAAAGAGATGTTCTTCTGTCCTCTTTCATTTTCCAATGTTTAAAAATGTTCCACTAAAACACCATGGCTGCCTGCCATTTGGCATTCATCTCATTTAAGTAAGCACAATTCCAACACATTCATTTCTCATAAATTAATGTTCATGAAAGTTTTACGATGCCACTTAAATTTTCAGGAAACAATTCCTCGATCCACCCATCACCTATTTCCACAGAGTCAATATTTCACAAAGCCAAGCCAGGAACACTTAAGATATATTGAAACTTTTTATTGTTCTTAGTTTTGCACATTATTTCAAGAGCTACCAATAAAGTATAATAATCAAGCTTGAAACCTGTCCAATCACAGAGCTATTACGACCACAATTATTAATAGCACAACATAACAGCACAACAGTTACAGCAATTAACACATATGATGGTTGCCATTCACCTCCATACAAAGAATTCAATTCATAAACAAACAAAATACTTCCCCTACCTACCCCTGAAATGAAGTTGCAGCATAGAACAATTTCATAAAGATACCTATCAATATAAATATGAAATACAAAATCATATTCCAGTGGAACTGATTATGCTCCTAAGATGGAGAGAATGGTACTGATTCAAATTTTATTTTGGCCTACTGAAAAGCATAGATTTACTTACATGCCAACTTATATGTTTAGAATCCCAAGCAATTATTTAGGTAGCTCCCCAAAAAGTAATCAAAACTTCTTTCAACAGAAATCTTACATTACTACTTTGCAGAATAATGTCCAAGAGCTTCTTAATCAAGGGCATTTTATTAACAATAACCATCTGGCTTTTAAAAACTATCAAAGGCTATATATAACTGCCTCCACAGACCTAAATGCATTGATCTTCACAATTTCCTTTAACATCATGAGAAGTACTGTTTACAGTTTTCATTTTACAGATACACCAAGCTGGGAGAGATGAAACGCATTCAAAGACTAAACTAGTTTTGAAATGAGTTTTCTTAACTTTCTGCACATGGTTCCACTGCCATACAGTTGGGCTTATTAAAAATTCCTTCTAATCCTTTGACATTAAATCATATTGCACTATACTCAATTTTACATAATTACTGTCTTGTCACCCTTTAAGTATCCCTAACATTCCTCTTTGATTTTTCTGTGGCTTCTGACATGAGCCTTCCGGAAATTCAAAGAAAGTACTGCTACAATGCACAGAAAGGACATTCAATTTGAAGTCAGAAGAACTGGACTTTAATTCTGGTTCTACTACTCTCTGGGCCTCAATTTCTTCTAAAAAATGGAAAGGTTTTTAACTATTATGCTTTCTAAAGTACCTTGTAGCTATAAATACTATTGTCTACTCTTTTCCCCCCTTTATTCCTAAAAATGATACATGTAAGATAGTGCCTAATGTGGTCTAAGGTAGCCTTCTCTCTAGTCCCTGATAACAATATTTAAAATATATGTCTTGAGTATATACTTTTTGAGAGTTATGCTTCCATTCTATTATTACACATCTCAAAACTCCTCAGTGTTTAATAATCAACCAACTTCTGGATACCTACTTAAATCTATATTATCTAACTGGGCAACATTCTAGAAGGGACACAATATCACTATAGAAATGGACCAAGATGAAAGAGATCTAATCTCACATTCTGCCTTTTAAAGGGGGGAAAAAAAAAAGAAAAAGAAAAGCAGTATTATGTATACCTTGTACCTCTTAAAAGTGTCCTATGATGCTCAGTGAAAACAATGTTAAAAAATAAATGAAGGCGCTCTCCATGAATAAAATGTAAACCCTTTTCTGAAATCAGTCATTCTCCTTAAAAGCTTTTATAAACATGTATGTAAATGGACTATTGCCCTAGCAAGTATCACAATTGATGTATAATTTGCTTGAAAGAGTAGGTCTCAATCAGAATGTATTTCTAACTCATACTGAAATCTGATTCTCAGGTTAAAACTTGTTCATGGTCAAAAAATAAACACAATAACAGTAACTGATCAACGCGTATGGCAGGTCCCATTAGATAAATCACAACTACTGAGTATACGAGGGGCTCCTGAAATTCCCTTCTTTCTGGTCACACTCTTTCTTGTCTTCTAAACTTCAAATCTAGTCTACATCTTTAAACAATGTCAGAAGAGAAGTAAAAGAGATTGAACAACTTCAATCTGAGAAATATCCTCAGCACACTCTATGATCAGTCCAATCACAATGCCTTTTTTTTTCCCCCAAGGGACCTCTTACACCCACTAAGTATGAATGGTAGAATAATTGACCACTATAGGGCTCCACATGGGAGGTCCCTCTGTGTCAATTTTCACCCATCACTACTAACTGATACCTACCCGGAAAGAACGAACGGAACCACTCCAATGTAATCCCATCCACTCCTGCTAGTTCAAGCATTCGGTTCAGCATCACCTCATGACCAACACGAAAGCAGCTGAGGCTCTAATATAATCAGCATGGAAAGTTGTCTCAAATCCAGCACTCGAGGAGGATCATCCTTCAAATACACCAACGCTGTCTCCAAGCCACGCTGGGTTCTGAAACCAGACTGGAAAATATTATATACGCATATATATAATAAAACTCCCACAAACTGCTCTGCTACTTTGTCACAATACTGCTGCTTAATCAATATTATACAAATTTCTCATTGAAATTACCTCAACAAGAGATACTTTTAAGAACAGAGTAGGTAAATCTAAGCATTTATCTGCTCTGTTCCCTAGTAAAGATGGTCAAAGAATGAAAACATGGTAGTGGGACAAGGACAGAGGGAAAGAAAATGAAACAGATAACTAATATAAGTAGCATTCAAGGTCAGTATTTCTTAATATGGTACCTAGGATCAGGGCTATCACAGTGTACAAACAAGCACTTGCCCAGTGTCTTGCAACGTAATCTATACTTTTTCCAAAGAATGATCCATGTACTCACAGCAGAAAATGTATCTAATTAAGCAAAGGGAACTTTCTCCAATTTTATGGAAAGAATCTAGCCCTAGTATGATGTCACCTATTTTATCTTTTTAACTAGCACAATTTTGCCTACATTATCTAACTTATGAATAACCGAAGCCCAACAGATACAGTTCACTCTTTTGTCATATACAGTCGTCAGGTAATTCTGGTTTTATAATAAATGCTAAATTTTAAAAACAATAAAATAATAACCATTCCCAGGACTGACTGTGTACCTAAGATCAAAAGGAAACTACTAGCTAGAAAAAATAAATATGGTCTACTATGTCTCTTCTTCACTTCTCTAAGAGATGGAATCTCTTAGAATAGCAATATAAACTATAAATATTATACAGAAGCTTTAATTCTAGTTTGTAAGAGAAATTTTAGATGAATCAGAGACTTCACTATTTTGAAGGGTTTTTCTGCCTTCTTTATGATGAATTATTAGATTTTTTAAAATCTCCTTGCTTATATTCTGATATCAATGTGATATTGCACATTACTAATAAGAATGTACAAGTTTACCAAAATCAGTCTCTAAGTTTCTAATAAATTCATTTTCTGAAGTCAAGCAAATAAAAGTATTATGCTATTTTTAATATAATCTAGTGATACTGCCTTTCTTAATGTTCTTCACATACAAAATCCACTTTTTGACTTATATTTTTACTGGCTGTCCCCCATCCATGGAATTTTCTCCTCTCCTTTTTTGCTGGCTTCCCCATCTCCCTTCAATCAGCTAAAATCTCACCTTCCATAAAAAATTTTTCATACTCTCTCACAATGCTGGTGTGTGCGTATTGGGGGTAGGGGTAAGGGGATCTGTATGTATGTATATACACACACACACACACACACACACACACACACACACACACACACACACACATACCCACACCCACATATAGAGAGATAGAAGATACACACATATATAGTTCAGTTCTTTCAAATTGTTTCTTCTCCCCCCCCGCCCCAATTAAACTGTAAGTTCCTTTAGGCAAGGACTGTTGTTCCTTTTATTTGGGGGGAGGCAATCTCTGGTGCTTAGCACAGTGCCTGGTGCATAGTAAACTCTTAATCAATGCTGTTTACTTGATTTGCCTTACACAAGTTAGCCTAAGTAAATCATTATTTGTTCTAAGCATGTAGGTATTCACAAGGCTGCTACATGGAAATGCCAATTCATTCAAATGGAAGTGTGTCCTTTAATCATCCTTCTATTGATCAAATTACTCACATTATTGACACATAAACTCAGCTTTCATGAGAAACTGAAAAATGCTCAATAGGTTTATTAGATCTCTATTCTTAGAGGTTTTTTTTTTTCCCCAACTGAACACTCCTGCTAATGCAAAAATTTCAGAAGTCCCTGTTATGGTACTAAGGATTAGTTAGTTGTAAGATGAATGCCAGAGACCAAGAAAGCAAATGCAAAACCAAAACACTACTTCTTTGTGGGCTCTTCACTAACTTTACAACATCCCAAATGAACATATCACATATAAAACAACTCATAAAAGTATTGCATGATTTATGCCGGCAATGCAATCTTCCAGAAGTGCAAAGTATTCAGAATATATTTCAGAGGACTTGGAAAATTCTATCAGTACCCAATTTAAACTGATAAGACTACCTTGTTGGTCATATTTTATTAGAACCATAGACTCTTAAAGCTGGAATAGTTCTCAGAGGCTATATGTAATATGTCTAAATCTGACATATGAATCCCCATACTACAAAGAATAACCCAGACTCTACTTGCAGACCACCAGTACTAAGCAACACAATATCATACATAGCTTCCCATTTCATTTTTGTTAAGCTCAGATTGTTAGGAAACATTTTTTATACCCAAAATTTTCATCTCTATACTTTGTACCCATCAAGCCATTTTTAGACAATTCTAATTTTTAGAAACCTCAGCTATATATTGAAATAAAATCTGACTCACATTTTCTTCTGCTCTTTGGTCCTAGTTGTGTTTGTCCTCTGGGGACAAGCAAAACAAATCCTGATGGTATTAATTATAACAATAATGGTAAGCATTTATAACACCTACTATGTGTTAGTCATTATACTAAGCCCTTTGCAAACAGTCAATCCTTGTTATTTGTGGATACCATATTTTCAAATTCATCTTCTTGCTAACAATTATTTGTAACCCCAAAAATCAATACTCCCAGTACTTTCGTGGTCATTTGCAGACATAGATAGTGTCAAAAAATCAGTACCCTAATAAGTATATTCCCACCAGAAGTTGAACTAGGCAACACTTTGCCTTCTTGTTTCAGCTTTTGTACTGTAAACAAGTATCCTTTTTGTGGTCTATTTGGTACCACATTTTTGCACTTTTTGTTGGTAATTTCATTGTTTTAAATAACCCCAAACATAGTGGCTGAAGTATTGTCTAGTGTCCTAAATGTGAGAAGGATGATGTGTTAGATATAATTCATTTAAATGTGAGTTATAGTGCTGTTGGCCACTGGCCATGAATTCAATGTTAATGAATCAACAATATGGTATCTCCAGAAAAAGGAAGAGAAAATTCACCAATCTCTACATGAGACTCTGGAAAGTGCTAAGTAAATGCTGTGACCCCAGTGACTTTATGAAATATAACTACCACAAATGACAAGAATCAACTGTATTATCTCTGCTGATCCTCACAATAGCCTTGGGAAGTAGATGCCATTTTACAGTTGAGAGAACTGAGGCAAACAGAGGTTAAGTGGCTTGCCACACAGCTATCAAGTGACGGAGGCTAAATTTGAACTCTGATTTTCCTGACCATACGCTCCCAGTGCTCTATCTATTATGTCACCTTGATGTCTCTAAATTCCACTACAATTCATTTCCTCCCCCAACTCTTCTTTGTTTTAGGCTAAACTAGATCACTAGTACCTTGTGTGACCTATCAAGTCACTTAATCTTTCAGGGACTTACTTACTTCATCTATAAAATGAGAGGGTTGAATTAGATGGCTTCTATTAATCTATGATCCTATGATTTAACTCATCCTTCTACAGTATGGATTTAAGTCCCTCGACCATCCTCCTTTGGATGTGCTACTACTTATAAATAGCCTTCTCAAAACATGGTACTCAGAAAACTATCCAGAAGTGGTCTGACCAAGGAAGAATAATTTAAAATATAGATTTTAAATCTTCTGCAACGGTTTTTACCATTATGCTTCATTAGCATGGAAGCATCTCTCAATTCTCAAAAGGTTGTGCAACTAGAATACAAGCTCAGGCAGATCAGACCAAACTAAACAGGCTTTAAGAGTGGGTCTTGCAATGGACTGAATATATGTACTTATTGGGTCACAATAACTCAACCAAAATGTTAAATAAAATGTAGAGAAGTGATGATTTTCACAAGTAGAAGGAATACTTGGAGTTGAATCAAAGATCTTTAGAAGTGAAAACTTTGACTTAGACAGTGACTTTCTAATATTGTAAATGGAGAGTGGAGCTCAATTAACAGGATAAATTCAATATGCACTATACAGAATGAATGAACATAGTAGTAACAGACTAGTTTGATAAACCCAAAGATCCTAATTACTGGGGAAAGGACTCACTATTTGACAAAAACTGTGGGTAAAAGTGAACGATTTTGGCAGAAATTAGGTATAGAACAACATTTTAGGTAATATTCAAAGCTAAGCTCCAAAAGAACTTACATATAAAAGGTTATACATCATGAACAAATAAGCAGAGCCAGCAAGAAAATATCTTTCAAAACTACAAATAGGGTAAGAGTTCAAGAACAAGAAATGTATATAAAATATCACAACTCTGATTACACAAAATTAAAAAGCAGCAAGTATCTATGAAAAAAGTCACATGTATATAAGAAACTGATTTAAATTTATAACAGTCATCTTCAATATTTACATGATCAAAGGATATGAAAAGGTGGGAATACAAATTATCAGCAACAACCATATAAAAATGTTCTAAATCAATAAAATTGGAAATATTCCAATTAAAACAACACTATAAACTCAAAAACTCCAGTTAGTATTTGATAAAAATAGCTGATTAAACAAGACAGCAGTCTGGCAGAAATTAGGTATAGAGCAACATGTCAAACTGTACAGAAAGATCAGCTCCAAATGGGTACATGGCCTAGATATAAAAGATCATATTGTAACCAAATTAGAAGAGCAAGCAAGAAATTACTTTTCAGGTTTATTGCTAAGGGAAGAATGCATGACTAAATGAGTGATGGAGACAATCACCCAAGATAAAATGAACTAAAATATCAAAGTGTGGAGGAGTCGTGATTTTTTTGGTTTTTGTACAAACAGATCTAATATAGTAAAAATTAAACAGCAAAAAGTGAAATGGGGGAAAAAATCTTTGCAGCGAGGTTTGCTGATAAAGGTCTCGAATCCAAGATATATGAGAAAATGATTAAAATTTGTAAGACCAAGTGGCATTCTCTAGTACATAAATGAGCAAAGCACATGAATAAGCAGTTTTCAAAGGAAGAAATCCAAAACAGCAGCAAATGACAATCAAATGAAAAAATGATCTAAAAATCACAAATAAAGCATTGCACATTGAAGCAACTTTGAAGTTCTGCCTCATACACATAAGACTGGAAGAGATGAGAAAAAGAGTAAAATGACAAATATTAGAGGGGCTACAATAAAACCAGCATACTAATGAACTGTTGGTAGAGTTGTGAAAGTGGTGTAACCACTGTGAAAAGTAATTTGGAACTATACCGAGAAAGTTGCCAAACTATGGATGCCCCCTGATCTAGCTACACTACTATTAGGTCCATATCTGTATATTGATTCTCAGCTAGGTGGTACAGTGGATGAAGCACAGGACCTGACATCAGGAAGAGCTGAGTTCAAATCCTACCTCAGACACCTACTGGCTGTGTGATGCTGGATAAGTCACTTAACCCTACTGGCCTCAGTTTCCTTACTCTATAAAATGAGTTGGAGAAGAAATGGCAAACCGCTCCAGTATCTTTGCCAAGAAAACCCAAAAGGGATCACGAGGAGTAGGACATGACTGAAAAACTATTAAATAACAATAAAAATGAATTTTCTCTATATAGATCCCAATAGATTCTCCTATTGGGGAATGGCTAAACAAATTGTGGTTAATGGGTGTAACGAATTATTATTGTTACACAAGAAACTATGAATTATGAAACGGACAGTTTCAGGGAAAATTGGAAAGAACTCCATGAACTGAGGCAGATCAACGTGAGCAGAACTAGAATAACTTGTACAAATAACATTATAGAGGAAAACAACTTCGAAAGACATTAAAACTCTGTTCAATGTTATGATCGAGTCCAAAAGAATGAAGATGAAACATACCACTCACCTCCTCATAGAAAGGTAATGAACTTAAAATTCAGAAAGAGACATATATTTTCATATAAAGCTAATGCAGGAATTTGTTTTGTTGGGCTATGCAGCTGCATATTGAGAGATTTACTATTCAGTTTTGTTTGGTTTTTGCCTCCAGGGGGATTCAAGTTTGGTTTTTGCTCAATGGGAGGATTGTTAGATGGACCAACTAATTTTGTTTCAATTTTACTTGAAAAATAAAAATAATAAACTATATGTATACACATACAAACCGACACATATTTGTGTACAAGCATGTTTGCATTTATGTATTAAAAATAATTGAATTTCTACCTCACACCAATCAGGATGGGAAAGATGACAAGAAGAGACACTAACAATTGTTGGAGAAGCTGTGGGAAAACAGGTACACTAATATGCCGTTGGTGAAGCTACGAATTGGTCCAGTCATTCTGGAAAGTAATTTGGAACTACACCCAAAAAGTTACTAAACTATATATGCCCTTTAATCCAATAATGCCACTACTGGACCTACACTTAAAAGAAATCAAAGAAAGTGAAAAGACCCATATGCCAAAAAAAAAAATCATAGCTATTTTTTGGTAATGGGCAAAGAACTGGAAATGAAGGAGGTATTTATTCACCCGTTGGAGAATGGCTAAGCAAACTATGGCATATGAATGTAACGGAATACCACCATGGTATAAGAAATGATAAAAGGGATGATGTCAGAGAAACTTGGGAAAATTTCTATGAACTAATATGAATGAAGCAAACAAAATACAGAGAACAAGTTATACAGTAACTACACTGTAAAGTCAAAACACTTTGTAGAAAGTCAGGTTTCAACTATATTTAAGGAAATACCTCTGAATGAGAGCTACTGTAAAACAGAATGGGCTGCCTAAGGAAGTAGCATGCTACGTGTTATAATGGAAAGGGACATACTAATAATCTGATAGGAATGCTAGACAAGATTCAAATTTTAGGTAGATAATTTACTACATGACATTCAAGGTCCCTTCCACCTCTGGGATTCTATCATTCTTTGTTTTAAAGGGGATTCATTTTGCAGATTCTGTTTTGTTGTCGAGTTTGACTGACTAGACTCCAACTCTAAAATCATGAAAATAGCTTGACCTCACATTATATTACATAAAAATCTGATGCCATTAGACAATCCCCAAGAATTCAGAACAAAGCCTAACATCCTTAGAATTATCATATATAGACAGGCCCAAATTTACACTGATACAACTTATGTAAGGTTCTCATGTACATAAATTGATATCAGAGTAGTTGATTCATTTGGGTGACCCCAGGTACTCATCTTGCCTCTCAGCTACCATTAACTGGAATTCCACCCTACCACCACCTAACTTTCTCTCTTCCCCTCACCCTTTATACCCAGTGGCTAAACGTGTGACTTAATAAAGCCTCCACTGACAAACCCCAAAATATTTCAAGGTAAGTAGGTGGTCCAGTATATAGAGTGCTGAGCCTAGTCAGGAGAACCTGAATTTAAATTCACCCTCAGACACCTACTAGCAAGTCACTCAACCTCTATTTGCCTCAGTTTCCTCAAATGTAAAATGGGAATAATAACAGCACCTACCTCTCAGGGTTGACATGACAATCATGGTATAGTAAGAGGAGTTTCCTCAACTGTACAAAAAGAGAGGCTAGCTAAACAAAATGACTTGGAAGGTTCCTTCTAATACTACATCTTACAAACCAAGACAAAGTCCCCAGGAGTTAGGAACTACAAATACACTAATAAAATGTCTTGGAAACATACTTACTCCTCTGAAACATAAAGGAAGCTTATGAAAGCCCTTTCTGTTCCCCAAAATAAATCATCATGGTTACATCTCTTAGCCTTTGTCTTTATAAAGTTGTCAGGTCCAGTCAAGTCAACAAATATTTATGAAGGACCTACTGTGTTCAAGGTACTGAAGATATGAATACAGAAACAAAAAAACTCTGCCCTAAAGAAGATTACATTCTACTGAAAGTTATAATATGTAAAAATAAATGAATGATTGAATAAATACACATACACACACACACAGTAATTTTAGTAGGAGAGAGCATGGAAAAAGAAAAAAACAAAACAAAACAAAACTAGAGAAGCTCAAGAAAAGCTTCGCCTGGGAGGTAGTATCCAAGCTGAGGCTTAAAGGAGTTTAGGAAGAGAGAGCACATCACAGGATAAAAGAACATCTAGTGCAAAGGTATTAGGCTGGGAGATGGTACAATTAGTTTGAGAAATGACCAGTGGTCCAGCTTGACTTGAACACTGAGTATCCTAATCCCTTCCCGATTATCCCCTTCCCCTACCTCTTACCCTTCTTGGGCAACAGAATTGTCCCATGTACCTAGATTCCTAGTTAAATTTCTGATTATTGATAACATTCTTTATGGAAAACATCAAAGTTGGTTATTGCTTAAAGACCAAAGAAGAAGATAAGAAGTGAAAAACTACGTGACCAGGTAGATGGGGGGGGAAAGTTGGCCTTCGAATTAAAAACAAGTGATGATAATAAGGGAAAAAAAAAGTCTTATCTTCACATACACACACACACACACACACACACACACACACATACACACACACACACATACACACACACTCAGTGCTGATCTGAATTGAGACATATTAGAAATCTATTTACAAGAGGCCCTGCCTTCCAAGAGAGCCCTGTACCACCTATGCATTCTCTTTCCTCCTTCATGTGCGAAGAGCAACTTTCTCTTTCACCTCATTCCATCTCCTATGTCTGTTTCTTGAGGGTAGAGGAAGAGAAAAATCAGTGAGGAGCAGGACTTCGATCTGCTGCTGTGGAGATTTGACTTCTGTCTCCTGCCTCATCTCTAGCCTCCTCTGGAAAGAGGAATGGAGCCTTCTACCCACTGGTGAACATTTTCCTTCCTGGTCATACTCTACACATTCCAGTGAGTATGAAATCTTGTAGAACATCATCCAAACCACATTCTTCCCAATCCTTCAACCCTAAATTCCTCGTTCGTACCTGGCTCAATCTTGCCACATCAAAACCCCAAGCAAATATCACCCACCACTTCCACTGTGGTATCTGGAATGCTCCCCTCATTCTAAATCTTTTCATCTCCCACTCCTTCCAAGTTCTAGCTATCACTGAAAGCTGGCTACCCAGCCTTGCCCCACTCACCAGTATTCAGTTTCCCAGGCCACCTTTTGCACTACTGGTTGCACCTTCGTTAATTCCTCTTGGCTCTCTGGTCAAAGTGGCAGAGTAGGAATACTCCTTGCTGCCCACCGACACTTGTAGGTTCTCCTCTCTTCATCACTCAGTAACTTCTCTACATTTAAGATTTATGAGATTCAAATTTACCATCCAATCAACATCATGGTATAGATCTCCAAGACACTCCCTTTCCTTCTGAGGAAATGCATTCAGTACCTGGTTCACAATCTCCCCTCCCCAACTCCTACCCTCATACCAGGGGACTTCAACATACAAACTGATTCTCACTCAAATGTCCTCACCATTCAGTTCCACAGTCTACTCACTACCCATGAGCCTCTTCTCCACTCCACTTCAGCTACACAAAAGAAAATGGCCAAACCCTTGACCTTGCTATCACCCATAAATGTATCACTATGTTCAAGAATTCTGAAATTCCCTTTATCTGACCAAAAGCTATGGACATTACACATCTCCCTGTGCCTTCCCTTATCAAACCCTAATCTTCATCTACACCATGAATTCCAATCTCTCAACTCTTCAGTTCTCTCCTTCTGTACAAACCACTCTCTTCTCTTTTCCCCAACTTCACCCCTTGGTGAACCGGTTTGACTCTAAGCTGTCTTCTTGAATCCCTGGTGCCCTTTATCATATTGAAGATTGTGGGCAGCCCAGCCTTGGATAACTCTAACCATTTTGTTGTTCCTACATACATGCTGTTGAATGTAAGTGAAGAAAAACATGCAACCACTCTGATTGCATCCACTAAGGAGTTTTGTTGCACGACCTCAACTGGGCCCTCGTGGCTACTATGTAATCCTTCTACAATCTCCCTTATGAACACATTATCCCACCCTCCGCAGGGACTCTTTCAAATTTCTTCATCCCTTCTCAAACTTTCCATGGCTCCCCTTCTCCCCATTCTCTCAGCTAAGAACCTTGCCTCAGAAAAAATTGACATCATTTGCCACAAGCTCCCTCTCCTCCTCTATTCCTCATCTTCTGTCATTCACATGCCTTATACCACTACCTATCTCCTTCACCTCCCTCTTACACAAAGAGGTGATCTACTAAGGCCAACCCCTCAATCAGCACAAAGGATCCCATTCCTTCCCAACTCCTCCATCAGACTGTCCTGTCATCCTCAGTCTATCATTAGTCTATCACTTATCTTCAAACACCAATCTCTCCCTTTCCTCTTCTCCTTCCCCACTCTCTTTCTCCTTCCCTTCCCGCTTCCCTTCCTCCACTCTCCTGGCTCCTTCTCTACTGCCTACAAACATGCCCATGTCTTACCCATCCTCAAAAAAACTCCTTATTTGATCTTTCTATCCTATTATCATCCTACATCTTTCTTGCTCTTTGTGGTTAAACTCCTTGAAAAGGTTGTCTACAACAGGTGCCTCCACTTTCTTTCCTCTCACTCTGTTCTTGACCCCCTACAGTCTAGCTCTGGTGGCTCATCATGCCACCAAAACTGGTCTCTCCAAAGTTACCAATTATTTCCTAATTGCCAAGTCCAATGTCCTTTTCTCAATCCTCATTCTTCTTGATATCTCTGCAGCCTTTAAAACTGTTGATGTTCCTCTTCTCCTTGACACTCTCTTCTCTCTAGGTTTTCATGACACCACTTTCTCCTGTTTCTCCTACATATCAGACTGCTCCTTCTTAGTCTCCTTTACTGGATCCTTGTCCAAGTCCACTTACATAGGTATCCCCCAGGGCTCTGTTCTAGGCCCTCTAAAGTACTTCATATGGTGAACTCATCTCTATGCAGATGATTTTCAGATCTACCTATTCTCCCTTAACCTCTCTACTGACCTCCAATCTCTTGTCTTCAGACCTCTTGAACTGAATGTCCAATAGAAATCTTAAAATCAACATGTCCAAACTTGAACTATCTTTCCCCTTAAACCATCACGCCGCTCCCTCTCTAACTTCCCTATTATTATAGAGGAAAACACCCTTCTCCAGGTCCCTCAGGCTCAAAGCCTAAGTGTCAGCCTTGAGTCCTTTCTCTTTCTCACCTGCCATATCCAGTCTTGCCAAGGTCTATGGATTTCATCTTTGCAACATCTCTCAAATCCACCCTCTTCTCTTTTCTGATATTGCCCCCACACTGGTGGAGGCCATCATCACCTCATCACCTCACACTTGGGGCTATTGCAATAGCCTGCTAGTGAGTCTCCCTCTTTCAAGCATTTTCCCACTCCAATCTATCCTACATTTAACCTCCAAAAAGCTTTTCCTAATGTACCATGTCTCCCCCCAACCTCCAACTCAATAAACTCTAGTGGTTCCCTATTGCCTCCAGGACAAAGTACAAAGTCTTCTATTTGGCACTGAAAGCCTTTCATAATATAGCCTGCCTTACCCCCTTTCCTAGTCTTCTTATACCTTACTCCCTGCCATGTACTCTTAGATCTCCTGACATTTCTCCTTCATCATCATGGCCTACTCAAATCCTCTGCTTCCTTCAAATCCCTTGTTTATATATATTTGTTTGATTGTTGTCTCCCCTTTTAGACTGTGAGTTCCTTGAAGGCAAGGTCTATCTTTTTTCTCTTTCAGTATCCCCAGCACTTAGCACAGTACTTGGCACATTGTGTGTGTTCACTCATTTTTCAGTTGTGTCCAACTCTTCATGAACCCATTTGGGGCTTTCTTGACAAAGATACTGGAGTAGTTTACCATTTCCTTCTCCAATTCATTTTACAAATGAGGAACCAAGACAGGAAGATCTAGGTTCAAGTCCCTCCTCTGACATTCATGTTGACTATGTAACCACTATCCCAGGCAATTCTCTAAGACTGAGTTGCAAGGTAGTTGCTCATTCCTAATAGTGGAAGACATTTACTCAGCAAAAATACACTACATCAATAAAAATCACATCTGTGCCCCTCCCCATGTACATATGGGTGTGTGGAAAGAGTGGAAGGTGGCTACAGATTTTCCACTTGAAGGGGCCACTTCTTTTTATGTATTGTCTTCCCCCACTAGACTGTGAGCACCAGGAGGGCAGGGGTTGTCTTTTGCCTTTCTTCTTATCTCTAGTGATTAGTACAGAGCCTGGCACATAGTATGTACCAAGTAAATACTTGCTGTTAGCCTAGAGTCAGAAGGCTCCAGTCTATTGATTCTCTGAGCCACCTTCTGTAATCCTGATGATCTCAAACAATGTTCACGGAGAAATATAGGGGTGTGCTGGTAAAATATTTAACAACCAGACTTGGAGGACGGGGAGACAATGTATGCATACAGACACTTATAAATTTAATCTGAAGTATTACCACTCCCCTAAGGATAGACAATCAACAACAACAACAGTAACAAAAAAGCTCTAATTTATAGCAATTACCAATTACATAGGTGTAAATGCTAACAAAGAAAATTTAACAATTAGTTTTATTAGATCTGGCTTCAATACACCCATTTGTATCAAATCCTAATTTCTCTCCTGAGATACAATTACACTCTTCCAATTGCCTGTCGGATACTGCAAACTGTCTGATCATTAAGTGTTGTAAACGTAACATATTCAAAATAGAACTCACTAGTTTTTCCCCAAAACCCACCCTTCTTCCAAACTTCTCCATTTCTGTGAAACATACCAACATCCTTCAGGTCTCCTGGGTTCAAAACCTCAGAATTATCCTCAACTCCTCACTTTTTCCTCAAGTGAAATATGTAAGCAGTTGCTAAATCCTATTGTTTCTACCTATACAATACCTCTAGCATCAATCCGTTTCTACTCAAACAGGCAACATTCTAATTCAGTACTTTACCAGCCTTCCACTTCGATTACTGCAATAGCCTCCTGATTAATCTCTGTCTCAAGTCTCTCCCCACTCCAACCCAACCTCCACAAAGCTGCTCAAAAGCTTTTTCTGAAGTTCAGGTCCAACCATCTAACTCTCCTACTCAATCCACTCCAATGGTGCCCTATTGTCAATCAATCTACTAGGATTTGAAATTAAACAACTACTATGTGTACTAAGTGCTGGAGATACAAAGAAAGGCAAAAGACAGTCCTTGTTCTCAAGGAACTCAGTATAATGATGATGACCAAATGCAAATAACCATGTACAAACAAGCAAAAAACAGGATAAATTAGAGATAATCAACAAAAGACAGGCACTAACATTAAAGGAAATTGAGAGAAGTTTCTTGTAGAAGGTGGAGCATTAGCTGAGACTTCAAAGAAACTAAAAAGGTAAGGAGGTGGAGATGAGGAGGGGGAGTTAAAGGCATGGGGGACAACAAATAAAACTGCCAGGAGTCAGGAGATGGAGCGTCTCATAGGAGGAAGAGCAAAGTAACTAGTGTCACTGGATTGTAGAATACACAGGAAGCTGTAAAGCATAAGAATACTGGAAACATATGAAGGAGCCAAGCTATGAAGGGCTTTAAAAGTCAAAAAGAGGATTTTACATCTGATCCTAGAGGCAAAAAGAAGCCATCAGAGTTGACTAGATAGAAGAGTGACATGATCAAACTTGCACTTTAGGAAGATCAATATGATGGCTTAAGTGAAGAGTGAATGGGAGTGGGGAGAGACCAGCAGGCTTCTGCAACAGTCCAGGCAGGAGGTTATGAGGGCCTACATCAGAGTGATGGCAGTGTCAGAAGAGAAAGGGGAGTATGTATAATAATGATGATAACACTATAAGCTTTTCAAATCACTTTACAAATACCCCATTTTATCCTCACAACCATCCTGGAGGGTGATAATATCCGTATTTTAGAGATGAGAAAACTGAAGCATAAAGAAGTTATCTGACTTGCCCAGGATCACCCAGTTAGTGTCTGAGGCTCGAACTGTAGTCTTCCTGACTTAAAGGACTAGAGGTCATGGTGAGGAAGAGTAGGTTAAGGAGTTGCAGCAAAGCAATTAGAGGCAGCTAGGTGATTCAGTCAATAAAGTGTTGGTCCCAGAGTCAGGAAGACCTGAGTACAAATCCAGCCTTAGACACTTACCAGCTCTGTGACCCTGGGGAAGTCTCTTATCCACTGTCTGCCTCAGTTTCCTCAACTGCAAAATGGAGATAATAGCATCTACCTCCCAAGGTTATGAAATAATGAAATACTACCTGCAATATCAAATGAAATAACATCTGCACAGCACCAGGCACATAGTAGGTGGTTAATAAATGCTTATTCCCTTCCCTTCTATTCCATCCCCACCCCACCCTTCAAGGTAAAGGGAGTGGTAAGAAAACAATAAATTGTAACTAGACAAAGTATTTCAGAGTTCAAGAACATGTATGTGTGAAACTTGTGGTGATGGCAAGATCAAGGGCATAGTCATCTCTGTGTGAATTTGAGAAATGGAAGAGATCATGTGAAATTATTAAGTTGAGGAACTGGGAAGGTAGGGCATTTGAAAAAGAACCAATATGTATACTGAAGTGCCCTGGAATGAAGACAGGCATTGAGGAAGAGAGAAAGACTGTGAGCCAGGCACTGAAATGAATGGGAAGAGTGTCCTGAAGGTCAGTAGGCAGCAGGCACCAAAATTCTTGATTGGGTGACAAACATGAATTGTATGACTCTAAAAGAAAGAGAGGATACTAAGTGGAGGACCACTAGAATAGGAGTATAGCAAAAAGTATTCTAACTCCCCCATCCATGAGGAAGGAGTCAGAGGTTAAGAGTGAAAGTGTAACCACAGCTAGAAACAGTTGCCAGGGAAGCTGGGTAACAAAGAAAAAGCCAGGTCTCAGTGAGTGCAAGAAGATGGAAGGAAAGGGAAAGGAAAAGGTTTAAATAAAATATAGCTTGTTACCTATGGAGCACACACTCCAGAGAGTACAAGTGAAGGGGGCGGTAGCTTCAAAGTAGGTCATTAGTGGGGTTGGCTTGAGCAGGATGGAAGTAAGGGGGCAGCCACTCTTGGGGAGTCAAGAACAGGCTTCGACCAAGGGCAGCAGAGGGTGCAGAACTACTGAGATGGGTAATTAATGATTGGGTCAGGGTATATTAATCACTGAAGAATGAGTTCAGGTAAGTTATCTTAGGTCCACAAAGGTTCAGATTTGAGGTGCAGTTGTCCCAGGGCTTCAGGCAGTAAGTAGCCGTAGCTGGAAGGGATTAGGAGGTGACTGGGAACAGGCAAGGCTGATGTGAAGTTTGGGTGGCACAAGAGAGTGCCTGAAGTGTGATCCACAGGCTGCTCTGGCAGTCCAGACAGTATTTTAAGGCAGTCAAATCAAGCATCTGCTGTGAAGCAATGGCAGCCCTAAGAGGTCAGGTAGCTCAGCTGGGCAAGGCAGGGACATTAACTGTCAGGGAGTCTGGGTGGCCAGAGAGGGTATCTAGGGCATCTATTACCTTCAAAACCAAATAAAAACTCCTCTGTTTGGATTGTGAGGCCCTTTACAACCTGGCCCCAGTCTACTTTTCTAACCATGAAATACATTACAGTGGTTCCTGTACTCTTATAAAGTTTTCCCCAACCCATTCGGCCTGCTAATCCTCACAAATGATCCTCCATTACCTGCCTCCTCATAGTTAAGAATTGATGAAAGGGATAGAAAAGTACCTATTTAAAAAAAAAAAGCTTTAAATTTAATGGGAAAGGATTTGATATATTGCTTTATCCCAGATAAACATTTTTTGATGATTGAAAAGAGCAGGAAAACAATTTTGGTCTAATAAGAATTAAAATATGTGTAGGAAGAAACAGTTTTCAGATGAGATCTGAGCAGTTGGCAGACAGAAAATAAACTGTGCAATAAACATAAAATCAAATCATCTTCTGAAAGATGTAGGATGATAGTTCATTTGCATATCACCAGTTTGATGGATTAATGAGACAAAGGAAAAAATTTTTTTCATAAAAACTGGAAAAAATGTGAGCATGAAGAAATACTTTTGAGAACACAAAGTAAGATGGGAGGATGATTTGGGGAACTTAATACAGAAGGTCATTACAGCCCCTGTGCTCAGCTGTTTTAGACCAAAAAGGGTAAAATTTAATTTTTTCAAAATGAGAAAACATATAACTTTGCACATTAAGGCATGATTAAAGAAAGTTTGTTAATTGCAAAAAAGAAAAAAAAAAGAAAATTTGGCAAGTTATTCATCTTTTTAAATGAAAGGTTAGTCACTGAAAGCCAGGAAGCTTTGATTTTAACCACTGAAGTGGAGAGAGAAGATAGAATAGAGGACACTAAGGCTGAAGCTAAAGCTGAAGAGACTGAAAACTAAAAAACAGCAAGGGGGTTGAAAAAAAGGAGCTTTGTCAAAGCTGTTTGACAAGACCAGCATCAAGACCATCAAAATTAGTTGGAGAGAGGCTCTAGCTCATTGGATCAAATCATCAGTTCCCAATATTGCTCCTCTAGACATGCTAAGAGAGGAGAAGCCTCTCTGAAGTCTGTTGCTCTTTGCTGCCCCAATCTGATTTGAGAGGAGAAAGCAGAAAGAGAAAAGATAGGTTTTACAACTGTTTTGCTAAACAGTTGGAATTAATTGTATATCACCTCACATATAGATAACTCCTATAGCCTTCAGGCTAGGTCTTCTTGACTCAAGTTTCTTCCAGTCTATTCTCCACTCAGTGATCAAAATGATCTCCCTACAGCAGAGGCCTGACCACATCACTCTCTCATTCAATAAACTCCAGAGGCTCCCTATTGCTACAGGATCAAATATAACATTCTCTGTTTGGCTTTTAAAGTCACAACTCCTCTCCATGTATTCTATAATCCAGTGACTCTCACCTCCTTGCCATTCCTTAAACAAGACATTATAAATCCATGCAATTTCACTGGATATCCTCCAATTCTAGAATTCTTTTACTCCTCACCTCCACCTTCTGGCTTCCTTCAAAATTCAATTAACATTACACTTTCTGAAAAAAGCCTTTCCTGGTCCTACTTAAATGTTAGAACCTTCTCTCTGAGATTATCTCTTCTGTATATATTTCCTTTTTACATAGCTGTCTGCATGTTGTCTTCCCTGTTAGAGTATGAGCTCCTTGAGAGCAAGGCCTGTCTTTTGTCTTTCTGTCTCCAGGGTTCAACATTGTGACTCTGTTATATGAGGTACTTTAAAAATGTTTATTAACTTGTCTTTACAACACACAATCCTGCTAAGTGAAGAGCTAGCTAGGTTTGTTTGCCATGCTCTGAGTTCTGTCCTGATTGGACAGTAAAGAATCCTGAGTGAATAACTGGCTGGTCTGGTCTGCTCTGGTCTACGTAGTCCAGAGATAGGTTGCCTCTGAGATTTGCAGTTCCTGGGTTTAAATATGCTATCCAAATTAAAAGGTAACACATTCTTAAAGCCCTTTTAAGTGTGACTGTAAGTTGAAAGAAATTGTAAATGATAATCGGTTTGAGTATAGAATAAAAGAGGATTTGACCAGCTGGAGTGGACTGAAACCCAGCAGACAAGTAGTAGAGACACGAATTCACATGATGCAAATTCCTGAATGGACAACTACCATCAAAGCCTGAAGTCTACCTTTTTGAGCTACCCTAAATGCATGTGTTTTACTCCTTTATGTGCTTGTGCCCCCACAGATACTGACTGCATTGGAGGGAGAATGTAACCCAGTTTTATAGATGGATTATGACATATTTTATTATTCATGCATTTGCTTTAATACATGAGTACTCATGATGTTATTATTTTTCTTTTGCCTTATTGCAAAGTAAACTGTCAAGACTTAAAAATCTCCTCATTATAAGTGGATGGTTTCAGTGAGGGCTCAAGATCTAAGTGGTAAGCAAAAGATTATTTCCCCTCAACAGGACTACTAAGACCCTGAGAAAATTAAGTGTAACCATAACCATGTAGTAGTGGTATTTCTCTGGAAATCTAGACTTGCCAATGTGAGAGAAGGTTAAGTAAGTGAGCCAGCCAGCTAAAGGAATAAGTAAATCTTGATACACTCATGGGAGGGGTTTGAGGCCCTAAAGTATGGAGGACGATCACATCTCACTTACCGATACCCACATTACATCTGGAATGTGTTAATTCCTGACCTGTCTTTTAAGAGCTATCTCATTTTCTTCAAAACTCACCTCAACTATTATCTTCTAAACACAGCCTTTCTGATGGCCTAGCTGCCATTACCTCCCTATCCCCATAAATCAGCTTGCATTTTTCACATTTTATATATTTATCGGTTGTCCCCAGTGGTATTTAGGCTTCTTGAGAGAAACTTCATTTTTGTCTCCGCTTAATCAATGTCTAGCACAGTGCCTGGCACATGGTAGGCACTTAATAAATACCTGTTGATTGATAATAACAACACGCAACCAACCAAAAATAATTCAAGTAAAGATGCAGGCTGCTGTTAATTTTCCAAATGTCCATAATTACCTTCTGAGCTATATCAGTATTATTAAATCTAGCTGGAAAGTGAAGTAACAGAAATAGAAGTCATTTGTACACTGAATGGGCACTAGAGTTGAAATAAAAGTAAAAAATAACAGCACCTACCTCACAGGGCTGCAATGAGGATCAAATGAGATAATATCTATAACGTGCATAGCATAATGCCTAGCAGATAGTAGACAGTCAATAAATGCTTGTTCTCTTTCCTTCTCCCTTCCCCAGACTTCCTGGGTTCTAACCCAATCTTCTGTTTAATTCACTTCTGGAGTCTTTTAATGTAAATGTATTCACAATTTCATAGAAAAGGAAAAAAAGCAATTAACATCACAATTTAGAGGGCCAGAAAATCCATTCATGTTTTGCAGATAACACTGGAGGAAAAAAGAGATCTGGGGAAATGCATCTTCTGGATAAAAGCAAATGAGCACACTCTTGCAGGAAAAATAATACATTCTATACTCTAAGGGAATAACCTCTTGTATAAGGTATAAGCGGAAAAAACTCTAACCATTTTACATTTGAATATTATGGACTATGGCTATTAAGACTACAATGTTTTGGTTTTGCTTTTCTAAAAAAGACTCCAATGTTAACAAATGGAATACTCCAGACTACAAAAAACTCAGGCTTTGTGTTCAAGTAACAGCTCTATACAGATCCTTGAGGTTATTTCCACATAGTAGACTGAGTTATTCAGTCAAAAATATGTAGTTATAAGATGTCACTTACACATACTATATTATTCATATATGGCTTATCTATATGTGACTATAATTTGCACTTTGAAAAGGAAATCTTTAATACAGTTCTAAAAATGTGTATGTGCAATCCTGTAAATATAAAGTAAAAAAAATGCCAGTAGGCCTTTTTCTTCTTCATTAGGTCATGTCATGAGGCATGTAAGGTCATGTAAATAGTCAGAGCTCAGTCATCATGTATTAATATCAGGTAAATACATGGTGATGGAGCTCTGACTTTGTTTTCTAGTAACACTGATTCCTATATCAGGGTGGGGAAACTGTGGCTTCAAGGCCACATGTGGCCCTCTACATCCTCAAGTGTGGCCCTTTGACTGAATCCAAACTTCACAGAACAAATCCCCTTAATAAAAAGATTTGTTCCGTAAAAGTTGGACTCAGTCAAAAGGTTGCAACCAAAGACCTAGAAGGCCACATGTGACTTCAAGGCTTCAGGTTCCCCACCCTGTCCTATATATATTTTATCTTCCAACATTTTCACATAAGGTAAATAGAAGTAACAGTATGTCTATTTTATTGGACTCTGGGGTCCAAAGTGACTGAGTGGCTTTTCCATTGTTACAAAGCAAAGTAGAAGACAGTAGAACCAGAACCCAAATCTCTTGAGGCTTCACCTAATCTTCCTTCAGTTAGGTATAGCTATCAATGTTCTCTCTGCTTCAAAAATACTATACAAATGACTAAGGCTATTTATTTCTTTAATACTTAAGAATATTATGGTGGTAAGTCATAGTAAAATAAGGACCTGATTTAACAAGGAGAGAAGTGGGTACAATTATCGCTTCCACATCGTGACTTTCCCCATTGTGCTTTCTATATATCACAGCTCAGCATAAGAAATTGAATGAGAGAATTTGGGGGGAGTTTTGCAGAAGCCACAGACAACACACAAAGGCCAGCAGATGACACAAAGTCCAGAAACTCAGAAATGCATAAAATATTTGTATGATATCAATATAATTTATCTTTTAATAACATAATAAATCGGACTTCTTCTTGGTATGAAGGGAGGGCCAAAAATTTATATACAGATTTTCCAGATCACAGTGGCACTGCTCCCCTAACTCCACAGTGTGAAAGAGATAACTGTAATGTTCTACATAGGGTGTCACAAAAGTTTTACTACAGTTTAAAGCATTAATAGAGTGAATAATCTAAACCCAGCTGTTACTTAACTTCCTGAGTAACCCTGGGCGAGTCACTTCGCCCCCCTCAGCTTCAGTTTCCTCCCCTGTAAAGTATCATCATATTGCAGAATTCAAGCTAGAAGAGACTTCTCAGGGAGAGGCCAGTTAGTCCAACACCTCATGTTACAGATGAGGAAACTGAGGCCCAAGGAAGCTAAGTAACTTGCCCAACATAACACTGGTAATAAATATCAGAAAGAGAATCTGCACTCAGGTCTTCTTGGCCCAGAGCAAGGACTCTTTCCACTAGACTAGATGATCAAGAAGGTCTCTTCAAACTCAAACTGTTGCATAAACATGTATAAAAAACTCTGAAATTGAGTTAAGGACAAGAGACTAGCTATGTATACTGTGACTCAGCCACAGAATTGAGAGAGGTTCTAAGGACTCTAGAATTTGATTATCTTCAACTTGATTTCACAAGTAAGTGAATGGCTGTCCATTTCATCTTTGACTTATTTCCTAGTGATTACATATTTTAAGATGACAGCTAGAAAGAAACAGAGAAGATACGCAAAATAAGAAAGACTAATTTAGCACACATACACTTGTTTTTCATGCTATCAGCATTGTTTCCTTCTGTAACATCTCCCCATTGGACTGTTCAAGCCGCTCAATTTCTTATCATATTTTGATTATATTTGCATATTTAATTTCAATCTATCCCACTTCCTAAATAGAACAGAAGGCAAAATTAAAAATGAAACAAAATACTATGATCACAGTGTATATGAAGAAATTGAAAACACAGTAACAGTCCAATAGCGAGATCTGACTAGAAGAAAAACAATGGAAAATGCTGTATATGCCCCTATTGCAAAGACTGCCACGCATATCAAGGCCTCCTTTCTTCACATATCTAGAATAGATCTCCAAAGAGGAAGCAGAATAAGACCATTCTCATTACATTTGATAACACCCTCTCCATATACCCCATTCCCCCACCCGTGACACACATACTCAAGTGCATATAACTGCATATTCTCTACTAAGAATTGGCTCCCTCCCACTCTGTAGTCTCTTAACCCATCAGACAGATGTTGTAATGTAGGCAAATCAAATATACTTCTATAATACTTCTCATTCTTCTTGTATGGCAAATGTTCTATGGGGAGCAAGGAGCCAAAAAGGTCATTCATGAGTCTCATATGTTTTTGGTTTTAGTAAAAACTAGTTTTAGTACAGTTTACACAAAAAGTACCTCTAATTTTCACAAGCTGTTTGATAAAAGTGTGCCACTAATCACAAAGGGAAACAGGTGAAAGTATATGGATGAATCACTAAAAATCCATTCTCCAGTACAGGAAAAAAGATTTCAAAGTCCTAACAAAAGTGAGTTCAATAATTATCATCTTCATATACATACAGAAAAAATAAGTACACATGTGCATATTCATGAATATAAGTGTGCATTTGCATGTGCACATATATTTACATATAAACATGTGTATATGCATATATGAATGTGTGTACACACATCCACTTCTACTTATCAACACTGTTCAAGATAAGATTTTCACAGATATCAATCCTGCCATCCATAAACTCTCAATTTTCTAACTTGTAAATTATTCCAAAGTTCTATTTTTTAGTGAATGTAAATGACTGAGAGACCATCCCAAATTTTATATTACATTCTACCGTAATGAGCCTGCTCAGAATCCCCTTTGATTTGCAGGGGAAATCTACTTCAGATAAGGTTTCTCCAGAGCATAGTTCAAGGTTATAAGATGGCACAGACAACAGGTCCCACTGTGCTCTAACTTTCTTCCTACCAAAGGAACTACCAAGTCAACTGAGAGGAACTTAATTAGCCACAACCACAGAGGCAGAATTTTCTAATAAAGCAGCAGATCGTGTCTTAAGAGGGCAAGGGAGTTGAATGGATGGATGGGTTTCATATTTTATATCCTTACCTGCTCCAAGGTGATCAAAGTATTTCACAGACATTATTTCATTAATTCTCATAGCATCCCTGTGAGATAGGAAGGGGGAAGGTACTATTATCCCCATATTGCAGGGCCAATATATAGGATATATGAAAACTAGAAGTTGTATTGTGCTTACTAAATGATTAATTTTGTGTGCATTATGCTGAAAGTAAAGGGAAGATATCCAAAATGTTATAGCCCGTGTTTATATACTGCCCAGCAAATCAGCACTGGTGGCATTCTAGAAAACACTATTTTGCATAATATCTAAATTGTACTTCTTAGTTACCTCATCACATGTTTCCCCACTGTACAGCAAGAAAGCATTTTTTAACTTGTGCCTTTGCTATCATTCTGGATCAGGGGTAGGGAACCTACTGCCCTCAAGGCCACATGTTGACCTCCAGGTCCTCAAGTATGGCCTTTTTACTGAATCCAAACTTCACAGAACAAATCCCCTTAATAAAGCAATTTGTTCTGTAAAACTTGGACTCAGAAGGCCACAACCAAGGACCCAGAAGGCCACATGTAGCCACGATGCTACAAGTTTCCCACCTCTGTTCTGGATAGTCTTCCAACCAGTTACCAATTCTGTTCTGATAATTATGTGGATGCTAGTTTTACTTTCCAACAACTGACCATACTGCACAGGCACAAGTCACATCAGCAATAACAGCAAAGATAAGCCCAAACTAAGAGCTGGTTCATAGTGGTTGACAGAAACAAGAACGTTAGGGGTAGTAGTGAAGTAGTAAAATGATCTCTGCCTAGACCAGCAATCTCCATAAAATTTACTGGTCATATGTGAAAGGGAAGAGTTGAGGATAATGCCAAGGTTGTGAACCTGAGTGACCAGAAGGATGGTGGTATTTCTAACAGAAATAAGAAAGCCAGGAAGAGGGGGAAGTTGGGAGCCTGCACCACAGTAGGAAGGGGTAGAATTAGAGAATTGTTTGAAGGTGACTGTGCTGCAGATGAACCCCCATGATTGGTTATCACAGAAGTATGAGACACAACCCATCTTCCCACCCTCAAAACAGTTGATTGCATACCCCTTAGGGTTATATATAGAGACCCAATTTGGAGACCATGACCAAGATCATGGATGAGTACCTTAAGGTTCTTCACCACCTACAGCTCTCTGTTTTTCTCTCCCCCAAAACATGAGGAAAGAGGTAACTGGGAATAAGGCAAATAGTACTGGCCTGCAATTCAACAGACTTCTATTTTATTCCCAGCTCTGTCAGTATGACAAAGTGACCACAGACAAGTTTCTTTATTTCTCTAAGTCTCAATTTCTCCATGTGTAAAATGAAGGGGTTGTTTCCAGCCAATTTAACTACCTCAATAGAAGGCAGAATGTCAAGCTCCCTCACGTTCACTCCAGCAAAAACCTGAAATGTACACTAGACCAAGTAATGATCTAGAAATCTAATAAGAATATATAGTAATATAACATCCACCACCCCAAAACTGCACAAATATTCAGTTAGAAGTCTATAGCTAATAAGGAGCTCCCCACCAAAAAAGGCAATGCCAGAAAAATAAAGCAGAAAAATAGCATCCAAAACCAACAAACACAGCTTGCAAGAGTAGAGAGTAGCCCTGAGAAAGCCCCCAGCTATTAGTTAACCAAAGGGGCAACCTTGGAAGCTGGAAAAAGCACTAAGAACCAGTGTAAGTGAGGCAGCCCCCAGAAGGAATGCCTCAGACCTAGAAATCTCAGGACTCTGAGGTCCCTAGTATCCTGTCCTGAAACACCAGAAAGGCCCTAAAGAATCAATACTCAAAGAATCAAGGGAGCTAACCATTGGAGAAGGAGGCTGGGAGGCAGAACTTTGCCCTGGCACAAATCCGAAATTCAGGAACTAAAGTTGAAAAAAAGAGTAAATCAAAAAATATATTGAACCAATATAAAAAAGGAGAAACTTAAAGGAAAAATGGATTGTTCACAAGGACTACATGAATACCTAGAAGGAATCTGTTGCCTGTTCCCCCTTTTCTGAAATGGAAGAAGGAGTTGAATATACACAGAGTTTGGCATAGAAATTTATCAAACTCAGTAAGAAAACAAGCAGGGATAGGAACTGTTATTTAACACAGAATAATAAAAGTGAAAAATCACAAGCAAAACAAAGTTATTGATGGTAAAAGGAAAATTAAAAGAAGAGCAAAGACCCAGGATCTAAAGGGATGCCCATCAACTGGGAAATGGTTGGCTAAACAAATTGTGATATATGGATGTAATGAAATCTCATTGAATGGTAATGAAAGGACTGAAGAGAATACTGGGTAGTATGAACTGGGACTGAGTGAATTAAGTAAAATCAGAAAAACAACTTTGAAAAGACTGATCAATTCAATGATTAACTACTGTCTCCAGAGGACTCACAATAAAACAATTTACCCTCTTCCCAGAGAGCTGATGAACAAAGACAGACATTTCTGGACCACTATCACTATGCAGATTCATGTCATTTGACTACGCTTATCTGTAACACTGTCTTTTTTTAAAACTTCCTTTTGATTTTTTTTTATTTGGAGAGATTTAAGGGGGAGAGAGTTAGCAACACTGAGGCAAAAAAAAAAAAGAGAGAGGCTACTGAAATGTTTTTTAAAATGCACAGAAGAGAATAGAAGGAAGCTCGGGAACAAGCATGGATAAGCAGAAAAGTTTTGAAAGCAACATATGCACAAAAAAAAAAGTAACATGTGGAATTTGTTATTTTTTTAGAAAAGTAAACATAGTATGAGGTAAAGATTCACATTTCATCTACCATCCTCTTTTTGAGTTTCACTGTGTACATGGAAATTTCCTTTTTTTGTGGGTGTTTAAGTTCAAAATTGAAAAAAAAATTAATAAAATTAAATGGTCTCCAAGGTCCCTGAGTTAACTTTTTAATATTCTTTCTCTCTTTTTTGTATTTTTACCTCATCTTCCTTCGCATTATTTCTCATTCTTGTCCTTCATCCCTCTACATCTCTCCGTTTTTTAGCCCTAATATTTATATCATCTGCATTTTGACAACCTGAATCCAGAAAGCTGGGTATGGACCAGCGCAGTTATGCCATATTAAAAACATTTATCTTAAAGCCAGAAAATGAAAAAGACTATTGGGCGAATGAAGGAATCATTCTAAAGTATTCCCTTTCCTCTTTTAAATTTATCGGACTAGCTCAAGAGGTAGTCCATGAAAATGAAGGCAACATTTTTACAGCACGGTAGACAGAGTAACCATTTAATAAATGCTTGTTTGTTGATTGACTAATGCTGTAGGTAGTGAGTATCTACACCATACCCAATACCTACACAGATCATATACAACCCCACAGATGCCTTGCAACTATAAACATATAGGTAGAAACTTAAAATGGAGGGTAAGATGTTAACTTCCTATAAGATATTAAAATAGCTGTTTAGACACATCCATTTAACTTTCATTATAAAATACACCATTAACAAGTGAGTCTACAGTAAATGTTGATTCTCCCTGCCCAAATTCATCCTTCATAATACCGTCAAATTCATCTTCCTAAAATGCCACTTGGATCATATTTCAATGATCAAAAAAGTTTAAATGATTAACTCCTCCTTGTCTATTAAATAAATTTAACACTCCTTTAATGGACCTTCAAGATCCTCCATAATCTGGCCCTTACTTCCTTTTAAGAGGTCTCTTACTACTTTCCTCTATGAATCCTCTGTTCCACTGAAAATTATCTACTTGCTCTTTGTCAGATATACACCATACATTCCTCTCTCACTTTTACTCATACCACTAACTCAGGCTTGAATGCTCTAGATTTGAAATCTCTACTTATTAAAATCTTACCATCTTTCAAACTGTTTTTCAAGCACCATTTCTCCTACAAAGCCTTTCCTGATCATACTAACCAGAAGGGATGTCTCAGATCTCTACAATATTACATTTGTTTATAGTGGTACCAATCCTATAGGACATTGACTTTAAAAGAATTTCTTATGCTTTGTGGTTCAAATAAACATGCAATATAAATGATAGTATATAGTTAGGTGGATGTAGACCTAGCTGAATTGATAGTTCTGTAAGAGAAGTCTCAAGTCAACATGGAGAAAGATCGCTAGAGAAGAATATCCAAAGGATCTATCCTTGGCTCTGAAATAAACATTTTTATCAATGACTTGAATGAAACCATAAATGGGATATGCCTATCAAGTCTAAAGATAACATGAAGCTTGGTAGGATAGGTAAAGATCTTAACAAACTAAAACAGTGAGCCAAATCTAATACTTTAAAGGAGATTATGTAGTATTTCATCAACAGAAAATGCAGTCTATTTCTTAGTTGGTAAACTTCAAGAGTTAACATGGCCAAAAAATTTATCATCCTGCTGCCAACTTTGTAATAAGCCCCTGGAAAGCTAGGCCAGACCCTGGACAGTGCTCAAAAGCTGTTTCTGGACCTATACATGAAATCTTCCCAGTTCCATATTAATTATTAGAACTTGTACTCTGCTGATACAGTGGTTAGAAAATCAGGGTTCCTAACATTATGTTGATGTTATCAGAGAAAGACTTCATTTAGAGGCTATATGTTATTCACACAAAAAAAAGTTTCTGAACAGCCAGATTCCTAAAGAACGCACCTCTGTTTCTCTCTCATCAATGTGAAATATCAAAATGCTTTCTCTGCCATTGAACTATTTAAAATGTATCTTGTAATTAAAAGAGCAGGCATGAATATATTGTATTTCTATGTATCTATCGACCTAGACTTTGGTCTCTATTCATGCTACATAAATCACAAGCCTCTTCCTGAAAATTTGCATCTAAGTAGAGAGTCACAGGCAAAGCAAAATTTATGATTAGTCTTTGTTGTGAAAAACATAAACTAAGTAAGTCACCAAACATGTTGACTCCTCCCTAGAGGAGACCAAAATGAGATCATTTCTTGTTTTCGAGAAGCTTACAATCTAAGTGGAAAGCTATATGAGTAACACAAGACAGCACATATTTAAGGGATTTGGGCTATATTTTGATAGAATATCAGATTAAATGTTAGATTCAATCCAGTTCAAACCACTGAAGAAAGGAAAGCATAATCAGCATATAAAAGAGGTTCATATTTTCACAGCAAAGTATTATTTGAAATAAGTCTATTACAAATTACTCTAAGGAAATGTTACAAATAACTCTAGAGATCATGGGCAAAGAAAAAGTATGTTGTAACTTTTAAGGACTATGAGAGAACTTAGTGATATCTGTCCTTAAAAATGTGATGGAGACATCATTTGGAAGAGGAAATAGTCTTACTTTATATAGCTGTGGAAGCCTGAATTTGGAGGAGAAATGGGCAATATTATGTAAAAAGAAGAATTTTGGACTTAAAAGTAAGAAAGGGCTGGATTTCACTGGTACCTCTGACACTATATAATCACAGTGAATAAAGTCATTTAATCTATTCATTTATTTGTGCATTTATTTGTTTTAAGATTCAGTCTCTCTATCTTACCTAGGCTAGAAGTGGATCAGCCACTAGGATCACTCTGATCTCAGTCCATTTCTGACTTGGGTGGATTCTACCCTTTCTTTCCATAGACAGCCAGATAAACACCCTTCCCATCTCCTGCTTCCTGGGGGTTCACTACATTGGTACTGGTGTATTATACACACTGAATCAACTGTAGTCCTGCTGCTCAAAACTACCAAACCCAAACAATCACCAGTCTCAGACTCCTCAGTAGCAGGAATTACAGGCATGTGTGCCACCATGCCTGGCCACCTAATCTCTTTAAGTTTGTTTCATCACCTTTAAAATCAAAACAACTGCAATACCAACCTCACAGGGTTGATATGAAAATTTAATGAGAAAAATGTTAAGATATGTTAAGATAATATATATGTTGTGAACTTTAAAGTACTGAGATAAATGACTTTTAACTATCATAACTGTTGTTGAACCTTGACCAGTTGGTAAAAGTTACAAGAAGGTATTAAATTTCAAGTAAAAATAAGAGAGAATTTTATAGTAATTACAGTTGTCAAAAATTCATATAGGTCATGTTTTTAAATAGTGAGTTTCAAGCTACTAAAAACTTTCAAGCAGAGTTCAGATCTCAGGTCTATGGAGGGAGAAATTCCTTCATTACATGAAAGGCTACACTAGATGACCTCTAAAGTCCCATCCAACACCAAGAGTTTATAATTTTAAAAGCAATGTATATAAACATCTTACCATTAAGAAAATTGAGACCTTTTTAGCATTATCTAGTATACTAAATATAAATGTCTTTTTTTTCACCATATCCTATTAAGAATATACCTGGGCATGTGGAGACTGAGAATCTGGGGGTGACTCCTTGTTCTACTCTTACTACAGGTGTAATCCTGAACAAACTACTTCACTTTCCTGGATCTGGTTTTTACCATTAAAAGGAAGGGGTTAGTGTGAAGGATCATTAAGTTCCCTCCCAAATCCAAATCCTATGATGGGATAAGCCTTGATATTCCTTTCTTTCTATAACTTCTGAGTCCAAATCTTCATTGCCTCAAGGCAGCACTTGCCTAAAACTTGATCTCCCTGATTCCCCTCTCTCCTGCACCTCTGCAATTCATCTCACAAAGAGCTATTTTCAAAAATCTTCCTAAAACATTACTTACATAAGTGAGGGGCATTAATAAAAACCTCCAATGAGTCTAAGAAGTCTCCCATCCCAACTAATTTAATGAAATTGCAGAGCATTGGCCATTATTAGAAAGGAGCATCACCCATGGAGCTAAACAAGTACCATATCTAAACTTTGTTTTAGAGATTTTCTTGGAGTGTTACTCCTGGGTGAGAAACTGACCCCTCTGTGATCAGACCTCTGAGATGGGACCCATTCCATGTAAGCCTAGAGTCCTGGGAGGTTTGGAGGGGTGCGGGAAGGGAAGTAGGCTGGGCTACAAGTGACACTTCCCAGTGCCTGTGGCAACAATTCGGCTAGCAGCAACTGTTGAGGTGTAAGACCCACTAAGACCAGCATACAGGAGCTGCCAGCACAGGTTCCTTTGATCTGCTTTACTAAGGAAAGAAACTTTAAGGGGTTAACAATCTCCCTTTAATCACACATACAAATAACATTCATTTAGTTCAGGAGGAAAAGCCAGCAACATGAACTTCAGAGCAAATACAAACCAATTAGAAATTACAAACATCAACAGGCAGACCTTGTCTGATTCAAATCACAATTCATAGTTACAAAGAAAGCATCAAAATCTGGGTTTACAAGCCAGGGGGCTCTTAATGGCTACCTTCAAGTCTCTTCAAGTCTCACACCACTCTTCCAGTGAGTGGAAGCCCCAAAGGAAAAATGCCAACCCCTGGGTTTATATATCTTGTTCAGGGTCAAAAGGAGTCACAACATTCGACTCAAACCCATGTGACCTAAAAGTGTCACAAATATTCAACTCGAACCCACATGGCCTAAAAGGCTCTGGCATCAAAAACATGTGACTCAAATCCATGCAAACCATGCTTTCCCTTGCGGCAAAGAGGTCATCAAAGACTCCTGATCCATTCAAAGAAACAAAGGTCAGACTCTTCAAGGGCACTTGATTTAATAAGTGCTAAAAGAAAAAACAGTAAAAGAAAGTCCCACCTTAATTACTGATACAGTGCCACATCAAAGTATAATGGTTCTCTATCACCTACTGTATAAAATCCACTAGTCCTATAAATTTCCCAATTGGCATCAGATTAGTATCATCCATAACTCTGCCTCTTTATCAAGTCAATATACTCTTGAACTCTCAAATAACAACAACATCAAAAATAAAAACAAAGCCAACATGCTGGTGTGTACCTCCATATACCGTGAAAGCAGACCATCAGCTTCACCATCATTCAACTTCAACACTGACCTGGTATCAGGGGCTCCCAAGACTACTAGCCACATGTCCCCTCACCAGGCCAGAGGTCCAGGATCCTGAGGAATTCTTCAAATCTAATCTTAAAAGGCAGTTAATCAGATAACTAATAAGAAATTAAAGTGAGAATGCTAGTGCATTCTACTTGTGATCCTTACCTGTGACCACTTATTCTTGATCTCTTAGAACAGCTGATGAGAATGAATCTAATCACCAAATGGGACTTACCTAGGGTATGTTTAACCTTATTAGAATGCAGGATGGTAAAAAATGAAAATTGGCTTTTCAGGCCTGTATAATTTATAACTACTACCCAAGTGCGTATGTTGATTTAAGATGTGCAAAGTGCTCTTCCTCAGTACTCTGCAGGCAGCATTTCAGGCACCCCCATTTTATTGCTAAGGAAACTATGATTAAGAGGGGCCAAGGAACTTGCCCAAAATTACATAACTAGAAAGTGTTGAAGGTTCAGCACTCTTTCATTATACCACACCGGCTCCTTCGATAAATAGTGCCATCTGGCCACAATAATACCTGTCCTGTTCTACATGACCCTATCATGAATCATATCTTTCCAGAACCAACTAAACGACAGGATTATTGTTTGTTTGGAAGACATTCTAATCTATTCCATTTATCCAACCCAGCTCATCCAGATGGTCCAAACAATTTTCACATACCTCTAGCTGAAATACAAATGGGAGGGGCAGGAGAGAACTAAAGTAGAGTTTCTAGAGCACCTAATATGTCAGCAAATGATAAAGATGGAAGGTAGAAGGCATCTGGAAGTGTAAAGTCCTCACCAACAAAAATAAGCAACAGAAGCAGACTGCTTTATGCTTTTAGGTTACAGATAAATAAATTCAATCCAATATTTATTAAACATAGATTATGAAAGCAGAGTACTTCAGGCACTTAAAGAGATATAATACTTAGATAAAACATGAACCTTGACCTCATGGAACTTAAGAGTCTAGAAGTAGTGGTAGTAGTAGGAATGGAATCAGCAGTAGTAACCAAAGTAGTTAACGGACTGGCATTATAGCATTTAAAAAAGAAACCCTTGCCCAAACAACAGACTCTCTGAAAATTAGAATGAACCAAGCAGTAGTCAATGGCTCAATGAGATGAGAAATAGTAAAATAAAGTCAAAAAACTGAAAGGAAAAATAGAAAAAATTCTAAAGTATCTCATAATAAAAACAACTGACCTGGAAAACAGACTAAAGGAGGAAAAAAATCTAAGAATCACTGGACTTCCAAACACTATGATGAAGAAAAAAGGACCAAACATCACATTTCAAGAAATCTTTAAAAAAAAAATTTAATAGCTAGATCATTTACAATCAGAGAGCAAAGCAGAAATAGAATGAATCTAGTGGTCACCTCCTGAAAGAAATCTTAAAATTAAAACTCCCACAATCACAGCCAAAAGCCAGAGCTTCTATAGGTCAATGAAAAAATACTGAAAGCAGCCAGAACAAAAGAATTCAAGTACCAAGGAACCACAGTCAGAATCACACATGACTTAGAAGCAACCAACATAAATCAGCAGAGAACTTGGAATATCCCATTCTAGACAGCAAACGATATAAGCTTAGAGCAAAAAATTGAGTACTGTGATTTTTAAAAAGGGCTTTTAAAGAAATAAGAGGACTTCTAAGCATTCCTATGAAATGACTAAAGATGCATAGAAAATTCGACGTGAAGAGAAGTGTAAAAAGGTAAACATGAATGAATAATGAAGGGGACTAATTCAAATTCATACATTTAAATAAGGCAAGATGATACATGTATACCTCTAAACCCAGTCATCATCAAGGGTCATAGACATTACATGGTCTAATTAGACAGGGTCTGGGAGTGGTTCTTTCATGTAATGATGATCTTAAAAGAAGGAAAGAGGAATGAATGGGGGAGGGAGGAGGGAAAGGAAGGTTAGGCAAAATCACCTCACATAAGCCATCTATGCAAAAAAAAAAAAAAAAAGAAGAGGGGCTATAGGGAGCAGCCAACACTTCAACCTCGCTCTCATAAGCAGTGGTCAAAGGAGAGAAGAATATACACAAGCAAACACACAGAGCTGGTCCACCAAAAAAACATATCTTTAATGCACAGTCAATGTGGTCCAGATTTGAGTGGAAGAAAGTGAGAGAAGTGATTATTAATAATCAATTATTAATAGGGGGGGGAGAAATCCTGGGTTTGTCCACTTCCTATTTTCTCACTGAAGGACAGGGTTGATGATAAGATTAAGAATATTATCTTAAATCTCTGGCAGAATCCCACCCAACTGGGAGGACTTATTTCTGAGTAAAGGGTAAAGATAATCTTATCTAGGTGAATTGCCACTCATTGTTCAAGTACATAAGTGATCTAGGTAGAGGTGGATCCCTTTGCCAGCAATGAATATGGTCTGAGTGGAGATGAGTCTCTTAGTCCAAAGAATGATAGGATCAGAGTCACAGTTCTTTCCCACCCACCCCCAACCACCCACCCAGACCTTCATTAGAATATGCTCACCTGTCACTATAATATTCATTCTCTCACTAAATCAGATTTGATTTCCTCCTGTCAGGAATACCCACTCTCCAAGGTTATTTAAATATTGAATGGCCAACAAGGTTTGTCTTTAGTGGCCCCCAAGGTTCCTCTTTGCTTTCTGAGAGTACTATTGACCTCAGTTTATTATTTGCTAGGCATAATTAATAAACTCATTATTATTTACCTGGAAACTGTCTCTTGGATTTTTCATTTGTCACAAAAGAGAGTGGGCAGTCTCATCCTTCAGAAATTATATGCTTTGGGTAATCTTGGATTTCTCCCTGAAGGACCCCTTTTTTAACATCAATTTTCTTCTAGTAATGTTATATGGCTATGGGCCATAAAGTTCCATAGCCTCCAAAAAGCTGAAATTACAAGAAACAATAGAGGGACAAATGGTGGGCATGAGTGGGTTATAGAATTTTGCACACAGTTAAGCACGAGGCAGCTAGGCGGCTAAGTGGATAGAACGCTGAATCAGGCATCAAGGAAACATGAGTTCAAATCCAGCTTCAGATGTAACCTCTGTTTGCTGGTAAGAAACAACATGGCATGAGAGACATGAACGCAGAACCAGGAAGGCCTGAAAATTCAAGTTCTGCCTTTGACACATACTAGCTTTCTAACTGTAGCCAAATCACTTAACATCTTAGTATGCTAGCATACATTCTAAGATTATGAGTTACAAAAAAGATACTGACCTGCATTGGTAAGGAGTTACATCATCTGAGAGTTCCCTATACCAATGAAATCACAGGTCTAGTTTCTAGTTCCTATCTCCTAAACAACTTTATATCTAATTGCATCAATTGCAACATATTCATATTAGAGATTAGGTAATCAAAATTTAATGAGATTAAGTATCCAATGTCAAGCAATTAGTAGATGTCAGAACTGATTCCTAGACCATTGTTTCCACTATGCCATTCTGAATGAGTACTGATTAAGAATGACCACCAAAAAGAAATAGTTAAGAAAGGAGGAAAGCCCAAGAGTGGTAAAAAGATAGTAAAAATAAATTTAGGTCTTTTAAATTAATTTAGAACTCCAGACCCACAAGAATTATCAAATTATATTCCTGCGAAATAAAAGAATTTGTAGGTACAATCACAGAACCAAGACAATCTTTAAAAATCAGGCAAATGGGAACACTGCAAAATGACTATGAAAGGGGAAATGTACCAGTTTTGTAACACTAGAATTCCAAGGGATATTCTAAAAACTACAGAATAATCAGCTTGAAATATGATTCCCCAACAAGTTTCTAAAAAGCATTTATATATAGTATTTGGTAGAAGCATAAGAAAAAAAAAAGCAGTGATAACTATGAGCCAGGAGGCAGTTTAAGAGCATGTTATGTAAGTTCAGTTCATATAACCAACAAGACAGAAAACTAGACATTTTCTCCAGTCATTACTCTCAGAAAATAATAGTAATTCCTCCAAAAAAGTAATGATATGCCAGTGGCAGAGTAATTACACCTACCTCCATAGGGTTAAGACACCAAGAAGCTACGAATTAACAACAGAAAATATTAATCTCCAACTATTCGCTGAACAACAGGGCACACAATTTGACAAAGCAGTTTGTGCTCTGGAATCCACTTAATTTCCTTGCTGCAGCTGCTATCTCTGCCAGCATATCCTGCCCTCAACTTACCATTCTACAGCAACAAACAGAAAACCTCAACTGTGCCCACCCTCTTGCAAAGGGAAGGGGAAGTGTGGAGAAATGGGTAACAGCATTCTGACAGAGAACTAAATAACCAATGATATTGGAGAAAGGTGCCAGGATGCATACAGGACTGCACCAGGACTTGAGAAAATGGAATTGGCATCCAGTTAGGTTGAGTCAATTGGGGCAGGTGCCAAGGTCAAAGAAAAATTAATTCCCCAATGCAGAATGAGGTTGATATAATTTTGAGGTACAGTCTACTAGGGACCTGCCATTACACAAGCAGTGAAAGAAGAAGGGAAAAAAGACTAAAACCACCAAATATTAAGGGTGCAGGAAAAAGAAAAACAGCTAAAAACCTATATAGCACAAGCAGATAAGTCAAAAGGGAAACTATTAAGACAGGAGAGAAGACAGCTACCAAAACATCTAAATGACTTCAGATGTCTCTAAACAAATACTGCAAGATAAAGGATAATGAACTAATAACACCTTATGAAAAACAGAATCCTGTGTATTCCCAAGGGAGCAATGAAACCACTGTAAGATGTTCCTGAATGGCTGAAGAGAAAAATTAGAACCTTTAAAGAAGCTAAAAAACATCATGGTAGAATTTATGGCCAGCACAGCAAGACACAGAATGCCTAAATTCCAAAGATAATAAATTCTTCAAGCAACTAGGACAAAGAACTTCAAATATAAAGTAAAGGAAATTTTAATATCAGCAGGGAATGGAATGGAATGATACATTTCAAAAAGCAAAAGAGCTCAAGCTTCAACCCAAAATGACACATATCCTGACATCATCATCAATTTAAAAGATGAACTTTCAATAAAATAATGCCATGTGAAGCATTCCTTAAAAAAAAAAAATAGACATGAGCAGATAATTCGACTAGCAAACATATCAAGAAAAAGAAACATAAGAAAGCTAAATACAACTAACCACCAAGGAAAGCATAATAAACTAAGGAAAAAACCTAGGAAGAGAAAGGTAACCATAAAGTTAAAAATAAAAGAAATGATGAGAGGTACCACTAAGAGACTTCTTTGTAAAAGTATGCAAAATGATAAAAGGTAAAGGTGAAAATTAAAGAAACAAAAATGAAGAGGGAGGAACAATTCTGAAACAACTCACTCCTCCACAAGCACACAGATGTGAATCTGGGTATTTTGTGCAATTAAAATGAAGAATTGGATTGGGGAAATGGATAAAAGCAGAGAGGAGAGGTAGAAGAATGAAGAGAATATGTAATGTACCCTAACAAATATGGAACACCTTGAAGGGAAAATAATTCCTGGAGGCTCTCCTCAACAAGAAAGTAAAGACAATGAAACAGGGAGAAATAATGGGGGCCATCTCAATTCGGTGGTAGGAGGGCCTCTCAAAACCACTCAGTATTGGTTAAAAAATAGAGAAGTACATAAATGGAACAGACTAAACAAAGGAGAATCAGAAATCATGGAACTCTATAATCCAGTATTCAATAAACCAGAAAAGATCAATTAGCTAAAAAAGAATTCCCTATATAATTAAAAACTGGTGAGAAAATGGGAAATCAGATGGAAATAAATTAAGTTTAGACCAATACCTTATTCCATATTCCATAATAAATTCTAAATGACTACATGATTTGAGTATTAGAAATCACACCCTAAAAACAATTAGAGGAGAGGCAAATCAGTTGGTCGGTCAAGAAACATTTATTAAGTGCCTACTATACGCCAGGCACTGTGCTAAACAATGGAAATGCAAAGAAAGGCAAAAAAAAGTCCCTCCTCTCAAAGAGCTCACAATCTAATGGAGACAACATGAAAACAACAGGATAAACTGGAAGTGGTCAACAGAGATCATGTACACTTCCCAACAATGGTTAAGAGATGGATTCTTAACCAAAAAAATGGATAGCAGTAATTACAAAAGAAAAAGTAGATAATTCTGATTATGTGAAATTGAAAAGCTTCTGAACAAACAAAACTGATATATCTAGGTTAAGAAGGGAAGCAGTCAGTGGAATGAGCAAAGATTCTGTATCAAATTTCTCAGATAAAGGGTTTGATAGCCAAGATACATAGACAACTAACATGAAAAAGGACAAAAACCATCCCCAATAGATTCTATATTAAAAGATTATGAACATTTTTCTAAAGAAGAATTACAAACCATCAACAATCATATGAACAAATGTTCCAAATCACTATTAGATAAACTGCAAAAAATCAAAACAACCCAGAGCTTTCACTTCACACCCAGTAAATTTGCAAAAATAACAAAAATGGAAATAGTCAAAGTTGAAGGACTTATGAGAAGCTAGGCAGGAGAGGTCATGTTGGTAGAGCTATGAATCAGTACCATAATTTTGGAAAACAATTTGGAATTATGCAAAAAAAGTGACTAAAACATCTAAATCTTTTCATCTAGAAGATTCTACTGCTTAGGCATATATATTTCAAGGAAGTTACTGATTTAAAAAAAAAAGTTCCCCAAAATAACAAAATATTTATAGTAGCACTTTTTATGGCAGCAAAGAACTAGAAACAGAGGCATCAACTGGGGAATAGTTAAACAAATTGTGGTATATTAATGTAATGGAATCATAAGAAGCAACGTGTATGAAGAAATCAGAAAAATATCTAATCTTGCAAAGTAGAGCTTTATAAACAAGTGGCCCAATGTTTATGTTGTTCGAGAAAATAACATATATAATGACTAAAACAGTATTAATGGAAAGAACAATAGACACACATACACAAAAATGAAACTAAATCTTGCAGAACTGCAAAGAACTAGCATAGACTGAAAGAAGAGATATCATAAGACACTTCTTCCCAGTCCTCTGAAAAGGTAAAAGGTCCACAGCTGTGGTGTAACACTGCATATATTTTTGGATCTTTTTTTCAATGTACCATTTTTGCTTATTGTTTTTTCTTCCTCTTCTTTTTTCTTTTCAAAAATTATTCTTTATTATGTGGCATGGCTCTCTCGGAGGAAAGAGGAGAAGGACACAGGGAGAAATGTAGGCAATAGAAATACAAAAAAATAGCAATGAAAATTTATTTTTTAAAAAATGACCAAGCTTTTCCAACTTTAATTGTGTTTTTCACAAGATTTGTGGGCAGGTATATCAAGAATACTGTAAGTATACCATATTCAAATTTCAGCAAGGAATTTTACAGTCTTTAAGGAAATTTTTGTGGATAAATAGAAAAATAGTCATATGAAAGTATGGTTAAACGGACTAGCAGCTAATGAAGTGACCATATTTACTTTTTCCTGGGAAGAAGACTGAACTAATAAATAAAAAAAGTCCTCAGTTCTAATCACAGCTCTTCCATGAAGCCATTGGGTAGCGTAAGCCAACTCATTTAACCTCAACTTCTTCATCTGCAAAATGAAGTTGTAAACTCTGAAGTCCTTTCCAGATTTAAAATTTAAATATCAATGGACCTGTCTTAATCTAGAAGAAAGTGCCCAGTGGCATATTTGTTCTAATCAATAATTAAGATGAAAATCCCCCAAAACAACATATTTATGGATGACAGCAAAGTTGAAAGACAGTTGACACTATTATGATTCAAGAAACCACTGATGGGGAGTGGGGTACAAAGGGAGAATGTAATAAAACTTTAAAAAATAAAATTTAACGGAAATAAATATCAAATTTGACAGATTCAAACAATCAATTGCATTAAGTACAAGATGAGGGTGGGGCAAGGAGGCACCTGAACCAACAACAGTTATGATGGAAAAATTCTATGGGTTTTGGAAACCAAAAGCTCAACATGAGACGAGTTTGTAGTAGGTAGTAAAAACAATGAATGCAACCTCAGAGTGCATTAAGAGAAGTCTAAATCTTTTGGTAAAAGTTACACTAGATTCTAAGTCAGTCAAATGACATATCTGGTTAACCTTTTAGTGCAGCTATTAAAATTTAAGACAGACATTAACAAATTAGAATGTTCCAAGAGATAAAAAAAAAAAATATGCTGAAAGATGTGAAAACTGTGTCATAAAAAAAGCTAAAGGGCACAGGGATATTTTGCCCTAGTACATAGGCAAAAATTGGGGGTGGAGAAAAGGGGAGAAAGAGAGATATTTGATAATTTTATTTAAGTATTCAAATAGCTGTCACATGGAAGAAAGAATATCTTGCCCCAGAAGGCAGAACTGATTCATTAGAAATTATACAGAATATTATTGGGTCATAGGAAATGACAAGTATAGTAATTTCAGAAAAACCTGGATTTACATAAACTGATGCAAAATGAAGTGAGTAGAACCAGGAGAATGTTGTACACAGTAACAGCAATACTGTTTGATGAAGAATTATGAATGATTTAGCTGTTCTCAGCAATATAATGACCCAAGACAATCCCAAAGGACTAATGATGAAGCATGCTATCCACCTCCAGAGAAAGAAGTGATATTGATTGAATAGAGACTGAAGCCAGCTATCTTTTCACCTTCTTTCATTTTTTTCTTTAAAATCTTCTGTACAAAAATGACTAATACGTAAATGTTTTACATAATTGCACATGTATAACCCATATCTGATTGTTTATCATCTCAGGAAGGAATAGAATTTGAAACTTAAAACTTTAAATAAAAATGTTAACAAATTGGAAAAAAAAAAGCAATTACAGCAAAGCAGATTTTTGGATCAACACAAGAAATAACCTTTTAAGAATAAGATCTGTTCACAAATTGAACTTCTTTGTGAAGTAGGGAGCTCCTAGTACTGGAAATCAAGAAGAGAAATCAGAAAGCATTTATTTAGAACTTAGTTTATGCCAGGTGCTACAGTAAGTCCTGGAAATATAAATATAAGGGGAAAAAAAAGATAGTCCATGCTCCCAAGAAGCTGATATCCTAAGGGGAATGGTAAAAAATAACACTTTTTTAAAAAGCTGAAAATCTGGGGTAAAGAAGAAAAAACATTAGACAGGAACATGATGAAGAAGCATGTCATGGAATTAAGGAGTTGAGGGAGAACAGGAGTGAAAATGGCTGGTCTGGGCACTTCCTTAAGAATGAAAGTTCCACTATGTCCAAAAGGCTATAATAATGTATATACCCTTAGACTCAGCAATAGTACTACCAGGTCTGTATCCCAGAGTTTGTTTTTTCTTTTAAAGTAACTATATACACAAAAAAAATTATAGCATCTTTTTCTGGTGGCTAAAAAATAGAGATTGAGGGGGCAGAGCCAAGATGGCAGCTGGGAAGCAGTGACTGGCATGAGCTCCCCACCAAGTCCCTCCAAAAACCTATAAAAAATGGCTCTGAAGCAATTCTAGAGCTGCAGAACCCACAAAGTGGCAGAAGGAAGCAGGGCTCCAGCCCAGGACAGCCTGGATGGTCTCTGGGTAAGGTCTGTCCTACACAGAGCTCCCAGCTCCCAGCTGACCCCAGCAGAGCCCAGCGTGCACGGCGGACCGACTGCAGACTGACCAGACCAGCAGCCGAGCAGAGAGTGCCCTAGCATCCTGAATTACTGAGCTGTGGCATCCACCAGACCTCTCAACCCACAAAGAGCAAAGACAACAGAGAAGGTTAGTGGGAAAAGCTGCTGGGGACTGAGTTTGTGGTTCGGGCCACCACAGCGGAGGTGGGGCAGCTTTAGAACTAGGGCTGCAGTTGCTTCTGGCCCCAGGCCCACCTGGTGGGAGGAATTAAGTGGCTGATCAGAGCAGGAGTCAAGAGCCTGCTGAAGATTTAAGCTCAGTCCAGGTTGGGGGTTCTTGGGGAAGGAGAAGTGCTGGTGAGGCAGCGCATCTGCCCAAGCATGGAACATAG
>CM053622.1:218363065-218401665 GCA_028646595.1 Phalanger gymnotis | reverse complement strand
GGGGAGAAAATTTGTAATTCAAACGCCTGTGAAAATCAATGCTGAAAACCAAACATATTAAAAATAAATTTAAAAAAAATAGAAATTGAGAAAATGTCTAGCAATTGGGAAATGGTTAAACAAGTTGTGGTATATGATTGTGATGGAATACTATTGTGGTATAAGAAATGACAAGCAGAATGCTTTCAGAAAAACCTGGAAAGACTTACATAAACTGATACAAAGATATGTGAGCAGAACCAGGAGAACACTGTACATAGTAACAACAATACTGTACAACAATCAAATGTTATTTTCAACAATATGGTGATCTAGGACAATTCCAAAGGACTCATGATGAAAAATGCTATTCACCACCAGATAAAGTGATGGAGTCTGAATGCAGATCAAAGCATACTTTAATTTTTTTTTGGGGGGGGGGGCGCAAGGTTCTGTTTTTTCTTTCATAATATAACTAATACAGAAATGTTTTGTGTAACTACTCATACATAATCTGTATCAAACTTCTTGCATTCGCAATGAAGGGGAGACAAGAAAGAGAATTTAGAAATGAAAATTTGGACAAAAAACACAAAATGTTAACATTTTTTACATGTAATTGGAAAAAACAATTTGGAAAAAAAATAAAAGAATGAAGGTTCCAGGGTAGGCTGAGCCAATAATAAATGACAACAATTCTACCTAAGCTAATTTACTCATTCAGTGCCAAACCAATTAAACTACCAAATAATTATTTTACAGAACTAGAAAAAAATGGCTAACAAAATTCATTGGGAAGAACAGAAGATCAAGAACATCAAAAAATTAATGAAAAAAAGCATGAAGGAAGGCAGCCTAGCATTTCCAGATTTCAAACTATATTACAAAATGGTAATTATCAAAACAATCTGAACAGCTAAGAAATAGAGTGGTGGATCCATGGAATAGATTAGGTACAAAATACACAGTAGTAGATGACCACAGTAAAATATAGTGTTTGATAAACCCAATGATCCAAGCTTTTGGGACAAGAACTCAACATTTGACAAAAATTGCTGGGAAAATTAGAAAGCAGTTTGGCAAAAACTAGGTGCAGATCAACATTTCACATTGAATACCAAAAAGAAAAGAAAAGGTCAAAGTGGATAACTGAGTTAGACATAAAGGGTAATGATATAAGTAAATTAGGGGAGCATGGAAAATGTATCTATCAGATTCATGGATAAAGGAAAACCTTATATCCAAACAAGAGAAAGATGATGGGAAGTAAAATAATTTCGATTACATGAAATTAAAAAGCTTTTGCACCACCAAAATCAATGTGGCCAAAGTTAGAAGGGAAACAGGAAACTAGGGGGAAATATTTTTGCAAAAGTTTCTCTAACGGGGCAGCTAGGTGGCACAGTGAGTAGAGCACTGGCCCTGGAGTCAGGAAGACCCGAGTTCAAATCCAGCCTCAGACACTTGACACACTAGCTGTGTGACCTTGGGCAAGTCACTTAACCCCAATTGCCCTGCCTTCCCCTCCTGCAAAAAAAAAAAAAAAGTTTCTCTAACGGTAAGAATTAGTCTTGAATGCTGATTGAAGCAAACTATTTGCTCTCTCTTCTTTTTTTTTGGTTTTGTTTCTTCTTTCTCATGGCTCATTCCATTGGTTATAGTTCTTCTTTACAACTTGACTATCGTGAAAACAAGTTTAATATGAAGGTATATGTAGAAGCTATATCGGATTACATGCGGTCTTGCGGGGGGTGGCATAAGGAGGAGAAGAGGGAAGGGGAGAAAATTTGGAACTCAAAAACTTGTGAAACTAAGTGCTGTAAACTTAAAATAAAAAACAAATTAAAAAATAAATAAATAACATTTTTTAAGAAGTTTCTCTAATGAAGGTGTCATTTCTCAAATATATAAAGAAATGAGCCAAATTTATAAAAATAAGAGCCATTCCCCAGTTGATAGTCAAAGGATATGAACAAGGGAAAAAGACCAATACGTACAAAAATATTTATAGTGGCTCTCTTTGTGGTAGCTAAGAATTGGAAATCAAAGGGATACCCTGCGTTGGTAAGCAAAATGGGCTCCTCAGCACTTAGTTCAAACAAGCGCCCTTGAAGAGTTTGGCTTTTATTTGCTTTGAGTAATTCAGTGTATTTCATTGAGTCTTACTAAGTGCTAAACCCCAGGCCCAAATCCCTATTAGGTGTAAAACCTATGTGGGTGTGGATTGGCAACTAAAGTGGGGCTAACTCCAGGGAGGGCCTAGTTTACATGTCTGGGCCAACAGAGGCTTTTAGACCACATGGGTTTAAGTCTCCTCTTTGTGACGATTCTAGGTCATGTGGGTAAGTCTCATGTGTGACTCACCCCTGATCCTGAAAAAGATATAAAACCAGGGGTTGGCTTTCTCTTCTTTGGAGCTCTTACCCACAGCAGTGGTGGCACATGTGACTCTGGGCCAGCCCTTGTTCTGAGCTCCTGGGCTGAACCTAGATGTTGGTAACTATGACTCTGTATTTGGTTTGTCTTTTGATGTTTGTAATTTGTTTGTAATTTGCTCTGAAGTTCAGTGTGCTGGTCTCTTCCCCTGAACTAAGTGAATGATATTTGTATGCTGAATTAAAGTAAGCTTGTCAACCCCTTCCCGTAGCTTTCCTTAGTTAAGCAGATCAAAAGAACCTGTGCTTTTGCAGCATGTTGGCAGCTTTCTGGGTGCGGTGTAGGTGGATCTTACACCCCCACAGAAGCTGCTAGCCTGATGGTTGAAACATACCCATCAATTGGGGAATGGCTGAACAAGCTGTGATATATGAAGGTAATGGAATATTATTGTGCTATAAGAAATGGGGATGATACGGACTTCATAACAACCTGGAAAAACATATACGATATAATGCTGAGTGAGCAGAGCACAGCCAGGAGAACATTATACACAACCACAGATATACAGATTCTGTGAGGACTAATGCTGACAGACTTTGATCTTCTCAGCCACACAAAGTGCAAAGACAACTCCAAAGGAGTCACAATGGAGAATGCTATCTACATGCAGAGAAAGAACTATGAAGTATGAAAGCAGATTGAGGCACACTTCATACTCGCCTTTCTTTCACCCCTTTTTTTTTCGCTCTTTTGTTTTTGTTTTTGGGTTGTTTTTTTATTTTGGCTCTGTTTCTTCTTTCTCATGATTGATTCCATTGGTCATAATTCTTCTCCAAAACTTGACTAGTGTGTAAATTAATTCAATGGCAAGTTATACATGGAAGTTATATGGGATTCCATGCCATCTGGGGGAGGGAAGGGGGGAGGGAGAGAAGAAAATCTGGAACAAAAAATTAGGTAGAACCGAGTGTTGTAAACTAAAAATAAAAAAAAAGAAGAAAAAAAAGATATGAACAAGGTTTTTAGAAGAAGAAATCAAAGCTATCAATAGTCTCATGAAAAAATGCTCCAAATCACTACTGATTAGAGAAACACAAATCAAAACAACTTTGAGATACCACCTCACACCTAGCAGATTGGCTAATACAGCAGAAAAGGAAAATAACAAATGTTAGAGAGGAATGCGGAAAAAATTGGGACACTAATGCACTGTTAGTGGAGTCCAACCATTCTGGAGAACAATCTGGAACTAGGTCCAAAGGGCTATAAAAATGTGCATACCCTTTGGCCCAGTAATGCCACTACTAAGTCTATATCCCAAAGAGATCAAAGAAAAGGGAAAAGGACCTATTTTGTACAAAAATATCTATAGCAGCTCTTTTTGTGGTGGCAAAGAATTGGAAATTGCAGGATTACATATCAATTGGGATGTGGCTGAACAAGTTGTAGTATATAATTGTGATGGAATATACTGTAAGAAATGAAGAACAGGATGGTTTCAGAAAAACCCAGAAGACTTATATTAACTGATGCAAAATGAAGTAGAACCAAGAAAACATTGTAACACAGTAATAGCAATACTATAATGATTTATCAACTGTAAAAGACTTGGCTACTCTGATCAAGACAATGATCTAATACAATTCCAAAGGACTCACAATGAAAAATGCTATCCACCTCCAAAGGAAGAACTGATGAATTCTAAATGTAGAATGACACATCTTTTTTTAACTTTATTTTTATTGTTTTTATTTGTGTTTTCTTCTGCAACATAAGTAATATGGAAAGATGTTTTCTTATATACCATACACAGACTTACCTTAATAGCTAAATGTCTGTTGACTGATTTACTGAGACACTGAACCTCGTAAGAAGTAGAAAGTTGAACTTTGACCCTAAGGCCTCCAATTTTGATTAGTAGTAACCTCCAATTGCCCACAAAATCTAAGCTTGGGTCTAGTCACACTTCGCTTTACTATGTTGTTACCAGCTGTCATGCTTCCTAAAACAAAAACCATGACTGGAGGACACAGCCTTTTTATGCCCAGAACTCCTACCAGATCTTCCCACCATGTATTAACTAGTGGTTGCCTCAGTCACCAACTATACCTAGGCCTGACCTAAGCACTCTTCACTATTTATATTTATTTTCTAACCAGCCTCGGTACTGCCACTCCCTCAGTAATCAAGCCAACTCTGCCATCGTTCCTGGAAAGGTTGTGTCAATCTAATTGCCTTGGGCTCCACCCACTTTTATTTTAATTTTCCAAACCAAAATATTCCTCTCTGAACACTCCCTACGTATCTAAGCCCCGCCCCGCCATTAAAATGTAAGTACCCAACAGGCAAGGACTATCCTCACTTTTGTGCTCATATGCCTAGCATTCTTGGCACATAAAAGTGCCACTTCATTTATTCATCTCTAAAGCCCCTACCAACTCTCAGATACTATGATTATAACCAATTTCATATGTTTCTTTAACAAAATTTTAAATTTTGGGGGGAAAAATAGTATGTTATTTACTTCTTTTGCAACCTTACAGAGCACCTAGCAGTAGTGTTCTGTCATAAGGCAGAACTGTCTTATGTTAACTGTCTTACTAGTATAACTGTATTAATAGAGTATAACTGCATTAATAAGACAATCGTTGATATTAATTTTCAGTCTGAAATAAACATCTCAAAAGTACAATTGATGCCTTACATACATGACACAAAAACTAACATTGTGTGAACACTTACTAAATGGTTAATAAAAGTAAAAAGGCTAATAAATTAACTATTTACCAAACATTTTCTAATAAACAAATAACAACGTGATTTTTCTTTTGGTGCCATTAAACTCACCTTGATTATATGTGCATTGCATTATGTGAACTGCATCAAGAGGAATGAGTTAGTTCATTCATTTTTTCAAAAGTAAAGTAACTTGTACAAATATTAGCTTAACAAAAAAGAATAGAATTTAATACCCTCTGGAACAGAACCATCTATAAAAAGAAGTTTCCATGTCAGCATATTATTGCTTTGCATTTGAATCCTGATTTCCAACTCAAGATAGAATAGAATAAAATTAAAACTACTTAGGCTTTCAGCAACTCAGGGAACAAGCTATTAAAAAAAAAGTAACAGAGGGGAGAGAAAAACACTTTAACAATTAAATAAAATCATGTTACTTAATGCCTGTTCCTGTATGCCTTGTCAACATATTTCACCTGTATCTGATCTCAGATAGCCTCACATCACATATACTACAATCCCATATCCATTTTTGGTTCCAGCCATGCACTGAAATATTTATAGAGTGCAGAGTATTGCTAAAATAAATTACATCCGTATCTTGACAACACTGAAACAACCAAATTGCTTTCTTTGTTCAACTATTTGAAATAATTTTTTTAAAAAGCTTGACAGAATAAAAAGATGTATGAGGAAATACTGCCATTTCACACTTATAATGTATGTCTTAAAAGTAAAGTAGATGCCTTGAGAATTATATATAGTTACTAAAATTATTTTTACCAAAGGCTACAACTCAAATCTAAGTAAATTTAATGTGGATATGTAATGATAGGTTCATATTATGTATGGTCATAACTCTTTTCAAAGTATTTTGTGGAGCAGAGTATACAAGAAGAAGCATATTGTGAGCACAGACAAGGGACACAACACTGCACTAGAAATGCTCTCAGTAATATTCTTCAAAATGAAACCAAAAGCTCCAAATTCAGGATTTCCATCCAGCAATAATACTAGGTTATTTTTCCAGCCTTTCCAGATCACTGGACATTCCTGGCAACAGACATATGATTGAGGGTTTCTATCTGAGCACGTCTGCCTCACTTCATAAGACCAATCTGACTTTCCCTGAGTAAAAGTGCATTACCTAACTAAAAATCCATGTAAGGACAAAACAAAACTTTATCTGTTCTTCAGAAGGCTTTCAGTAAGTTTCCTTTAGTTTCCATGTCAAATGCTGCTGAAGGAAAATTTTCAGTCATGCATTTTCATGCATTACTAATCATTTTGATAAAAAATTACAAACAGGTTCTGGTGACCACTTATATGATACTCTTTCAGTTGGATACAGTGTCACACACCTATAGTCCCTACTGCTGGGGGCAAAAAAGGAGGCTGGCTGGTGGATCGCTTGAGTTCAGAAAGTCTCAGATGCAATAGGTCTAAAGCTAGAGTATCCGCTCTAAGGTAAACCCTCAGAGACCACCAGGCTACCTACGGAAGGGTAACCCGATTTAAGCTCAAAAAAAATGGAGAAAGAAGAGAGGAGAGGGAGGATGAGGAGAGGGGGAAGGAAGATGGAGAAGGAAAGGGCAGAGGGAGAGGAAGACGGAAGATGGAGAGAGGGGAGAGAAGAAGAAAGGAGGGAGGAGAAAGAGAAATTCTTTCAAGAAAATTAAACCAATGGCTGTGAGAGCAATAATTTACAAAGAGTTTGATCTTGGCGACAATTGTTAGAGTTCTCTCTGCCTTTAATTCACTTATCTGTGTACATGTGTTATTCTCCCAGGGCAGTGACTCTTTGCTTCTTTCCTTGTATCCATTACCTAACAAGAACATTCATATGATGTGCTTAACACATGTTTATTTAATTGAACATAAAGAATGTCTGAAATGTCTATCCAGAATGTTCAAGTTTGCTTATCAATCATAAAAGATGCTCCCCACATCCTAATATTCAATCTCAAAAAAATTCTTCAATGGAACCTAACATTTCTATCATGTAAAAGCAACATATTTCAGCTACTCAAGATTGCTTGGGCAAAGATAATGAATGTGCTCCAACTTAGAAACCCAATTATTCTCACGAATCTGATTCCCATCAGCTTATTTTACACTTTTTTTTTTACCACTAAGAAAATGAGCTATAATTACTAGTGAAAAGAGAAAAATTATGAGCTAATACTTATAATCCTGAAATAGTAGAATACTTTCAGACTCTACTATTTTGAAATAAAAGATACTAACATTTGAAGGTAAGAATTTTGAAACAAATTACATACTTTTATTTCTTATCTCCACTCAAAATATCTTGCCAGTAGGAATGCATCATTTCTTACTGCACAAATTAGGGATTGGGTTGTTAAGAAATAGTACTATTTGTCACTATATATGGTAATGCCATGGCTTAAAACTTCCTTCCTCCTAGAAAAGTAAAACATGTAAAAAATGATACAAATACTATTCACTGTGGATCTTAGTGAAAGCAAATTATGGCATTAAAGAGAAGACAAAAAAAATACTAAGACAAATGTCTAAAAATAAATTTCTCCTACAGATTTTCAATGAGAGCAAGCAGACAATGCTATTTAAATATTCTCCAAGTCAACAGCATGCTCTGTAGCATTAAAAAAAATTTAAAAATGGTCAGTCCCAATGACAATGGAAATAACACCGATCATTTATGATATCTGACCATCTTGAGAACAATGAAAAACAATTACAAGCAACTAGGTGGTATAGTGGATAGAGTACTGGACCTGGAGTCCGAAATACCTGGTCTCATACACTTACTAGGCCCAAAAAGGTTCAGTGTCTTATCCAAGGTCACACCAGGTATGAAGTAGCAGAGCCAAGATTTGAACCCAGGTTCTCTAACTCTTTAAAAAAAAAAATCTTTTCAATATAACACACTACTTGGCATTCCTGCAGCTACATTTAAGTTACTACTCTTTACACACTCTTTATAAAATAGGAGATCATTATCCATGTTATGATAAACAATGGTGTTTGTAATGGCACTGAAGCACTGTTGAGAGAGAGCATCTGGGTACATAGCAATCCCTTACTTGTAAGACAAAGTGAATTTCCCTCCCTTGTTAAGATCTTAACACAAACCATGGAAATGGAGGTACTGCTCTTTTTTTTCTCACTCCTAATTTCTAAAAGCTACAGACAGGAATATATTCCACAGGAGCAGATCAGGCCAACTTCCTAAGAAAATACCTGGCTAACGCTCATATGATGAATGCACTTTAAGGTTTGCAAAGCACTTAAAAATTATCTCTTTTGGTTCCAAGAGGCAGGTGCTATTTTTATCCCCATTTTATAGATGAGGAAACTGAGGCAGAAGTTGAGTGACTTGTGCAAGGTCACCCAGTTAGGAAGTGTCTGAGGCAGAATTTGATCTCAGGCCTTCCTGATTCCAGGCCAGGGACTCTATCCATTGTACCACTTAGGTGCTGGTGAAAATGTTGAGTATTTGGCCAAACATCTCTCTCTGCAGGAACTTCAAATTTTCATGTTTACAAACAACATGGAGGTGGGATGAATAAGTATTTTTTGATTGCCAACATGCAACATCTTCCGTTATACAGCTCTTTCTACTTGAAAAGTGCTCCAAATACCCTGTTCACTAAGACTGACCATTCTCATTCCACTTTAAAGCAGCAGGCCCCTGGCAAATGCCATTCACTGCAACTGGAAAATGATGACGCAAGGTCAAAGTGCATATACGGCCCCCTAATCAAAGGTACCTTTCACTATAATCCTGAAATGAAACAAGAAGCACATCACATCCCTTTACCTAAACGTGCACTGTGAATACTAATATTAAGTTAGTTCCATCAGAAATCACTCACATTCTGATAAAAGGTTAAATGAGTGTCATCATATTAAGAACAGCACAATCCACATGGTAAGCATTGTTTCAACATCAAAGTGCCAAAACATGACTGAAACACACTGTTGTATTAGATGTTAAATCTAAACATCTGGCAATACATAGAAGATGAATTTTTAAGAAACCCAGTCCTTGGTATGAACATAATAAGTGCTTAATAAATGCTTGCTGATTAATTATCATTTCAAAAAAGAAAAGTACATAATTAGTTAAGAATTTGTAGTGGAATGGTTGGTATCAAATGCCTAATGTTTCATTTCTAAATCAAACAACAGTGCCACTATTCCAAACATTAAGCATGTGCATATACACACACACAAAAGCCACATTCTAAAAGTTGGTATGTTTGCTATTTCAAGTAGGAAGTTTTACACCAGAAGCTTGGGTGTTAGAAAACAAATCGACTTTACAATAGCTTTTCAATTCGCAGAAAATCAGTGGAGAATCTCAGAATACATCTATTACATGGAACTCACCCAAAGTTGCTGTATATTTTTCTAAACTTAAAAGTCAATCTTTTGGATGTTATAAAAAAAAAACTGAAGCTAGTGATGATCTTTTTTTAAAAAAGTTTCTAATTTAGAAGGCAAGTCAAGGTCATTATAAGGCAATAGCAATCCCTAGTACACATGAATGGAATCAGTGGTGTTCAACTCCTAGAGGGAGAAAATATGAATAAAACACATTCTTGTGTCTAGAGGTATTGTTTCTGCAGGTGGTCCTTGGAACTCTTATTGAAAACTAGAAAATCTTTTATTTATACATATACTAAATCAAGGAAGGACTATTGGTCTTACCTTTTATACCAATGATTTTGCTACATTTACAAAACAAGCAGACAAAATACTTGGACTTCCTGTAAACTGCAACATTAATAACCTCCTAAGAATTCCTCAGTTAGGTTCCACCATATGACAACCCTGTTTCTAAACTTAACTCTTTTCTGAAAGAAAAATGTATAGTGACATTTCTCTTATCTGGCAAATTCAACAACCTGGGACACAGCCAAGAACTCAGAAAGAAGCAAAAAGAGCCTCTGAACAGCCAAATTAGATGTCATGAAGCCAAAACACTAATTCAAGAAAACTTCTTAAGTGCTTGCTCAGAGTCCATTTATTCTTAATTTGAACACATCCCTAACAACCTTTCTGGTTTGGTTGTCAAATCCACTGCAGATTGAGAATATCGCATTGTATTTCATATTCCCTGGTGGTACTTGAAAAATGAGGTAGCAAAATAGTGGTCTCAGACACACACCAGACTAAATTGACTTCAGATCTTATTTGCACATATGTGTCAGTTGATTTTACAGGACAATAACAGAAGACCTCATTCATCATTACCTCTTCCCCACTTCCTCAATTCACATCTTTAATTCGTGATTCCTAAGGTGTTTTTTCCTTCTATTTCTTACTGTGCTTGTTCTTCAGTATATTTAACAATTGTAGTATTTTTCTTTGGATATAAAATAGTTTTGCTGCCATGATGAAGGAGTGACTTGGGAGATAGGTAGTGTTATATTTCCTGTTTCAGTGAACTCTTTAAAAAGGCTTTCTTGGTTTGTCTTTTTTTTTTTTATTTCTGATAATGTACATTTATACTGCAACCTCTTTAACACACTACTCTGAGAAGACAAGCATTTTAAGTAGTGTGAAAAGGTGTTGCCATAATAACAAGACTAATTATAATGTAGTTCAGAGCCAAAGTGTAGTAGTCTCATATCACACCGTGAAGAACAACAGATAGTAAGTAGCATATTCACTGCTGTTGAGAAATGTATCTTAATAAACAAATTTCAAGTGATTGCTTTAATGAGGGGCTTTTTGTCTGTGTCAGCAGATCTTTTTGGCACAAAGCCCATATTCAGCAGGAGTTTATTTTCTGAAATTCCCTCCCCCTACCCCCGCCTTTTTTTGGCTTCAGAACAAACATTTTGAATGCTTTCTTAAGGGCACATACATTTCCAGGGCTTTGACAGGTAGCAAGGGGAAAATGAATTTCTAGTTCTCCCCATTCCGTTCTCTGCCAACACACACATATCTAGCTCACCAGAACAAGACAGCCTTTAAAAGAATTGTTATTTAATTGTCAATAACTGTACAACTCTGCATTATTCCCTCCACTTTTGGAGAAATGCTTGCAAAAAGTAACATGATACCTTCTCACAGGGCATTTCTTCAAAATAAATAAATACAGAAACAATTAAGATGAAATTTCAGATCATACTGTCTTAGATCTAGCTAAATTTTAAAGCTTATTGATCTTACTTTGCAAAAGCAGCATTCAAAGCAGATAAATAAAGGATGCTATCACTCCTACAAAATTACAGGTGACCCTTTTCTTGTTTTAAATGAAAACCTATCCCAGAGGAATATTGATTCCTTTCAACTGCTGTATTTCAATACTGCTCACAACAGTCACAATGCTGAAAAGGTTTCTTGGCAGGTTTGCTTGTTTTGCCCATGTGACAACTGCCAAATGTACATCTACTTGTAGGCACAAAACTACATGCACAAAAATCTCTTTTTTGAAAATTTGGCTTATTATTTGCCTACAATATGGTTATTTTCATCCTCAACAGCCAACTCCATTCTCTTCAAGCAATCAAGGCTCCAGTCACAACTTACCAACCAAAGTCAAAACTACAAGAGGTACTAGCTCAGAATTAATGCTTATATCACAAGATGTCTGAAACTAACCAAGTTATCCCAATACTACTCTCTTTCTAAAATTCTAAATTTTATCAAAAGAAATTCTATTTCTATATATTTCCACAGTGTCATCTATTAAACCAGAAAGAACTATTTTCACCACTCACTTTCAAAAACACTAACAACTTTTACGGGAAAAAAGGAGAAACAAGAGTAATCTTTAAAAGGGTGCTAACTCTAGACAAACAATCCTTCCTTTATATAGATGGCTGTTCTACTAACATATGTTATATAATTTCTCAGACTGTTCCTAAGTCAGAAGCCAGGCGAATGTCTGATCAGAAAAGAAATTCCAGGTTTACTCTATTAGAATCTAGATCACACCTATCACTTTGGGAACCAGCAGTTTTAATAAATCAATGAAAGCAAAAACTCTATACACATTAATACTGACCTTGTTTCTTTTAAACCTTCTTTTTGAATGACTTCCAATATCTGTTTTGCAGTCATTGGTGAGTTGGGGTGTTTTTCTAATGCCTACAAAGAAATAAAATTTGTTGGTTATTGTGTGAAGTCATTTAACAGAAATAGTACTAAATGTAATCATGCAATTTTCATTTAAAAATTATCAAAGGGCAGGGAACTTTATTGTGACACTGACTAAAGCAAGAATGAGACTTTTTGGACATTTCTGGCATCATCTACTTCGATAAAATATGAGGAAATTTTTTCCAAAAAAAATGTAGCAAACACACTGAAAGGGGTTAAACCCAAGGATAATATGGTAATAAGGACTGACTCAACAAACATTAATTGCTAAAATTTGGTTGAGGGAGGGAAAGAACTCCTTTTTTTTAATATCACCCTTAAGCACATTCTTAGTGGTTCCATAACCTTGGGAAGACAAAAGCTTGGGACTAACTACTCAAGGAAGTAGATACTAGTCAATGATGACTTCATGGCTTTTGTTTCAATTCACTTTTTTTTTTTTTAGCTTAAAATAGATAACTTTTAAAGTGTAGTCAAAAATGGTCAAAGCAGCACACAAGATGCCCAGATGACTCATGACAGTGTGTTTTCCAGTTCAGCTCAGTTTCCAACTCCTTTGCCTCTTCCAATTGAGTACAAGCAAAATCCCCCTCCTCTTCCCATTCAGTCCACCTCAATACAGTTTCACAAATATAAGTCCCATTTTTTTTCCTGCTCCCTTTTCAGTTCTACTTAATTCATTTTCTAGATTACTTTTAAAAACTGGGTGGGAAAGGACACCATTTATACATGTAGGGGATAATCTACCACCAACCCTAGAAACCAAGCTCCTTCATTGTCCAGGGACCAATTTCCTCCCAAACAAGAAATAGCAGGGTCAGGTTCCTGTGATGTTTCACCAATATGGCCTAGAGAGACCAGATCTTGGTGGAAGAATTGAGTCTAATCTCCATCCATGTTCTCACCATCATTTCCACTAAGACAACCAACAGGGTCACAGCTACTGACAATTAACACAACAGGTTTTTTGACAGGGACTCCTGCCAGCTGAGAATTGGGAAGACTTCCAATTCATTTCACAAGGGCTACAATGCAGCCATCAGAATCTTAGTTTGGATCTCTACTACTATAGGCTGAATGCCAACCAGGTCCCTAAAGGAAAAAGGCTTAGTAGTACATAATGGTCCAAACAATAAACTATCCAGCCTTTTGATTACCCTCCCCCCTCCCCCCGCCCTCCTCTGCTACTTTACAACTTGACTTAGCTTTCCTGTTCTTCCCTTTCCAGTTCAGATAGTTTACCCATAGTCCTTGCCCCACATTATTTTCCAATGCAGATCAGCCTTCTTACTATTTGCTTTTTTTCAGTTCTTCTAAAGAAGAATGTAGAAATATGGGCTGCACTAGAAAGGTCTGGGAGGCGAACGAAACTGGTCCTGGCTGGAGACGACAGTGGAGAGCTGAACTGAAGGCTGAGAAAGGGGTAAAAAAGAAACATAGGCATGTCTGGATACAGAAGAGGAGTAAACTGGAAAATACTGAAAAAAAAAAAAAAGAGGCAACAAGGAAACTGTTTAGAGCTGAAAAGGGGACAAGATTAGACCATGGAGGGAAAGGGAAAAGAACTAGACAGACATGTAAAAGCAGACAGATTTTTTTTAAAAGTAAGGACTGGAAATAAGACAGTACATAATTATAAGATACTTTAAAAGGGCATTGTAGATTCAAGGACTTGAAGGAAAAGGTTTGTCCAACTGAGACACAAGGCTGGAGAACACTAACTTCAATCCAAAGGGATAGAAGGAAAGTTAATAGACACTGCAAAAAGGAAACAAGCAGGGAAAAGGGAAACTGGTGGGGTGGGTGGGGTAGGATAGGAAAAGGTGAAAAACAGTGGAGGAAGGGTTAGAAAGGAGAAAAACTGAGCTGAACTGGTAACACTCCAAAGGGCAAATTGGGTACGACTGGAAAGGGCAGAAGAGGAAACTACACTGTACTGGACAAAGCTTTAAAGGAAACTTGGGTGCACTTGAAAGTGGGGTTACTCACTGTGGAGGACTCCCTGTTTCTCTTCCTGAGTACAGGCCCCTCAGCACACCTGGGCAGCTCCTCCCAGCAATTGAGAGAATTTGGATAGCCCTTTCCCCTTCTCTATGACATCACATCCTACTCTATAAAGGAAGTAAAAGTGCCAAGTATTACAGCATGAACTAAATGAGTAGTGGGAAGGAAATAATAAAGCTATACAAAACACTAGAAGCCACCACCCGCCCAGTTCCTACAAGATGGGGAGAGGGAGGAGGAAAGGAGGTACAGTATACACTAAGGAAGCTGCACTGAACTGGTTGTGGGTACAATAGAACACATGAATAGAGAAAGATAATCTTCACAAAACAAAACAATAAAACCATCAAAATAATGTGTAACATGGCAGAGACAAAAATCAGGACCCACAAGGCAGCCACGCTCTTAAAAACACTGTAGTATGATACAATCACATTCAGACTAAAATGACAATAACAAGATGCAGAATACTAGGCTGAAAGCCACAGACTGATCAATTGTCCATTGTTTCATGAATTTCTTGACTTGCAAAGGACTGAGGTTTCATATATCCAACAAAATGCAACTTCATGGTAGAATTCCCTTAATATCTCAGAATACAACTAGTGGAAAGTGTTCCTTTCCTTCTAATCATGCAGAGTAAATTTTCTCAATTATAGGATTTTTTCTTTTATCGTACATTCCCTGCCTATGGTCTGCTGTATTCTAGAAGAAACTATGATAAAGATATGGATGTTAGGAATGAAGCTAGAGACCAGTTAAGCAGCCAAGCCAAGAATGGAGCAAAAACAACCTTAGTCTATATTCTCACAAGAACAAGTCAGTAACTGCTTGGGCCAATTAAACATAAGCAGTAGTTACAAAATGGAATACAAGTTACGTGGAACTTAGGATAAGAGAAATAGATTCATGTTCAGATGTAGACCTAGAGATCTCATACTTTTCTAGGTAAGATTATGGAATTTTTTTTATGAGCATGTGATCCCTTCCAATTTCCAAGTTTAAAAGTTATCTGACTTCTCAGGAACTCTGGACATACAGTCATGAAGACCTGGGTTTGAATCCTGTCTCAAATCCTTCCTTGATGTTGATTGGTTATTGTCCTTCATTCTCAAAGAGAAACAAAATGACATCACTGCATTGGAGTCAAGTTACAGTGTGTCCAACTGTGGCTGATCAGACCAATACGAGCTCTGAATGCTCTACAACAGGTAAGGCACAAATCCGTATGAACATCTGAGGTGGAGAAGTCTAAATTTGCACCTTTCACATTTCTTTTGAGTTACTCAATTCTGCTTTGCTCATAGAGCACAGCACCTTCTCTGATGAGGGTACACCATACTAAGCAGTCCTGCACCAGTGTATCACGTGTCAGGCAATCAATTCCAAAGTTCCTCAGAGAGACCTTAAGAGAAGCAATCACTTAACTTCTCTGGGTTTCAGTTTCCTCTTCTGTAAAATGCCCTCTGGGGTCCTTTCCAAATCTATTATCCTACTAGCAATAATACCAATAGAAAATTTAAACTAACCTCCATTACTACCTAAACAGGAATCTTCAGTTAAAATGTTTTCTTTTAACAAATAACTCTCCCGTTTTTAAGCAAGGGCTGTCATTTCATTCCTTCCCTTCCTATGCTCCAAAACTTACATTTTGTATCTTTAATATTTTAGCTCTGTCCTTCAAGCCTGCACTTCTACCTTTCTACCTTTAAGCAGTTGTCAAAATCTAACACTGTTCTAGAAAAAGCATAAGTTTTTATAGAACCAACTCTTAAGGACAAGGATAATCAATGGTGAGATAATATAACCTGCTCTTATCTTTGGAAATTATCATCAATTTCCAGGTGAAAGGTCACTAGCATTGGCCAGTACTAGATTTCACTACATTTCCCCCTTCCATCTCTGTATTCTGTGATTCTCATAGAAGGAATCTTTGCAGAAGCCATCCAACTATGGGACTGAAACCTATCTCCCAGAAACACTTATCCAATACCACTCCCTCCAAGGTTACCATGTATTTGATTTAAATATGTCTTGTATATACATAGATAGATATATACATACTCATATATGTATGTGCCTATGTGTCCATGTGTGTATTATATACGTATGTGTGAATGTGTATGTGTGTGTGTGTGCATACACACACATATACATATACATATACATTCCCTTACAGGGAAGACAGTATGTATGTGTCTCTGTACATATATATGCATTTGTATATATGTACACACACACACTCTTTCCTGTAAGCTCCTAGAGGTAGAGGGCTGGAATTATTCATCTTTTGCCTTTGTATCCTATTCCCAGTCCTTACCACAGTGCGTGGAACATAATAAGCACTTAATAATGCTTTCTGGTTAAATGACTGAAGATGATAATATGAAATGAGAAAAACACAAGGATGATATAAAAAGTAATGAAAAGTTATTGTATACATTTGCAACTTCATTTCCCTCCAAGTTTAAATTTTACACTAAAAGAACTTTGGCCCAGAGCAAGGTAGACAAATACTTCCTTACTTAAGATCTTATTAGTGTGTCTCATACAATGGAGCGATTTAAAGTACCCCCAAATGAATAGACAAACCCAAAAAGATTAAGAAAATTTTCAGAATGAGCCATCATACCTTAACTGTAAAGTAAAAAGATCTCTAGCTCTATCTACTGTAACAGTATTTGGATTTGGGGGGAGGGGGGTGGGGCAGAGATCAAATTAGTTAATGGTTTATCTGTTTTATTTTTTTCCCTGAAGAAAAAAAGCTGTTAACTTTCTCATTCATTCAATGGCTCTTTTGTTATTAAAGGAGGGAAGAGAAAGGAATTAAGCATTTATTAAGCATCTATACTAGACACTGTGATAAGCATATTTACAAACAATATCTCATTTGATCTTCACAACAACTCTGAGATGTATATGTTATGATTATCCTCATCTTAGAGAAGAGGAAACAGGTTAAGTGACTTGCTCAGGATAACAAAACTAGTAAAAGTCTGAGGCCATATTTGAACTCAGGTCTTCCTGACTCCAAACCTACCACTCTATGCTAGCTGTCCCTAAGCTTTAAATGTTACTAATCTCTTTGATTTTCAGAATTTATATTTCAGTATTTAAAGTTTTTAAATTCACTGGTTTTCTACATTTTTTTAGCTGCATGCCCAATTAATTGATTTGTTCTTTCTTTTGCTTAACAAAGTATTTAGAGATAGGAGTTTTCCCCTAAGGTTTTCTTTGGCTACATCCCATAAATTTTGGTATGTCATCTCATTCTCATTATTTTGAATGAAGTTATCTATTGTTCCTCCAATGAGTTCTTTGACCTGCCAATTCTATAGGACTAAGTTATTTTGTCTCCAAATAATTTTGAACTCCTCAAGGGTCCTTTAAGGAGTATAATTTTTGTTTAATTGTTGTCAGTAATATGTGTGGATTGAAACAAAGAACATAGATGGTAAAAACTCTCAATTTCTCTAAAATATGTATACTCATTAGCAGACATGTTGACTTGTCAGCAAGATAGAGGGCTTAGCTATTTAAATTTTAAACAATTAAAAAACATTACTACTAAAAACAGGGATTTGTAAATAACAAAGGAAAGCATTGAGGCACTTCATAATAATAATGACAATTAAGATGATTCACTGTGTCTGGCACATAGTAAACACTTAATAAATGACTACTGATTGACTAGTGATGGCAATGGTGACATAATACTAAACACAATAATCTAGAGTAATCTGACAAGGACAGAATACTGTAAGACTGATCACTTCCTTTGCTCTGGATGTTAAATTACTCCTCATCAATTTATTGTTTACAAATGCAATTATCATTAATAATAAGAAATCACTATACATATGCATATACACACGCACCACTCTGAGATTTACAAAAGGTCTATATGCCATGAATGAAAGAATAACAACAAAAATAGCATTTGCAATATTAAATATTATTTAATTTTATCCTTATAACAACCCTGGGAGGTAGGTGCCATTATTATTATCCCTATTTTACACATGAGGAAAACAAGGCAATGAGAGATTCAGTGACTCGCCCAAGGTCACATAACTAGTAATTATATGAGGCTAGATTTGAACTGAGGTCTTCCTGACACCAAAACCAGTGTTCTTATCCACTGAACTACCTAGCTAAGAAGCTAGAATTAAACAAGTCTAGGTTTATCAATGCTACTAAGCTTAAAATACCCCCAAATAAACATCTTGCCTTTATAGGAAATTAAGGCTCCTAAATCACAACCTATCCTCCTAGAAAGTAACATATATAACATATATATATACACACACACATATATATATATATATATATATATATATTTTGTATCCTAGTTCCTGGAAGATAGGAGGTGCTTAATAAAAGCTTCATTACTTGATTGACTGTATTTGCACACAATATTCACTTCAGTTAAATATTGACCAAGTATCCCTTACATTTTAACAGAATTGGATGTCACTTCACAGGTAACAAAGAATAAAGGAATCTTTTCTGATGTTTTTGCTTGGGGACACAAACTTAACTTTTTTATCAAAAAGCAAAATCAATTTTGAAATTAGTTTTTCTCAAATGAGATGGTACTGGAAATATCACTTTAAAAACTTTAGAGTAACAGAGAAATATAAGATTTTGCTAATATTCTTTCTAATAATGTTGAAAGGAAGGTACAGTTTCTAATTTTTAGCTCTAAGTTACATAGTGGTCAACGTTTTTTAAACACTCACCTTTAAGATAACTCTGAATGGGCCACCTTGAATAGTTTTGCAATATTCCCTAAGATCAGTGGCATCAAATAGAAATCAAGAAGTGCCACTAAATATCACATAAGGATCCCTGCTACAAGGACTTGGTGAGCCAAAGCAAGGTGACCCCCTGCCAGAATAGAAGTTATAGGGGAAAATAAGAGGGGAATAAAGCTAGGGAAAAATTTTTTTAAGATTGTGGGCTTTCTATTTTGCTCCCTGAGAGATTTTTCTTCAGACTCATGGCTGAATAAATGAATCAATAAAAGAAAAGGCATTTATTAAGCACTTACTATGTGTGCTTATAGGTCTCAACAATCCTTGTGAACTGGCTATCTTCACAACTGAGCACTTTCAACTGTCCCTGAGGAAGATCTTTTCCTAAACTGCTAAAAATTCAAAAATACCAAGAGTTTTGAGGCATCTAGGCCCTGGACCTGACGCCCAAATTCCACACTGAGAGACTCCTAACATATTTATACAAAGGGATAATTTGCATACATATTTATACAAAGGGATAGTTAGGGTTTTGTACTAAAGCTTAAATCTAAATCTCCCCACATAAAGATTCAGTGTAGTAGATTGTTATTGTTGATTTTCAGTGAAATTTCCCAAAATAAATTTATATGCATTTTAATACTGTTTGCCAGAAAAATACCTATTTTTGAGGAAAACTTTCTATGTGTTTGGCTTCCTGGGCACAATTTTCCAACTGTCAAAAGATTCTTGGGGTTTATATATTATATACTAAAGATTTCTAGTTAAACTCACTGCCCGAACTTAAGCAGTCTTAGTTACACATTTCCCCCCTCACTGGGATACTAGAAACAGCTGGATCCTAACCCCAGCTACACCACCAACTAACTGAATTACTTTGGTTGAATCCCTAAACCTCTTGGCATCAGTTTCCTCATGTGAAAAATGAGGAAGCTAGTCTAGGTAAACTCTAGGATTCTAACTCATGGTTTAACAATCTGATTCTCTTAACTGTAACATAAAGAAAACAAAGTATGATTCTTGCAGCTTTTTATCTTATTTCCTCCATGCCAAATTTTCTTTATTATCCCTTAAATTCATCTTTTCTCCCTGCCTACACCTATTTACCAAATTTTGTCTTCCCCAATTATAAAAAACTTCAATTCCAAACATGATCAGTGTGTTTCTACAAACACTGCCAGACCCATCATAACAATAGAGTGAAGTGGCTGCATGTATTCAAATTCACACTATTCCAAGTTATAATTATGTAAAATGAAATAATTGGTTCTAGCTCAAAGGAAATATGCAGTGAGAATCTGAATAATGTAGGCAATTCTATTATTCACACTGAGAGACCTTGCTGTATCGACAAAGAGTCCTTACCTCCACAGCCCACCATGCACTAAAGGTTTCTGTAAAACCAAGACAGACCACTACTGGTTTTCTCCCTTGCTGTCTTCATGCCATAATTGTGCTCCAGTCTCCTTCTCTGACCTGGCTCTCTAACTCTCTAGTACTCAACGAAGCACCTCACACATAATAAACACATTAATTACTTTTCATTAATTTGCTCATTCTCTTGCACTTTATGGGCATTTCTAATCCATTCGGCATTCAGAAAGTAAACTCCTTGAGGGTAAGACCACTCTCACTTTTTTCCTTTATAAACTCAGTAACTAAAAAGGCCTGGCACATAGCAAGCACTTAATGACGGTCAAATATAAAGCATTGGCAGGTGCCAGAGGAAATTAAACATGGAGGAAAAGAGTATATCCTATAACATTCCTTCCTTCTATTCAGATTCCAGGCTTGTGAAAGATACACCAAAGGAGGATGCTTAGATAAATCACAGGTTCAAAGGGGAAATATAAAATGAAGAAAATAAGGAGGACAAAGTAGAAGTGGGAGCCACAGATTAGAGGAATCAAGGTTTCGTATTCTTCATTATAAGGCTCTCTATGAAGGAGTAGGCAGAAAGAGAAAAAGGAAATTTAAGTGATAAAAAAAGATAATATCTCTTAGAAACAGAATTAAAGGCATGTGAATAAGCTTTAGAAGAAATTGAATCTCTTAGGGATTGTGGGAGAAATAGAAAGAATCAAAATTATTTTGAGAAGAAAAAATAATGGAAAGACAAAGGAAGAGAACAACAAATATAAGAAAATGAAAAAAGCTGTCCCAGAACTGCAATTTCATTGTAAATGTGAATTTTAAAACATCCTTGTGACATTCTACTTTGAAAGCTTGCTTTATATTTTTCATACAAATTTTAAAATGCTTCTAAACTCCCCACTCAAGAAATCCATGTGGTACATTTAGCTCCCCTGTTGAAAAACTCATAGCTGTTCAATTTTTTGGTCAAGCTCTTCTCATATAATGACCAAGTTCTCTTCTCCAACTTCTTTTCATATTCCCATACCTATTCTTTCTGTTCTTCAAATACCAGCTCCTCGACTTCTCTTGTATTCCCGAAACTACTACAACTTTCAAATATTTGTTCTCATTTTCAAGGCTGCTTGGTTAAGATTTGTTTCTAGCATGTCAGAGCATGTTTACCCAGGGGGAAAATGCAGTAGTTATAGCATCACAAGATCAAAGAACTGAAAGGAACCATACAGATCATCCATTCTAGGCCAACCTACCCATCTTAAAGACAAGTGGCTCCAGGAGACTGAGTAACTTGCTGTATATTTCACATTGAAAGTTTAAAGGGAAGCAACCAGGCATAGCGGAAAAAACACTGATGGATGAACAAATTATAGTAAATGAATGCAAAGGATCATTACTGCACTATAAGAAATGACAAATATGACAGATTCTGAGAAGCCTAGAAATACTAACATAAACTGATGCAGAGCAAAGTAAGCCCAACCAGGAAAACAAAATATACAATGACTACAATAAGATAAAGAAAAAAAATCTGGAAGACTTATGAATCTGAAAAATGCAATGCAATCACAACTTGATTCAAAAGATTGATGACACAATATTCATCCTACTTCAAGATGGACCAGAGTGATGATGGACCAGAAATGCGAGCGAGATATATTTTCAGATTCAGCCAATGTATTGATTTGTTTTACTTGATTACTAAACTTACGTGTTACAAGGGAAAGTAAAACAGTGGGCAGCGATACCAATCAATGGGAAGCAAGAGCAAATGAGGGAGATCAAGAGAGTAAGGGAGTGAGAGCAAGAGAGAAAGAAAAAGAGTATAAACAGATAATTTTCTCTCACCGAGCGCCTCAGTGCCCCAATATGTAAAATGAGGATAATAAGGCTTATATTCCCTACCTGAAAATATTGTGAAGGTAATTCAACACAACTTCTGAAGCACTACAGAAATGTGTGCTCTTATTTCATTGGATGCCAGCTCCTATACTTTCTAACTTTAAGAATGTAAGCAAATCACCTTACCTCCTGGTCTTTGTTCTCATTTGTATAACAGAAAGAACAAAAAACTTGTACTACTTCTACTTTACTTTCCCTTCTGGAAAGTGTTTTGTATATCTTAAAGGACTTTATAAAGATAATTTAAACTCTTACCCTTATATCAGCTCCTGTGATGGCCACTGCAAGAATGGTCTGGTAGATTTGGAGGTCAGAGGATTCTTAGGGTTCAAATCCTATCTCTGCTTCTCATTACCTCTACTATCTATATGGCTTTGGCCAAGTCTTACTTAACCTTTCTGGGCCTCAGTTTCATCATCTATAAAATGAAATGGTTGGACTAGATGGTCTCTATGGTCCCTTTAATCTCTAAGTGTAAGGTCATAAGTAAAATTATCTCTATTTATAAACATGGAAACTGGGACTCAGAAGGGTATCTGGTTCAAGGTCACATACTGAGTTAACTCATGAATCCAGAACTCCACTACAACAGGCTGCCTCAGAATCTAGGTCACTTTATAGTAGAATAGGCCTGTATGAATACAATACTGTCTATAACAACGTTACTAGCAGCTGCTGTGGAGGTGTAAGGCCAGTAACACCAGCACACAAGAGGGCTGCTAGCACAGGTTCTTTGATCTGCTTTTCTAAGGAAAGCAACTTTAAGAGGTTAACAATCTTACTTTAATTAAACATAAATATATCATTCACTTAGTTCAGGGGAAAAAGTCAGCACCCTGAATTTCAGAGCAAATACAAACAGGAACTACAGACATAGAAAATATAAACAGAATAAGTAACAGAAATCAACAGACACTCTTCTAGCTGTCTAACCAAAGCTATACATACATAGACCAGAGAGAGAAGCACCAACATCTGGGTTTTCAAAGCCAAGGGGCTCCTTAACAGCTACCCAGAGTCCAACACTTTTCCAATGAGTAAGCCCCAACAAAATGCTAATCTCTGAGTATATATACTCTTCTTCAGGGTCAGAGAGCTTCATTCTTCTCCAGGACTTCACACCTCTCCTTAGGGCCCTGAGGGTCTCATACCTCTGTGACCTAACTAGCAAAAGGGTTCCTACAAACAAAAGCGAGACTCAATCAAAGGCACTTGATTGCCTCGGTGGTGAGAAGCACTCCAAAAAAAAAAAACAATAAAAAGTCCCACTTTGCTTGCCTTACATTCCACCCCTCCAGGATTCTTGACCTTACAATCCAAATGGCCATGGATACTGGAACAAATACAGGCACTATACTTTGCAAACCCATTATATAATAACTTATTAGTAAGGTGGCCACATAGTCTTAAATAAAACATATCATTCAGTATATCTTATAGCATTTCTCAGAATACCCACAGCATATATCACTGTTCAATAAACTAACATTCAATAAACATTCACAGCAACATCCTTAAGCAAAACATCATTCAGCAGCATTCCCCAAAATACGTGCTTACACAAGCAGGGGGTCCCAGGCCAGGGTCTTCCCTGGCACAACGTATCATCCTTAAGGGGTGGCAGAAAAAACAAACACCATCCACCCCTAGCTCAGAGCAAGTTACAATCTCCTCAGTCAATACAAACTATCCAAGTAAAGTCCTCTCTTCATCTTCACCAGAGGTTGACTTTCAAGTCCCACGTCTCTTCCTCTGTGGGCCAACCACTCCCGGCTCTTGCCTGGATTCACATACAGGCAGCTCTCTGCTCCTGCTCCTCATCTCAGCTCATGTGGACTGCTCTACTTCAAGTTCTTCCTGCTCCTGCCTGACAGTTCCTGTTTCTGGGAAAGCAAAGCTCCACATGCAAGCAGCTCTCCACTCCTGCTCCAGACTCCACAGAATCATAGTTACCATAACTGGGAAACAGTGAACAAGTATCTCAGGCCCCATGCTTTCCTTTTAATTTGCAGATCCTGCTGACTATGCCATTTTGTAACAATAACATTACTAGCTGCTGTGGAGGTGTAAGGCCAATAACACCAGCACACTGGGAAGGCTGTTGGCACAAGTTCCCTGATCTGCTTTTCTAAGGAAAGCAACTTTAATAGGTTAACAATCTTACTTTAATTAAACATACATATATCATTCACTTATTTCAGGGGAAAAAGTCAGCAACCTGAACTCCATAGCAAATACAAACGGAAATTACAAACAGAGAAAATATAAAGAGCAAATAATACAAATCAACAGACAGGCTTCTAGTTGTCTAACCATAGCTATACATACATAGTTACCAAAGAGAGAAGCACCGACATCTGGGTTTTCAAAGCCAGGGGGCTCTTTAATGGCTACCCAGAGTCTCCACACCAACACTCATTTTTCCAATGAGTAAGCCCCAAACAAAATGCTAACCTCAGAATATATATATACTTCTTCAGGGTCAGAGAGCTTTCATACCTCTCCAGGGCTTCACACCTCTCCTTAGGGCCCTGAGGGTTTCACACCTCTCATGACCTAACTAGAAAAAGGGTGTGGGCCTTCGCACAAACAAAAGCAAGACTCAATCAAAGGCACTTGATAGCCTTGATGCTGGGAAGCACTCCAAAAAAAAAAAAACCCAGTAAAAAGTCCCACTTTGCTTGCTCTTACACTGTATTACATGTACCCTATTATAACACACTCTCAAAGTAGAAATGGGAAGAAAGCATAAAGAAATCTAGTCTATTTCTCTTGGATTCTAAAAATCTATAATTAGTCTGAAAACCACAGGATTGCTACAGTTCAGGTCAAATACATCTTCACCATCTGCATTCCACCATCTCACCCCAAAAGAAAGTATTTTATCCTTGTATTTGTACCAGACTAGCTTCAGACATAGAGTAAAATATACACTATTCACCTTTCTATATACTTGTATTTAACAATACCTTGTGCATAAAAATAGCAATTTTACAACTCATCCCCTAAAGAGGACTCCACAAAGATTCAGTGTGGGTTAATGACATATGTTTACAAACTATACTTAACACCTGGGAAGAAATGCACTACATGGACACAAATTACTATTCTCCAAGAGCTTTGCTATCTTTGCTGTTACATGTAATTATAATGATTCTATCCAAGGAGAAATGCACAGTATCAACAGAACTTAGCTGTTTCTTGATGCACTTAGTGAGCATTTCCTTACAGAAAAACTTTCAAGGCACCACGGAAAACAGAATCATAAAATACTTTTCATATGAATAAAATAAAGCACAGAAAACTTAAGTTTCTTGCTAGTAAATGTTAAGCTTCATGGGGAAATAAAACTGTAGGTTCTCGCAGTCTAGGAAGAAATTTGTCCTTGATACCCAAGTGACCATAGCATTGTTTCTAGCAAAAGAAATCAAAAATAATTTACCAAAACATTTCCTTTAAGTGTTCCTAAGTTCACAGAATCCTTGAGTTGGAAGGAACCTTAGAGTTCAATGAAATTACTCCGGGATTCCAGTCTGGGCTCTGCCATACACTAAGGGAAAGATCTGAGCAAAACTCATTTTTCTGAGCTTCATTATCATCACCTACCAAGTGGGGACAGTACTTCAAGTTCCTCAGTGTTTCTTAAAAGGTGAGCCACAGAGTATCATCAGGTATGCCTCTAAACTCTTCACAGCCCCTACCTCCAGCTACAGTTTGGTGGGTAGGGGAATAAGCACTTATATAGCATCTACCATATGTATGAGGCACTGTGCTAAGTGCTTTTTACAAATACTATCTCATCACAAAAAAGGGAACAGGACCCACATGTACAAAAATATTTATAGCAGCTCTTTGTGCGGTAGCAAAGAACAGGAAATTGAGGAGATGCCCCATCAATTAGTGAATGGCTGAACAAGTTGTAGTATATGAATGTAATAGAATACTATTTTTCCATAAGAAATGATGAGCAGGCAGATTTCAGAAAAACCTGGAAAGACTTACATGAACTGATGCTGAATGGAGTGAACAGACTCAGGAGAACACAGTAACAGCAACATCATACAATGACTGACTTTGATAGACTCAGCTCTTCTTAGCAATGCAATGACCTAAGACAATTCCAGAACACTAAAGATGGAAAATGCAATCCACATCCAGAGAAAGAATTACGGGTCTGAATGCTGATCAAAGCATACTATTTTCTCTCTCTTTTTTTGTTTTTTCTTTCTCATGGTTTTTCCTTTTGGTTCTGATTCTTCCTTACAACATGACTAATGTGGAAATTATGTTTTAATATGATTGTACATGTATAGCCTATATCAGATTACATGCCATCTTGGGGAGGGGGAAGAGAAGGGAGAAGGAAAATTTAGAACTCAAAATCTTATGAAAGTGAATGTTAAAAACTAAAAATAAATAAACAAATACTATCTCATTTGATCCTCATAATCCTGCAAGGTAGGCAAGCTCTGTAGTTGAGGAAATGGAGGAAAATGGATGTTGAGTGATATGCCCAATACTACACAGCTATCCAATATTTGAGATTCAACTTTGAACTCAGGTCTTCCTGAATCCAGGCCCAGTGCTCTATCTACTGCACCACCATGTACCTCTAAAGCAGTCTGCTGACTGCTCTTCCCATTTTGGTGAAGGTCATAATAACAGCTCTATTTGTGCAGGCCCCAAACTACTTCTGACTCCACCCCTGTGAGTCCTAGAGAGGTAAATAAAAAGAGTGAGTTAGCGAAGCCATGTAATGAGAAGCGGAGGAATCCCAAGCCCTGGTTAATGAATCTAGAGACCTGATTATCTATTAAGAAAGGGCAAAGAAACTCTTACTTGTTGCTAACTTAAATGTTCAGTGTGTCACAATCTTCATGGCAAAGAATGCCGTGCTATGAGTAAAATTAAAAAGTCAGAAGCACTATTGTACCTCATTCAAAAGGTCGTCAGAATCAAATGAAATGCATCTAAAGCTTATTATAAAGTACTGCTGTGCTTTACCCTACTACTTATTGTACTATATAACTTCAAAATAAATCGTTACTGAAGGGCCCAGAGTAATCTGAAGCAGTGATTTCATCATTAAGGAAATCCTAGTATGGAAATTCCCTCCACTGATCCACATGAACAACTTGTTTCTAGTTACTAAAACCATTTGTAAGTTTCCTAGGGCACCTCTGTATAAGAAATTAAACAACTCATCTTAGGCTATTTAGCTAGCATTTATCAGGCATGATTTAGGATGAAGGATTTGGATCCTTTTCCAGGGATCTTTGAGGCTGCCTAATTCAACCTTCTATTTTTACAGATGAATAATCTGAGATCCAGAGAATTATCAAAGTAACAAAAGTAGCAGTAAATACCGGTAGAATCAGAACCAAGGTCCTCTGACTCCAACTTCAGTCTTCTTTCCGCTGACTGAGGCTGACTCACTATCTACTTGGTTACACTGCCCTAGAGCTTTTATTACAAATCTAATCCAACTTTCTACCCAATGTAAAAGTCTTGACATCATTGATGACTCCAGGTCATCCAGACTCTTCTTGGCCATTTCCACTAACAAAGAGTTCACTATCTCACAGTTTCCTCATTCTACCTTGAACAGATAAAATTATTAGCTATGAACACATCTCACTATATTCTCTTCAGCGTCTTCAATCCTTCATTATTCTCACATTCCACTACCACATTGTAGCTTCACTGTCTTCCCATTAAACAGTCTTGTTCCTCTAGTCAGTTATTTCAACAAAGAACTGGATCATTCTTGAATCCCTTGCCCCTCCATCCTTCTTCAATCTCTGTTAAGCCCACATGCTCCCCTCCAGAAGTTGAAACCACAGTGACTGGATTGTAAGGGCAAACAAAGTGGGACTTTTTACTGTTTTTTTCTTTTGGAGTGCTTTTTAGCACTAAGGCAACCAAGTGCCTTTGATTGAGCCTTGCCTTTGTTTGTAGGAAGACCCACACTCCTTTTGCTAATTAGGTCACCAGAGGTATGAAGCCCTGGAAAGATGTGTAGCCCTGGAGAGGCATGAAGCCCTCCAGCCCTGAAGAAGGGTGTACATATACTGTAAGGTTAGCATTTTGTTTACTCACTGGAAGAGTTTTATGTGATTTGACCAGACAAGACTCTGGGTAGCCCTTATTAAGGGTCTCCTTGCTTTGAAAACCCAGATGTTGGTGATTCTCTTTTTGGTAATTATGTATGGGATGTCTTGATCAGACAAAGCCTTTCTGTTGATCTGTTTGTAGTTTCTGTTTGTATTTGCTCTGAAGTTCAGGGTGTGACTTCTTCCCCTGAACTAAGTGAATGATACATGCATGTTTAATTAAACTGAGATTGTTAACCCCTTGCTTTCCTTAGAAAAGCAGATCAAAGAACCTGAGCTAGCAGCCCTCCTGTGTGCTCTTATTGTTGGTCTTTCACCTCCACAGCAGCTGCTAGCAACACTGTTGTTACACAAAACTTCCCTACTTTTATGTCACCTTCATGCTCCCAATTACCCAGACTAAAAGTTTCAATTATCTTTAACCCTTTCTCCTCTCTCTCACTACTCCCCACTCACACATTTAATCATTTACTAAATTCTGCAAATTCTACTTACATAATTTCTCTTGAATCTGCCCCCTTTTCTTCACTTAATCTGCGATCATAATAAGTTCTAGCATTCATCACCTCTCACTGGCTTCTGTCTCCTGAGTTTCTAACTAACCTCCAGGATAAAGCATTAAATGATACAAGAAAAATGCTAAGTACAATAAGATTATCAAACTGAGTAACTGAGATCATACAATCAGGACTAGAACTATGGATATGGACTTCTATGCTCTGTTCATATGAAAGTAAATAAAAAGATTTGATGTTTAACTGCTGATTCTATCTAGAAAATAGCTCTACCTTTCTCTCCACTTACACTAAGGATGCCTATTTTCAAGCTCTATCACATCTCAACTTGGGTTACTGGTAGTACACTTTTTTAACTGGTCAACTTGCCACCCATTTTTTTCCCTCTCTAAATTATCCTTCACACAGTGGCTAAAATAAACTTCTTAATGCACAGATTCCACTGCACAACTCTCTGACTCAAAACTTTAATGATTCCCTATTTGTTTCTAGGAAAAAAAAATGTAAAATCTTTAGTTTGGAATTTAGGGTCTTCCACAATTTAATTCCAATTATTTTTCTAACTTTGCTTCATATTGGTCCTCTTTCCAACCATCTTGAAAAATTAGGTTTTCCCTAAAATCAACAGGCCACTTCCACACTTAAAGGCTAGTTCACATACCTGGAATATACTTCCTCTTCATCTCTGCCTTACAAAGTTCTCCCACAGTGCTCAGTTCAGATATCACCTCTTCTATGAAGCATTCCCTCATGCTTCTAAGACTTAAATTTGGACTTCCTCCACAAATGTTTTAGAGCACTGTGTCTAGATCCTTCTTTTGCCCCTCTCTCTGCAAACTTGTACTTGTCTCTCTGTCTGTCTGTCTGTCCGTCTGTCTCTGTCTCTCTGTATCTCTCACTCACGCGCACACGTGGGAGCATGCGCATGCCCTTTCCTTTCCTTTCCTTTCCTTTCACCAATAAAATACATTTATCCCTTCCACATCAAGACTTTTCCTATCATGATTTCAATATATGGTGGGTTGGCATAAAAAATTAAATGGGAATTTGGGGGATTTTGAGGAAGCTGCAAACAACACATGAAGGCCAGCAGATGACACAGAGCCAATGAACAAATACTTAAACCCAAATTTTACAATAAGGTACTATAAACATCCCATAAAAGAAAAAGAAAAAAAATTCAGTTATTCTCTGGCATGAAGCTCAGAGGGTCAAAAAATTTTATTGGGATTTTCCAGATGGGGGAGGTGGGCACTACACCTCTAAACCCCACCCTCCATGTGGAAGCGATAACTGTACAAATAACTAAAGAGAAAGGATGTATCACTAGTACCTAGGGCCATACTATGCACATAGCTGAGTAGTGAATGAATAGTTTAGTTAAAATCTACTAATTATACGTTTTACCCAGTGGTCCTAGATCTGATCCCTGGATCTACACAGAATATATATAATACTTCTTTCCAAATGATAACCCTTCAAATATTGGAAAACCAATAATCAGATCCTCATTATCTTTTTCTTTTCCAGAATAAATGCCCTCAGTGTCTTCAATCATAGAATATCAGGTTTAGAGCTAAAAGGTAACTTAGAGATCATATAATAGAATCAGTCCATTTTGCAGATGAAGGAACCAAAGAAGGAGACTTTCTCATCTTTCCCCCTTGGATTTGGAACACTGTTCCAAAGCCTTAAATGATCATAGTCAATTTTTTTTGGACAACTTCCAGTTAACTAATCTCCCTTTTAAACTAGTGTCTATAAAGGAACAAGGGGCACAGCTAGGTGGCACCGTGAATAGTGCCACACATAGAGTCTAGAAGACATCTCCTGAGTTCAAATGTGGCCTCAGACACTTACTAGCTGTGTGACCCTGGGCAAGTCACTTAACCTTGTTTGCCTCAATTTCCTCAGATTGAGAAAGAAAAGGCAAACCACTCCAGTATATTTGCCCAAAAAGCCCCAACTGGAGTCACAAAGAATTGGACATGGCTGAACACCATAAGGGAACTAAAGCTCCAAATGTGATTCATGTCCAGACATTACACTTCTACTGATGCAAATTAAGACTACATTTGTTTCAGAAATTTGGGGGATTTGGGTTTTTGTTGTTATTTTTTGATAGATTGGCTCATGAGACTTAAGTTAGCCAACCCTAGTATCAGTTTTCAAATAAATATTATCAATCCTGATCTCTCTCATCCAAATTTTTGCAGTTCATTTTTTTAATCAAACCATCAAAAATTATTTTTAGTTGTTTTACTATGTATCAAGCATTGAGCTAAGTGCTGGCACAAAGAGAAGCAAAAGGAATATACAATGAAGGGGGGAGACACAAAAAAAGTTGCTGCCCTCAAGGAGCTTATATACTAATGGAGACAATATTTCAACAAATAGGTACATAAAGGATATGTACATAAGGGAGCAAAAGGCAAGTAACCTTGGAAGTAAGGCTCAAATAGCTGCTCAAAGTACACTTATATTTATTACTATTTAATCTCACTTGTTGGTTCAGGCCCATTGTGTCAACCTATGGAAATCTTTTTCAATCTTTACTATCATCTTATTTGTTAACTTTCCTTCCTAGATTTATATAATCCACAACCATGATATAAACATTCCTTCTATATGCTCGCCTATGGTATCCCCCTAAAGCCTTCTATCTATGTTAACACTGATTTAATTCATTACTATTCTTTGGGCATAATTGCAGAACAAGCCACTAGTCTTTCTAACTATCATATCATAAATTCAAAATACTACATCATATTCTCCAAAATATCAAGAAAAACTCTACTAAATGTCTTGCTGAAATTTAACTATATTAGGTCTACAACATGTATGTCACCTGTTATAACAATAACCATATCCAGAGTGGCATGACATTTTTAGTGAACTCATGTTCACTAGGGCCATACTATGCACATAGGTGAGTACTGAATGAATAGTTTAGTTAAAATCTACTAATTATACGTTTTACCCAGTGGTCCCAGATCTGATCCCTGGACCTACAGAGAATATATGTAATACTTCTTTCCAAATGATAACCCTTCAAATACTAGAAAACCAATAATCAGATCCTCATTATCTTTTTCTTTTCCAGAATAAATGCCCTTTTTTTTCCAGAATAAATGTTTCCTGTCATAACCATTTTCTTTGCTAAGTGATCACAAGTCAACGATTTTAAAATATGATTTAGAAGCTTGCAGAGGCTCGGCATCATGCTACTGGGCCTAGGTTCTGGAATCTAGAAACTTTGGAAACAAATGCTGCATTTATCTTTCTGTGGTCTTCTGTCACCTCTCTAGTTTTCCATGAATCCTAAAAACTGCCTAGTTCTATGATTAGATATACAAATTCTTTGAGTACCCTGAAATGTAATTCTTCTGGGTCTGGAGACTTGAACTCACTTATACCATCTAAATGAGCTCATACAAGATCTTCACCTAATATCTTCAATTCTCAATTGACCATAATTACTTTAATCCTTTAAAAATTAGGTCATTTTTTAATGACAGAAGATGAAAGTGAAAGAAATTCAGAAAGAAAAAAGTATTAATACAAAATAAAAAGATGCTTTTTAGCAATAAAAATCTCTGTGACTTATTAGTTTTTAAATACCACCACCACATATATAGATAGAAAGAATTTCAAAATCAATTAACACATTAGAGAAAAAGGGGAAAAATAATATCAACATCACCAGGGCCACTTTAACATATACATCAACACATAAAACCAACTTCCTATTGTGTATTTTCCCTTTAACAAGGAAAGACAGTTATGATAAAATTTGTGTTATCACTTTTCTATAAGGAAATAGGCAATGTCCTCAAAGTACAAAAAGTTGGGAAAACATCCTTATAAAATGCTATATGCCCTTTTCCCTTTTCTTCTAACTATATTAGACAATAACAAAATAGGAGCACAAGACAAGTTAAAACTCAGTTACCTCTTACTTCGAATTTTTCCTACACTCCATTTTTCTGACCTTAAATCAATTACTGATTTTTTGACCTTCACTGTAACAAACTACTAGCCTCAACACTGAATAATGAAAACATGCTTACATTTTTACAAGTCTTACATTTTACACATATGGCTTAGCAAAAATATTATGTGGCAATAGTTTTGATCAAGGCAAAAGCAGTGAATATAATCACTTTCCATTCTCAAAATTGAAATAACAAAGACTCGTGGATTTAGACATTTTTTTCTGCTGATGTTCTATCTTTAGTTCTTTAATACACTGGTTCTTGGATTGCAGAGAGAATGCTGCCTAAATTTTAGAAAAGAAAACTTAAGTTTTTTGTGTCTTGTTTTGCTTTCTAGGAAAAATGGAAATAATGTGCAATATGTATTTTTCCTTTCTCCCTTATTAAACTGCAAGCTTGGGGGAGGGGGGAAATGGTACTTCAATGATATACATATACATACACACAATATACACAAGGTCATAGAATGTTGGAATGGGAAAGGGACCTTAAAAAATGAGAGTTAACTTTTTTGTGTCATGGATTCCCTTTAGCAGTCTGGTGAAGCCTAAGGACATCTCAGAGTACTTTTTTTTAAATGCATAAAATAAATTACATAGAATTACAATAGAAACCCTTTAGAGTGAATCCATCATATATCCTGGACCTCAGATTCAGAACTCCTGATCTAGTCAGTCACTAAGCATTTATTAAGCATTTACTATGTTCCAGGCACCATGCTAAGCACAGGGAACACAAAAAAGGGAAAAGAGAGTTAATGCTCTGCCACTACCTTCATTATACACATGAGGAACTAAAGCCCAGAGATGTGAAAGAACATGCCCATGGGCACACAGTAGTGACAGATCTTAAACTAGAATCCCGGCCCCTGCTGGCCCCTGATACAACATTCCTCCCACTAAATACTATTAATATTTAATTTGTGGAAAGGCAATAAAAATAGTAGAGTTAAAAGAAACCTGGACTTGGGAGTCAGATGGCCTGGCCTCATCCTGGCTCTATCACTTACTAGATGTGTGACCTTGGGCAATTCTCATGTCCTATTCCCTCTTTTATAAAATAAAGATAATAATTTTTATTTCATAGTATAATAATAGAATAACTTGCCTATCTCACAAGGCTTTGGCATGGAATGCACTTTGCAAATAGCAATGTCCTCCATAAACTTTAGCCATCACTCCTTCCTCACAGAGCCAGAGCAGGCCCTAAATAAATGTCTTGTACTAACTTTCAAAAGCAACTACTAGCCATCCCAACACACTTTAAAAAGGCGTAACTATTCCCACACCACTCAGAAGAGAATAATAGAACTACACTTCTCAGGTTTTGTTTAGATTTTTTAAAAATTACTTGGAGGTGAAGGATACAGGATGAGGAAGATGATAACTCATGATGTTCTGGACAAAATAAGGAATCAAGAACTGTTGATGATTATATCAAAATGGTCAGAGGGCATGGAGGGAAACTGCATATTCTGTTGGGAACAATATTCTTCCACACTTCCAAAGAGTCCCAAGAAGAAAATTGGCATGAAAAAAACTCAGATATTAAGGAGAAAAAAAAAAAAGAAAGAAAAAGCTCTTGAATCCAGAAAATGGCTGCTTAAGGCATTCACAGCCATTTTCAGATGGAGGACTATCACTACTCCTCCCATGTAAAATATTCTACTGGATATATTTTAGACAAACCTATTTTGCAAACTATGAAAAAGTCACTGTTTTAAGTATCATATGCACACTTTTTTATGCAGAACACTTAAAGACAAAAAAAAATTGACAAGTAGAATGAATTTTTTTTTTTTAATTCAGAGTAACTTCTAGGTTGAGGCAAAGTCAACTAAATGAATATCATTACAAAAGCCACTGAGGTCATATCTTTGGTAAGGCTTCCACAGTTCTGCCAGACTTACCCCTGCAATTTAAATTAGAAGATAGTTCAAAGTCTTCAGAACATCACTTGAAAAAAAATGAATGAGATAAAAATGCAAATATCTGTAGTTCTCCATTTCCCTGCTTCCTCAACTCTGAATGGAATGGTGGTGCAGCCCCAAGGTTATTGATTTTCTATGTATAACATTCACAAACATTTTCATTCTCAGAGCTGAGAGATGCACCAAATGGTTCCTCAACTAGGTCAATCACAGCAAGCCTCTAGAAAATCCCAAAATCAAAAAATGTATTAGATTTCTGGCTCCCCAGTTATTCTACAAACTTTTAAAGAGAGTGATCCATCTCAAACATCTCAGATTTCATTTTTAGAAAGTTCCTAGAATAACAAGGTCAGCCTTATTTACGAAAGCATCTACTAAATGAATGTGGGCACTGGGAAGTTTATTTGCGACAGTGGGGATGATCACACTACTGTTTTAATGTGAGGCTACCTGGTATAAGGAGATGCTCCCTGGTCTCAAGCTAAGAGACCTATGTTCAAATCATCCTTGTGCCACTCACCAGATAGGTGACAAGTTATTTAGCCTGCATGACCTAATTTTTGTCATCTCCAAGATAAGAACATAAATAAACTGTCTACTTTACATAAACATTCTGATTATCCAAAAAGATAATTATGTATATAAAGGTATTTTTAACAGTGAAATGCTATGTAAAAGACACTATAATATTTGCCCAAAGAATTTCTAATTTTTTTTTTTTAACTAATCAAAGGGTATTTAATCTTTCCATAGAAACAGCAAGGTAATGAAGTACACAAGAGTGGCTGGACCTGGAGTCAGGAAGACCTGAATTCAGACACTTATTAGCTGTATGACCCTAGACAAGTCACTTAACCCTGTTTGCCTCAGTTCCCTCAACTATAAAAGAGGGAATATAATAGCTTTTACCTCAGAGATGTGGTATCAAATTTTATGTATCTATTTATGTGTGTATATGTGTGTGTGTGTGTGTGTATGTGTGTCAGATACACACACACATACACTGAGAGACAGAGAGAGCAAGCTTAAGGCACAGTGACTGTTGGTCAGTAGTTCAGTCGTAGCCAACTTCCTATGACCCCGTGGACCATATGGTCCATGAGGTTTTCTTGGCAAAGATACTGGAATGGTTTGCCATTTCTTTCTCGAGTGGATTTAAGGTAAGCAGGTTAAGCGACTTGCCCAGGGTCACACATCTAGTAAATTTTGTCTGAGGCCAGATCTGAACTACAGATCCAGCACTCTTCACTGAGCTACCTAGCTACCTCTTACCTGACACAGAGTAGGTGTTTAATAAATGCTTGTTTCCTTCCTTCCTTAGAAATATTTTTGAAATTCAATTCTACTTTAAAAGAGGTCCCTACCCTCACAGAATTTATAATCTGGTTAGGGAGATACAACATACAATAACTATATTACAAAAATATAAATTGTCAGCATTAATTTGATCCTACCAACTATACTAGCTCTTGCCCTGCATTCCTCCTCCCCTTCTAGCTAAACTCTCTCTGAGAGCCAAGTACAGTAAGTACCTTCACTTCCTCTCCTCTCACTCTTTTCCAAACCCTCTACAATCAGGCTTCTGGCCTCATCATTCAACTGAAACTGCTCTCTCCAAAGTTACCAATGGTGTCTTAATTGCCAATTCTAATGGTCTTTTTTTTCCCAATCCTGATCCTCCTTGACTTCCCCACAGCATGTGACATTGTCAATCAATCACCTTTTCCTTCTGGATATTATCTCCTCTCTAGGTTTGTGAGTGACACTCTCTTTCCTGGTTCTCCTCCCACCTATCAGACTATTCCTTTTCAGTCTTCAGTTTCCTCATTCATGTCATTTCTAAAACAGAAAGTGTGTGCCAAGGCTTAGTCCTAAGCCCCTTTCTCTTTTCCTTCTGTACTACCTCACTTGGTGATCTCTTCAGCTCCCATGGGTTCAAATATCTCTATGCAGATTCCCAGATGCACATATCCAGCCCTAGTCTCTCCACTGAGCTATAGTCACACATCTTCAATTGACTCTTAGACAAATAAAATTTGGTATACTGTAGGCATTCTCAGACTCAACAAATCCACACTGGAACTTAATATCTTGCTCCTAAAACCTCTCTCCCTTCAGAATTTCTCTATCACTGTCAAGGACACCATCATCCTCTCAGTCACCCAGGCTTACAATCTCAGTATCATCTCTGACAACTCATTCTTACCTCACATATCCAATCCATTTTCAAATTCTTCATTCCTACCTCAACAATATCTATCATTCATATACATATATGTATATATCTATATGTATATATACACACATATATATACAGGTATATATGTATGTATATATATACACACACACATATATCTATAGATTACATTACATACACACACACACACACACACACACACCTGAATTAATCCTCCACCAACTGCCAAGGTGATTTTTATAAAGCACAGGTGTGACCATGTCACCCTGTTCAAGGGGCTCCAGTAACCTTAAAGATCAAATGTAAACTGTTTGAAATTTAAAGTTCTTTTTAACCTGTCCTATTCTTATCTTTCCAATGTTCTTACACCTCCCTTACTCCCTCCATGTACTCTATAATCCAATGATACTGTCTGGCCTACCTGAAGTTCCTCAAATAAAACACTTTATTTCCAGTCCCTATATCTTTACACTGGCTCTCCATTATGCCTGGAATGCTCTGTACCCTCACCTCCACCTCTTAAAATTCCCTAGCTTTCTTCAAGATTCAGTTCAAATTACACTGTCTTACAGGATATCTTTTCAGGTCCCTCCAGCTATTAATGCTTTCCCCTTTCAGATTACCTACCTTTATATACATATATATAGTGTGTGTGTGTGTGTGTGTATGTGTGTGTGTATCTTACATGTATTTATGTATTAAGATGTTGTTTAACTCATTAGAGTATATGGTCTTTGACAGCAGAGGGAAGAGTTTTCCTTTGGATGGGATTTTTGCCTTTGTATCTCCTATGCTTATACAGGTGCCTGGCACATAGTAAGTGCTTAATGAATGCTTACTGACTGATTTCATGGGGATGGCATCCAAGTGGGACTTTAAAAGCTGGACAGGAATTAAATGGTAGAGAACTCAACCTCTCACTAAAAGAGTAATTTTCCAATACATCAATGAAAATGGTTAGGAAGAAGTAATCAACTGTTCATTTTCTCTCTTCTTCCCTCCCTCCCTTTCTTCCTTCTCTCTTTCTCCCTCTCATTGGTATAAGGAATTCTCCTCACCTGTGAAAATCTGAAACTAAGCTATAACTTAGAGACTTGGAGGGTTGCCTGAAGCAAGGGCAGGTCAAGTAACTTTCCCATGGTGACAAAGCTTGTTGCTATGACATGGAAGTGAACTGGATTTAAGTGAGAGATGTCCATGCAGGGTCACCAGCCTCACCTTCTCCTCCAGAGCCATGTAGGTCCAGTGGCAAAATATGCATCAAAATGACTGGAGATGGCCCTGCCACACAGCTTGTATGTTTCATGGAGAACCCGAACCCAGGTCCTCTTGATTTCAAAATCAGTCCAGAAGAAAAGAATGCTACATTTTGGGGTTCAAATCAGAGGTATGCTTGCAAATGTTTTACAACTGGCTCTCAAAAAAAAGGACCAATGACACTTTTAATTTTTATCTCCATTATTAACATTTTTTCTATCATTCAAGTCTAGAAAATCAACAAAACAATGTTAAAAAAAAAATTAAACCTGGATATGTAGCATTTGCTGATTTCCAAGGTTTAAAATGAAAATTTAACAATCAACTTACAGGTTTCAAGCTGGTTCCAGAACAACCCTGG
>CM053622.1:218343002-218362965 GCA_028646595.1 Phalanger gymnotis | reverse complement strand
GGGGGGGGGGGGGGGGCGCGGGCGGGAGAAGCATGGAGCAAGATGGCGCAGTGAAAGAAGGAACTTCCTTGAGCTCTCCCCCAAACCCCTCCAAATACCTGTAAAAAATGACTCTAAACAAATTCTAGAGCAGCAGAACCCACAAAATGACAGAGTGAAACAAATTTCTAGCCCAAGACAACCTGGAAAGTCAACAGGAGAGGTCTACTGCACCAGCCTGAGAGAGGAACACAGTCCAGTGTGGGTCACACCAGCACAGACCAGGCCCCAGCAATACCCAAAGCAGGCCTCAGGGAATTGAATCACTGGCAGTTGTGGTGGTTTCCAGACTTCTCAGAATCTTACTTTGGTGACAAAGAAGATCAAAACACACAATCAGAAGAAGACTACAAAGTCAAAGCTCCTATATCCAAGAGAAGTATGAATTGGTCTCAGGCAATGGAAGAGCTCAAAAAGGATTTTGCAAATCAAGTAGAGGAAAAATTGGGAAGAGAAATGAGAATGATGAAAGAAAATCATGAAAAACAAGTCAACAGACTGCTAAAGGAGACCCCCAAAAATATGCTGAAAAAAATAACACCTGAAAAAAATAGACTTAACCCAAATGGCAAAAGAGGTCCAAAAGTCAATGAGGAAAAGAATGCCTTAAAAAGCAGAATTGGCCAAATGGAAAAGGAGGTCCAAAAGCTCACTGAAGAAAATAATTCCTTAAAAATTAGAATGGACAAATGAAAGCTAATGACTCTATGAGAAATCAAGAAATTATAAAACAAAACCAAAAGAATGAAAAAACAGAAGCCAATGTAAAATATCTGATTGGAAAAAAATGACCTGGAAAACAGATCCAGGAGAGATAATTTAAAAATTACTGGACTATCTGAAAGCCATGATCAAAAAAGAGACCAAAAAAGAAAAATCATCTTTCAAGAAATTATCAAGAAAAACTGCCCTAATGTTCTAGAACCAGGGCGTAAGAAATTTTAAAAATCCACCGATTGCCTCCTGAAAGAGATCCCAAAAAGAAAACTCCTAGGAATATTAAAGCCAAATTCCAGAGTTCCCAGATAAAGAAGAAAATATTGCAAGTGGCCAGAAAGAAACAATTCAAGTAATGTGGAAACACAATCAGGATAACACAAGATTTAGCAGCTTCTACACTAAGGGATCAGAGGGTGTGGAATATGATAAAGGAGCTAGGATTAAAACCAAGAATCACCTACCCGGCAAAACTGGGTATAACATTTCAAGGGAAAAAATGGTCATTCAATGAAATAGAGGACTTTAAAGCATTCTTGAGGAAAAGACCAGAGCTAAATAGAAAATCTGACTTTCAAATACAAGATTCAAGAGCAGCATGAAAAGGTAAACAGGAAAGAGAAAATAATAAGGGACCTTAAAGTTATACTGTTTATATGTCTACATGGAAAGACGATATTTATAACTCATGAGATGTTTCTCAGTATTAAGGTAGTTGGAGGAATATATATATAATATATGTGTGTATATTATATATATATATGTATACATACATATATAGACAGATGGCACAGGCTAAGTTGAATATAGAGGGATGATATCTAAAAAGTAAAATTAAGGGGTGAGAGAGGAAGGTACTGGGAGAAGAGAAATGGGGAGGTATAATGGGGTAAATTATCTCACATAAAAGAGGCAAGAAAAAGCTTTACAATGGAGGAGAAGAGAAGGGAGGCGAGAGGGAATGAGTGAACCCTAACTCCCATCAGATTTGGCTGGAGTAGGGAATAACATACACATTCAATTGGGTATGGAACTCTATCTTACCCTACAAGAAAGTAGCAGGCAAGGGGATGGGGGGCAGGGATGGGACAGAAAAGAGGGTAAATGGGGAGAAGGGTAATCCGAAGCAAACACTTCTGAGGTGGGGCAGGGTCAAAGGAAACAATAGAATAAATGGGAGGCAGGATAGGATAGAGGGAAATATAGTTAAATCTTTCACAACGTGACTTGTGGAAAGGTTTTGCATGACTACACATGCATAATGTACATCAAATTGCTTGCCTTCTCAGTGAGAGTGGGTGGAGATGGAGAAAGGGAGAGAAGGTGGAACTAAAAGTTTTTAAAACAAATATTAAAAATTGTTTTTACATGCAACTAGGAAGTTGCATATATATAGGCAATGGGATATAGAAATCTATCTTGCCCTACAGGAAAATAAAAGGGAATGGGATGGGGGGGGTGATAGAAGGGAGGGCAGATTTGGGGGAATGGGTAACCAGAATGGATGCTATCTTGGGGTGGGGGGAGGGAGAGATGGGGAGAAAATTTAGAACTCAAAATATTGTGGAAATAAATGTTGAAAATTAAAAACAAATTCATTTTTAAAAATTTTTAAATATAAAACAAAAGTAAAATGGGAGGGGGCACATAGGACTTAACTGAATTGAACATTTAGGACAGAAATTCTGAAGAATATTCTATGAAAATTGTTAAACACTGAAACTCATTACCAAAATAAGTAAGAATATTTATAGATTTTTTTAAGAGCCAAGAAAACAACCATTTGCTGTCCTAGATATCTTAACTGGATATCTCAATTTAGTTCATTATACATAATTCTATAACCTCCTCAGCAATGATTTAATCTATCTAACAAGCCAAGACCATAGTAGTCACTCTTCTTCACAAATTAAAAAACTAATCTTCCTAAGGCACAGTTTGGACCATGTCACTCTCTAAAACTTCTAGTGCCTCCCTTGTGCTTCTAGGATAAAAAACAAAACTCTATAGCCCAGCATGTAAAAAATGTCCATGCTCTGACTTAAACATATCCTTCCAGTCTATTACACCTCTATGTGAATACATGTCATATCTTTTTAGAAGAATTAAGTTCTTAGGAAAGGGACTGTTTTCATGTTGTTACCTTTACACTCCAATGAAGCTGTAATCTCCTTCATGTAGGTATACCTTCCATATGCACAGTTTTCAGCCAATCTATGCTTTTGCTTATTAAGCACCTACTTTGTAACCTTATAGACACTTAATAAAGTCTTCCTAAATTGAATTTCACTGTTACATTCTGGCCTATAACTAGGCTAGAAGGAGCGTCCAGATATATGATTCATCCTTGTACTACAGCTCCTAGAAAATACCCTTTACTTGGAGTAATGAAAAGTTCAGCTAAAAGAAACTGGAAGTGATACTAGAGGTGATATTTATCTTCCTCCTTGTCTTAAAAAGGCAATATGGGATAGCAGAAAGACCACTAGGTTTGGAACAGAGTACTTGGATTCAAATCCCAGCTCTGCCTCTGAGTGATCTTGAACAAGCCACCTCCCTTTTCTAAGTCAGAACTTTTCTCTCCCCTTAAAATGGGGTCAAGGGAAGTAAAGGAAAGGGAAATGCTGATATTTGCTAAGATCCTTTCTAGCCTAAATCTCTAGATTAACTGTTGTACAGCCAAAGAAGATACTTTGGCAAATGAATGAGAGCAAAAAGTAGGCATGAGAACAGATCCTTATTAAGGGAATCCTTCACTTCTGAATAAACTGTGAGTTGAGATCCACATTACCAAATGTCACTTATTTAGTCCATTCTGATCTGATTTTCTTTCATGAAGTTCAAATCAAGCTTATGGTTCCAAGAATTAAATTATTCCTCAGTGCCCTTAAAAGAAAAATAAGCATGTTTCTAATAGAGTCTCCTGACAAGAAGCTATGTATTGCCCTATGGAGAACTTTGTAGAATTGTAGAAGTTTTATCAAAGCTAAAGGCTCAGATGTCCATTCTGGTTCTCTCTCACTAGTAAATTTAGCATTACAAGCCCTTTAGCTCTAACCTTACAGCATGAATTTGCCTTAAAATTACATATAAAATATGTCAAACTCAAGAGGGAATTGAGGGAAAAAAAGTGTCAGTATTCCCAGTGTATGGAAAATCTCCTCAGTCATGTAGCTTAATAACTTTATTAGCTGAAAATTAGCAACAATTAAACCATCAATTGCTCAGTTATTTCCTAGTGTGGGGATGGTGAGAGAACAAGTAGGCATCTAAATTCAAGCTTATAAAAGTTAATTGCCGTTCTACCACTAAGATATGTTTAATACTGAAAACAATACAGCTAATTTTAGGCATTTTCTATATGTTCTCAAGGGCTTTTCAGTCAGTACCTGAGAGATTTCAGGAACTGGGGTAACACAGACAAAGAAGTCAAAAGAAGAAAGGTACAAGCAATCATAATAATCAAATAAAGAGAAGCAAAACAAGGAAAAAATTTTTAAAGAACAAAAAGCATCATGTTTCTAGGCTTTGGTACATTAGAGTTACCAAGGTTCCGAAAAGACACTCAGAAAAATCTCAAGAAGAAAGTTTAGCGTATGTGCCCAGGATCTAAGGTCAAAGAGGGGAGGTGAAAAATACTTCAGTGGTCATGCATGGTTCCCCCCTCCCTTTGCCCAATGCAATCCCCTTTTTCCTCCTTCAAAACTGAGACTTGAGCTGGGTTAGGTACAGTGGAAGCTGAAAAGTCTACAGAATAATCCACCAATTGCTGCCCATATAGAAGTTGTCTCAATTCTTTTCCAATTATTTCAATAGTAAAACGTAAGTGAGGGAGAAGTAAACAGAATTTCAGGAAAGACCACACCGAAAATAAAGGAGCTACAATAAAACTGCTGGGTACCATGGTGACATGACCACAGAGATGTACCAAGCTCTGCCCTATTAGACAAGGATCACAGAATCACAGAATTACAACATCTCAGAATTGGCAAGGACATCCAAGGTCATCTAGTCCTACCTACATCTGAACAATAGAGTGGAGGAGAGAAAAATCTGCTTTCAACAATTGTTGGACACGGACATTTTGCCAGTAACAAATGATATTTATCCTAGGCTTCACACAAACTTGGGTCCTAAGTAATCACACACTTTAACCCAACATGATAATACTTCCATTTGCTCTAGATCTGTGACTTTACTGGCATAGTGAATTCCCAAGGAAAAAACATGCTCCAACAAAACATGCTCTTTATCATCACCATCATCATCATCAACAATATCATCATCACCACCATAGCTAAAACTTACATAGTGCCCAATATGTGGTAGGGTCTGTGCTAAGTTTTTTGTATATATTTCATTTGATCCAACAACTTTGGAAAGTAGGTATCCTTATTATTCCCATTTTCCAGCTAAACAAACTGAACCAAAGATGAAATGACTTGCCCAGGGTCATATCACTGGTGTCTGAGGTCAAATTTGAATTCAGACCTTCCTAACTCCAGGCCCAATTCTCTAGCTGCCTCTAATGCAACCTGGCAACTGTACTGCCTGGGAGACTGAAGTGACTTGCCCAGGGTCACCCAGCTAGCATGTACCAAAGGCAGGATTGAACCATCTTCCAGACCAGCTCTCTACCCACTATGTCATCCCAATTTTCTATTCCCTGTGCTACATTTTCTATTCCCTGTGCATACATCTCCTACAACATATACACACATATGTATGGACATACTTATCTATGAACACTGTAAGGTAATAATTCCTCAACAACATTCCAAGATTTCTAATCTCAAAATCTTGTTCATGTAATAGAGTGCTGGACTTCTCATAGTCAAGAAAGACTCAGATTCTTATCCCAAGTCTGATAGTTAATAGCCATATGACCTTGGGACCCTCTGAAACTTAGTTTCCTATTTTGTAATATGAGGATAATAATACCTATATTTCACAATAGTGTTAAAAGGATCAAATGAAGTAATATATGTACAACCCTTCATATAATTTAATGCTGCTACATAGATTTCAATTATTCTTTTTTTATACAATCATAATTCTTTTCACAAGATTTCCTTTAAGGATCCAGTAACTGGAACTCTCAAAAACATTGGTGAATACTATAGACTCATTATGGCCAAAAGGGCCTATCATTATCAAAAGCCATAAAAATACAGTAAAAGATAATAACTTTTATGTTTTGAACAACTTCTGAATCCTTCTTACATGCCTACAGAATAAAGGCTGAACTCCTTAGCCTATCATTCAAGGTCTTCTACAATCTAGACCAAACCTACCTTTCCAGAATCAACTCTAGATGAACCATCTGGGATTGTGCAAATCCTACTTCTAACATTTACTAGCTACAGGACTAAAGGCAAGTCATTCCACCCTGTGATTCAGTGTCTTCATCTGTAAAACGCAGCTCTATAGTATTTTACCTAAGGGTTAAAGTTCAAATGTGATAACGTATATTAAACAATGTGAAAACCTGAAAACACTATATGTCAGTTAATAATCAAAACAGTATCATCTCTTTTAAATCCCTAAACAAATTTTCTTCTTTAGGCAGATTAGTTTGTATGTGACTTGCATCCTAGTCTCATACCTTCTGCATTCTGCTCAGGCTATACCCCCTGCTTGGAATTCCATTATAACCACTTCCTCTCCAACTCTCTAATTCTACACCCATCCTTCAAATTCCAGTGAACACCCTCTCATCTATGAAAGTTAGATTCAAACTCTCTACATTCTGTATGCTTATTCCCAACTACCTGGCACAATATCTGGCTTAGTAGGTGCTTAATCGATGTTAGTTGATTTATAATTGATTGAAGCATTTATTAAGTATCTATCATGAGCCAGGAATTTTGCTCGGATAGAGGCTACAAAGACAAAAATATAAGAGTTCCTACCCTTAATGAGGTGATATTCTACTGGAGGAATATAATGAGTTTACAAATTACCGAATTTAACACAAGTGACAGATGGAGAAAGCACTACTAACAATTAGGGAGACCAGAAGGATCCATTTGAGCTAAATCTTGAAGAGAGCTAAGAATGCTGAAAGGCAAAGATGAGAAAACAAGTACACACCAGACAGAGGGGATAAATTGTGTGAATACACCAAGGCAAGGGACACGACATGGAGCTCAAAGGAAAGCTAGTCATCAAGTCTGATTGAAACAGAACATGGAGAGGAATGGGAAATAAGGCCATAAAAGTAAGATGGAACCAGATCATGAGGAGCCTCAACTGCCAAGTTGAAGATTTTGTGTTTTACCCCAGAGATAGTAAATAGGGAACCATAAAAACTGTTTGAACAGAGGAGTAATATGGTTACATCTGAGACTCAGGAAAATTTTTAGCATCTTTTTGGAGACAGTTGACAAGGGAACAGAATGGAAGTAGGGAACCAATTAGAAGGCAATTGTAATACTCCATGTAAGATGTGATGAGGGCCTGAACCAAAGTGGATGTATATGGAGAGGTGACATATGCAAGAAACGTTGTGGAGACAGAATCCACAAGACTGGACTACTAATGGACATAGTGAAGGAGGGAAAAATATGGAGGGATAGCAGTAGTTAACATTTATATGGTTCTTTAAGGTTTACAAAGAGTTTAAATACATAATCCTATGTAATAATCTAGAGTTATTTATTATCCTCACTATACAGATGAGGAAATAGAGATATAGATCAACTAAGTGACTTACTCACAATCACAAAACCAACAACTATTGAAGGTGGGTTTTGAACCCAGGTCTCCCTTGACTCCAAGTCTATAGGATGCTATCTCCTTGGAGGTTGTAAACCAAAGTGATTGGGGGGAGGAGGGAGAGAAAAGGAGAACCTGTGGCCTTGAGGCCACATGTCCTCAAGTGCAGCCCTTAGACAGAATCCAAACTTCACCCCTAGACTAGAGGATAGCCTCACCAGAAATGGGTAGATATGGAAGAAGATACAGTTTAGAGAGAAAGAAAAATGAGTTGTTTTTGGATATGCTAAGTCTGGAAAACTGACAGGTCATTCAGGTGATACCCAGCCAACAGCTGGAGATGTAGAACTGAGGTTCAATACATTTGGGAACCATCTGCATAGAGAAGATAAATGAATTCATAGAAATGAATGAGATCACAAATGAAGAGAGTGGAGATAGGGAAAGGAAAGCTGGTTCCAAACAGAGGCTCTGGGGTAGGAAATGGATGGTGATCTACTAAGACAGGGAGAGGATCCAGGAAGAAGCACCTCAGAAACCAAAGTAAAAAAAAGAGGATCCAGTGGAAAGGAATAGAACTCAAAATCAGCAGAAGAAAAGAATAGCCAGAGTGCCAAAGTTTGAAAAGTGAGTGGGCTTTGAAAAAGCAAAGAAAATGTAGACAAGTCTTTCAAGGAATATGGTGGTGAAAATGAGGAGAGATCTAGGGCAAGAACTAGAGATGATGGATCAAGTAAAAAGTTTGGGGGTTTTGTTCCTTTTCTTTTTTTTTTAAAAGGAATTAGGTTTGTTTAAAGGCACTGGGTAAGAAACTATCAAAGAGGGAAAGAATAAAGACAGAGAAGAAATGATCAATGGTTCAAACTCCCAAAGGTGACAGTAGAAGATAGCACCTAGGTACAAGCAGAGGTTTTGACCTGGGAAAGGAGAGAGGTCACCTCTTTCTCACAAAATGAAGCAAATAAGTTATTTGAAGTAGTAGAGGGTTTTGAGTACAGAGTGGGTAAGATTAAGGAATACACGAAAGCTGACACCTATTTCCTCAAAAAGACAGGAAATCAGATCATCTGCTGAGAGTGGTGAGGTCTTAAAGAAAGAAAAGTATGATAAAGCATAATAATTAGGCAAGAGTAAAAGTGTTGCCATGCAGCAGAGCGGGGAGGGCCCACCTAAAACTGGATAACACATATTTGTGAAGTAACTAGTCTATAAAGAATACTTCCCTCCCTTCAGGGCAAGCAGCACCTTAGGAGTTGGTGGCTGGGGTAGAAAGGGAATCCTTGCACACTACCCCAACCTATACCAATCTCTCCAGCCTCCAAATTCCTAGGGCACTTACTATCTATACCTCTCATCTTGTACTTTTTGTATACTGCTTTTCAGTTTGGCCAATATTCATGTGAACTTATTTTCTCTTTCCAATGAGACCAGCACCTAGTAGGTATCCAATTAATGTTAATTTGATTATACTTGATATTCTTCCAAGCATTTTTAGTAAATTATATATGCTGTGAATTACCACCATATTCCCACCACCTTTAAAAACTACTCTAGACAGGGGCTGTCTTTTGCCTTTCTTTGTAACCTGAGTCAAGGCACAACAATTGGCATGTTGTAACAAGGCACAACAATTGGTACTTAATAAATGTTTATGGACGGACTGATTATATCTTTTAAGTTTTTAAGAAAAATAATAAACTGTTACCAAGTTAGTTTTACTATGAAAAAACATGAGTGAAAGGCACAACTATATAAGTTAGAGAAGCACAAGTACACAAAAAAGAAAACTGTCACACCAAGACAAATTCTCAAAAGAAAGAAAACGACATAGCATATTTCAAAATACGTATAAATATGCTTTATTTGAAGAAAATTTAGTACGCAAAACACAAAACAGATAATGTAGAAAGTGTTCCTCTTAATAGCTCACATTTAAATGTTATTTTAAAGCTTATACATAGTGCCTTCCTCACAAAAGCCTTGTAATGTAGATAAGGTAAGCAATATTATCCCCACTTTAAAAGATAAGTAAACTAAGTCTAAGAGAGGTCCAGTGACTTGTTCAGATTAGGATGACTCCAAGACCACAAACTATATTCACGTTACAAAAAAGGTTCACTTTGTAAAAAGATTTGACAATAGAATTCCATTAAGTGGCCAATTATCTTACGAAATTTTGAAGAGGATTTGAGTCTAAAAAATTCAATAAATACACATCTTTCAGCAATGCATACTGCATAAAGAGGGGAATACTTGAATCTCATCCATAAAAATGAAACTTTTTTAAAGCAGAAAAAAGATAACCCTCTAAAGGTCACCTTGAACATAAAAATCTAAAATTCACTCTTCTTAAATGAATATATCCAAACTAAAAATAAAAGCATATCTACTAAATATAAGGCTACTGAAAATCCATTTTAGTAAAATCATCTTTCCAGTCCTATTAAAACTAAAACACAGACATCTAAGAACAAAAACAAATAGGAGGGACCCCCTACTGACAAATAAATAAATAAAATAATTATCTTCAAAGCAGCACTGGAGTTCTAACCAAGGGACAAAAACTATTTAAAAAAAAAACAGCTTCTCAAAGCAACAACATTTTTGCATGTCTAAAAAAGAATTAACCTAGAACAAATAGGGAGACAACAGTATGGTCTATGTTAAGCCAATAACAAAGAAACCCCTTAGTTCAGTAAAACAAAGTCAGGTCAAATCCCCATTTTTTACAAAGAAGCATGAAGATCCTTTCACAATGGTTTAAACTGTATTTATAGTAACAGAGTGAAGACTTGAGATAAAAGTCAAAAGGATTAAAGTCAAAGCCCTAGCTATACATAAGTCATGGTTTTGATTTTTATCCCCATTGTAGTCTACAAATATTAAGACAGAAGATACTTCCATGTGATTGTGTGATCCACAGAGACTATCCAGCCTTAGAAGAACAGATAAAGCAGATGAAAATGCATCTGGTTTGGGGGCAGACTGCCATATTAAATGAAAATGCGCAAAGTAACAACTGCAACTGCAGAATGCTGTGGGGGAGGGGGATGAACAAAGCTGAATTTTTCAAACTGATTTAGTGCACAAAGCAGAAAAACTGTTTTGTTACTGTTTTAAAATGGCAGATTGCTAATGGCCAATACATTTCTTAAATTACATTGCCCTGTAATGAAAAAACTACAATCATTTCTCCCTTCCTTGAGCTGAGTAAATGTATATCTCTCTAAAATTCACACATACGCACACACATACACATAGGCATATGCAGTCATCATGAGAACACATTATTAGCCTGACAGAGGTAAAATGTTATTACTTGATAACGAGTAACTGACTATGTATCGGAAAGAAAACCCCCAGAGGTAGCTCACAGTATGTAGCTTCTAAGACATTATAATTTGCTTGAGAAGGAAGAGAAATTCTATAGTTTTCTGACAAGCTTTTAATTACTCCAGAATTTTACTTCTTCCATAGTTTTTCTTGAGAATGGAAAGCAAGTCATATATTTAGACAAAAAATTCATCAATTTTGTTTTTTAATGTTTACAACAAGCCCTGGGTCACAACATTTCTATCAATCTACTCATTTTTTGCCCAATTGCTTGCTTCTTCTCCCTTCCACTCCCCAAGGATATTAACACAAAAGTTATTCTCAATATAGTCATTTATATAGTCTGTTCTCCAAAGCAAATCATTGGGTTGCTTCTGCTTCTCCTCTCATGAAACATTACTTTTAAAACCAAACAACTAGTTATCCAGTTGAGTGAAAGAATAAAATCTCCTTTAAAAGAGTCAACAAAAGGAAATTAAAACATGTAACAAAAATATTTCTTCTATCAGAAGAATGAAAGGGGAAATTCTTTCTTCACAACTACAAATTATACTATTTATTTCAAACAATCAAAATGGTTTATTTACCATGTAAAATCCAGAAGAGGTAGAGTTCATATGTAACCATGAAACAAGAAAATGCTACTTTACCGAATAATCAGATTTCCCTCTTTTAATCTCAAAATAATTGTGAACTTACATGTCAATTTTTTAAAAAACTTTTAAGTAAAAAACCTGAATAAAATTACTTGCTGTTTTGTTCTATATTTTGTATCAAATGTCAAATTTTGAACACACATTCACACAAGTATCAGGGGAAAAACTTGTACCAAATTGAAAAATTGCCATATCTACTAGGTTCAATATGTCTGGTAAAAATACAGACATCTGGTCTATCATTAATTCTTTTGTGTTGTTGATTCCCAGTGTGTCTATTCCCAGCAACGAACTTTGCAAGGAAAAAATTCAACTCTCGGAAAAGAACTGTGATTTGGACATTAATTTCAAGACTTTAAATATATCTGCTACAGATAGATCGAAAAATAGGAGTACCACAGTTACCAAAATGGAAAAATTTACTCGTCGTATATTGGTGTCTACCATAAGATCTTATAAGAATAAATTTATTTACTATTCAGGAGATATTTCTGAACGCGCATATACAGCTAACGTGCTCATTATTTTAGTGTATGTATCAATCACATCATTGTTTACTTGAAAATGCGTCTGGGTTTTACAGTAAGACTTTATTGTTATTCCAAGAAAATGAAATAATGAATTATACAGTCCTTTAAACAATATGAAACTATGACTTAATGGCCAAGAGAATTGTGAGTACTATACTAAGCTCAGCTCCAAAATCACCCAGAAATCTACAATCTAAAATCAACTTGAAAGTTACTGGTTACAGAGACTAAGTTTCATCTCCTGTCAAATCCATCCACAGACAATGTTAGTTAAGTCACTTACAGTTGAGGGAAGAAAAAGCACTGTATACAACATAGCAAAATAAAGTCAGAGAGGATAAAAAAAGACCTGGAGACAACAATTACCACTATATTAGGTCTATATTTAAACCATACAATCTGACTCCTGGAGTGGGGTGAGGTAGAGAGCAATAAAGGCCTCTTCCTATATGCCTTTGCTAGAATTAGACTCATTGGAGTTACATAATGGCCCTTTCAACCACAAAATATATACACTTTATATAAATGTTCTGTAAGTATTTAAAAGCTCAAAATTAACTGAAGTTACTAAGTGAAATCATTTTTACAAAAACTCCATAGCATATTCAAGGTATGTGTTAGGATTCCTTTTTTTTTTCAGTTTTTCTTCAACTTATAACAACTAAACTTTGTGGATATGTAATTTATGTAGTTGAACTAGAGAAAGGCTAAGTCCCACGAGACACACACTGTACAGAAATATTCTTTCAAAGAGAGAATGAGTTTCACAGCTTTCCTCTTAAAAAAAAAAAAACAAACGCACCAAACCAAAAGATAGTGTCGCTGCTGCTGCTACAAACACATCTACTATAGACACATTCTTTCAATAATCAAAACACAAGATCGTAAAGGTTACAGGGGAACCAAAAAAAAAAAAAAAATAACCGCCAACCACTGCAAAAAGGGCTGCAAAACCCTAACTATATAAAACACACCTATCTGGATCGTCTTTAAAACTATCCACCGAAACTGACCCTGACCCAACTTCTTGGGACACACACACTGTACACACATGCACAAAATGTACATAAAGGCATGGAACAGAAGCACAATGCCCTAAACACACATATACTGTACACCTCCACACGAAGTATGCAGACATGATAACACAGGACACGGTACACATGCACTCAATGTCCCCACACGCATGCATACACTGTACACATACCGGACACAAGGCACGCAAGTGTCCGTGTCGGTACTACACACACCACGCATGCATGTGCGATGTATGGACACGAAGCCTGTACATACATACGTCCAACACAGACTGTGCACACGAAGAGAGTTATTGATGAAATTCCAGGGGGTGGAGGGGAGGGAGAGGGAGTGGTAATTGCCACACAAAGGTCTGGCGAGCGGCAGAGGGGAAGTGGAGAGGGGCGAGTAATAAGCGAGTAGATACAGTCACCAAAGCATAGAAAGCAAACCCCCGGCGGAGCGGGGGGGACAGAGGAGAAGTGTCCCGGGCCGGGCCGCGGGGGTGGTCGGGGGTGACGGTGGCTGGCGCTGGGCAGGAAGGGGGGGACTCCCGTGAGATCAACCACTGGCCCCTCCACGCGCGCGCAAGCACACTCACACTCTCATACACACTCGGTTACACACTCCCTTACACACTCACCACCCTCCCACCCCCCATCGATCTTGATCCCGGAGAATAACAAAGACTCCCCCCCTACTCCCCCACCCAGAGGCTGAAGCTGAGGCTGGGGCCGGAGCCCGGGGCGGCGGGACCCGGCGGACTGGGGTCTGTACGTACCAGGCGGGCAGCTTCGGCCCAGGTGCGGTCCTTCTTCTTCCTCTTGTCTTTCATGTTTGCATCTCATTGATGGTTCTGATTGTGACGTGGGGGATTCCACGGGGTGCTCGGGGCTCGAGCGCGGAGACAATGACCCAGTGACCCGGTGACCCGCACACGCACACCACACACACACATACACACACCACACACGCACGCACGCACACACACTGCGGGGGGGAGGGGACGGGGTGGGGAGGGAGTGGGGCAGAGCGCGAGCGAGCGAGAGGCGCGTGAGTGAGCGAGGGCCGGGAGGGCGGGGGCGCCGGCGCCGGGGCTGGGCTGGCTCGCGCCGGGGCTCGCGCACCGCGGCCGCAGCGGCAGCGGCAGCACCAGCGGCGGCGGCGGCTGTGACAGCTCCGAGGATGCTCGCACGGCTCACAACAATACACTCTGACGTCACGGGGAATGGCGACCGAACATAACACACACTCGCACACGCTCACGCGCGCAGGCAGAGACACTCGCTCATTCACTCCCTCACGCGCACAAGCCCACAGACACATCTGTGCGTGCCTCACGAATCCGGCAAAAGGACGCGCCGAGCGCCCCCACCCCCTCCCCCAACCCTCGCGAGACCCTTGTTCACCAAACTCCCACCCTGAACATCCCCCTCCCCCCAAAAAATCACAGACTATACCTCCCAGCAGGCTGTTCGCCCCATAGCCCACCGACAGCCCCCACGGAAGACCCCTCCAGACTGCCCCGTCCCGCACAGCATGCGCAAACACACCCCCTTCACTACTCATTTAAAACTATCTGTAAAAGAATTAAAAAATAAAAGCAAAACTCTTCCTGTGTCTGTTCTGTGGATTGTAAGAAAAAGCCCAGGCTTTTCTGAGGAAAGAGGAATATGAAAAGTTGATCGCCAACAAAGCAAAGAAAAATTTATGTGTGTATGTATAGACACATGTATATATGTATATATATACATATTTATATACATATACACACACATACAACATGATGCTACACTCACCGTTTTAGAACACGATTTACTACTTTCTGAACTCGCCTGAAAAGTACAGTAAAATATATTCATAATTATATAGACCATTTTTAAGGCTAAAGAAAGTTATATCTCTTTTCGAACTGATTTTTTGTCCAGAAGGTGCATGTTATTTCTTTTTGGTTGAACTGGGCCTGGCATGCAAAGATCTCGATGTTTTTTAAATCTTTCAACTTCTTTTGTGGCTCATGTGTGATTTGAAGCTGCGGAAAAACAACGACAATGATATGTGTAGGTACAAGTTTCCACTAGGAAGCCAATTTTTATTTCTGAAATGTTTAACACCTTGCTTTATAGAAATGAGACAGATATAGATACTGGTTTTTAAAAGATATCAGTGCTTAAACTGAACTGACTGACCTATATAATAAATCAGATAACAATAGTCCAGTATTAAAAGAGAGGGGGCTGCTTTGAAATTTAATGAGAAGGCAGAAATGAGATATCAAGAGTTTTTGAAAAATCCTAGACAACATAAAAGAGCTGGAGTAAGTTAGGGAAATCCTTTTCTTGAACTTTAGGAGCAAAGTAAAATGAGATGAAAAAGGCTCTAGCAAAGAAAACTTAGGACCAGAATTGGACTGTGAATTGGTCAGTAAAAACAGAAGAGGTGAAGTTCAAACAAGTTTTGAGGTATGGAGGAAAAGAATTACAAGAGTTGCTAGTGGTTGCCTCTAACTCCTAAACAAAATAAGAGACAGGGTCATTTTCTGAGAGTGAATGGTATAAGGGTCAGGTCAAAGTCTTGAGATCTGTAGAAAAGGTTTGGAGCACAAATTGGAGAATACTGTTGAGGCAAAAGATCCCCCAAGTCAGTTCTAAGAAGGAGTAGTGTCCCCCCCCCATCCCAGGAAACTGCCATAGTTGATGATATCCACTGACTTAAGGGATCTTCCCTCACATACACAACTGAAAATAAATAAAACTGGTTTAGTGAGGGCTCAGCTGAGTTTAGGGTAACATGAATTTCTAATGATCTCAATAAGCATGGTTCATTACTTTATTCAGTAATACTCAAAACCTGGGAACAGGATGGGGAAAGATGATGGGAGTTACTGGGTATTTTTCACATACTCCCCAGCCACAGTCAAGGGTGGACCAAGCTGAAATCTTCTGAGCTGGGGTGCAAGGAAAGACTGCCACTAGTAGGGACTACCCTAGAACTGTCAAGAAGTATCAGATTGTTCATACAGAATCAGAGTCATTTAATTACCAAGGATTAAGTAAGTTGCTAAGGGACCAGAAGCAGAAGGTATTGGGAGCAAAACTACTAGGGAAGGTATGGAGGCTAATTGGAATGCACTCTCAGGACATCCAGTGATTCATGTGTTCTGATTGGGCTCTTTGATATGGAGTATGTGCTCCTTCTGTCCTCATAATTTGGAGACCCACCAGAACCTCTGGTTGTTTATGTCTTTTAACAGGGCATCCACTAGAAGGATACAGGGCAATATCATTCCAGGGACAGCACACATGGCACAAGAAGACACAAAAGGAACATTAGGCACCCCAAAGGGACCCAACTCCAGGCATGCTCCCCAGAAGGGATAACCAATGTTATATTACTTTGCTTTAATTCAATGAAAATTTGTAAGGTACTATTGTGATCAATCAGAGTCCAAAAAAGGAACAGAGATAAAGTATGAAGATCAGGGTGATGGATATGGTTACAACTACAAAAACGAACATTGATTAGGCACATTCCATGTGCAAGGAAACAGCAGCGTAGTTTAAATGGACAGATGTCTAGGCTTATAGTCAGGCACAACTGTGTTCAAGTCTTGTCAATGACACTTGCAGTATAACTATAGGCAAGTCACTTTAGACTATTAATTAATAGATGACTTGTCTATCTATATAGGTATAAAAGGAAAATCTATACCAAATGTTCCCTATGCCCACAAAATCACAGTTTTGAAACCTCTCTTCCCCAAAAAACATACAAGACTTTATACTAGGTCCTAGGAACACTCCAGTAACCCAAAGGAATTGTGATCTCATCAAATTTGTGTATTTTCTCCAAGGATACAGATCACAAGCAATCCACGCCTGTCCATCCTATATAGCTCTCCTCTTCGTCCACCATAATTTCACCACAGGGGTCCAACGAAACATGCTAAGAGCCCTGCACATTTTCTTGACATTATGAGAAAACAATGAAGCGCACAGATGAGATGTCCATACCTGAATCTCAACAAAGACATCCTGACCCACTTCTCTTTAATTTTTTTGTATGTGTTGCATCTCTCCATGACCACCTGGATGATCCTCAATCTCAATTCTTCAGAGATTTTAGGTTTCTATGACTTGCAATCACACAACAGAAACATATAGGTATTAAATATATGGGTCTATGTTTCATGGAGACACTTGGGTCATTAAAAGAACCCTGCATTTTCCCAAAGGAAATCTAGCTCAGCACTGGATTCAGATCCCGAACGAAGGTCACTGTCTATTTGCAGTGTCTGGTCAAGATATATGTGCTAACATAGGCTTTATGGGTTGTTTATTGAATGGAATATCAGTCTGACCAACAGACATACTTCATGTGCCTTACTATCCGGTCAAACTATTTAATGACTATGGATTTCATTTAGGAGACTCTACAGTGTCGTGGGGCTTGATGTAATCAATGCAATGTCATCTACAAGCAAGAGTACTTTATCATATTTAGAGAATCTTTCTTAACTTGTATTCTGTACTGAATTGCTTTCACAGCAATGGAGAACACCTTTGGCAAACATATACCTCCCCGTTTTGTTCCTTTTTATTATTAACAATCAGGATGTCACCAAACAAGTTTTTTTCTGTTATACATTTTAAAGGAATCCTGCACAATTTTGGAATATGTTTAAGAGACGCTTTGTTAGAAGAAAGCCTTTTAAGGTGCCATTTTGCTCTGTTGAGTCAAATGCTGTTTGTAATGGTCAACAAACAATAAGTAGGATGAGATTTTGTATTTCTCTTCATTTTCAATCAGTTGCATGATATTAAAGATGTGGACTACTATGTAATCTCACTTATAAAAGCCTATTTCTTTCCTTATATCCTCATGAATAATATCTTTAATGTCTGTAGATTATTCTCATATAAACTTTATATAGTCGGAATTTAGGCACTATAGGTCAGTAGTTGGTTCTGTTTTTCTTGGTCACCTTTTTAGTAATAAGAACCAAGATTTTTTCCTTGTCTTTGATATGCTCCACTCCACACCTCAATTCCCTCAATAACCTGAAAATTGTGTTGCCTGTAGCTCTCTTATGCATATATTTGTTCTGGTCTAATCCAGTTACTATTCCTATCTTTCTTTTCTTCAATGTCATTTCAACTTCCTCAGGAAGCAAATATGAGATTATGAGATTATTATGAGGACCACTGTGAGAGTCCCAATGTAGTGGCCCTACTTTTCTTTGACAGTGAAAAATAAAAGCTAAAAAAAAAATCTTGATATAACTTTTCCACATTTCATTTGTTTGTTTTCCTACTTCCACTATCATATTTAATTGATAGAATGAGATAATATTTTTAAATCACTTAGCACAATGTTTGGCACATAGTTGGGACTATATAAATGAATATTTCCTTTGTCCTTCTTCCCTCCCCCCAACCGTCCTTGGGGTTGACTTTCCTAGTTGGATCTTTCATGAGACTTTCCTTAAATATGTCTTCCTTTCACTACTTCTAAATGTTTTATGAGGCAATACTGCTCATAATCGTCTATCAGCTATATTTATAAGATTTTAAAATGAGTTTGTATTCTAAACAAGTTTTGCCTTTGGCTGCCACATCTTTCCACTTGACAAGTAGTGTATTTTCTAACAAAGGCATTTTTTTATGGTCTTTTGGTATCCAAGTGATAGCAATTGATTTACATCAGTTGAATTTGTATGAAATTGTTATTTTTGACGATGATGTCCTTTCCTTCATTTATTTCCTATTTCTGATGTTTGTCAACAGCACATGTTCATGGGTCAGGTTAAAGTCTGTGTCAAACATCTTTTTATTATTTAATTCTTCTGTTTTCTATTAATTTTTCTTTGCATTTGTAAGTACATAAATTGTCTCTACACATGCAGCTGACTGAAATTTAACCCACAGTTTGCCCTGCTAGCCACCAGACTAATTCTGTAAGCTCTAGACATTAGAATGTCTCATGCTTACCCAGGTAGTTGTGTGTGCTACATTCAACAGAGAAAGGAGCTCTAGAGAAGTTCCAAGCTTTTTTATTCCTAGAACTCCAGATGCTTCTTTGCCCTAGTTCTACCTCTTTCTGAATGGAGCACTCATGTCGAAAGTAGAGGCAGTGTAGTACAGTGGAAAGAGCATTGGGGGACCTGGGTTCAAGTTCCACCTTCAATGTTTTAACACCTGAGTGACATTGAAAATGTCACAACTCCCTTGAGCTCTGGTCTTCTCATCTGTAAAATGAGGAGGTTGTACCAGGAAGCCTCAGAGGTACCTTCCAGCTCTACATTTCAGATAGTGAAAACATATGATCCAATCAGAATGGAAAATTTCTGCCTATTCCTTGGGTCTGCCATCTTTCACCAAGAAACATGAAGTTGGCCACACAGACAAGCAGACAATTAGGATGCTGTGTAGGCATCTACCTCATTGGTTTTTGCTCTCTACCATCTCCTTTCCGGTCCCTCTTCAGCTCTTTTCACAGTGCTTCTACTTCCTGGGCACCAGTAAAAGGCTTTTGCAGTGGGTAAGATCTGAGACACAGAGCTCATACTCATCAACTTGTGTTATAAATATAATCCCTGTCACATAAGAATAACTCACACATTTGTAATGAGTCATTTCCTGTCTAACATAAAATCATCTTAAACTTTTTGTGGTGTTATTTGGGGTTTGTCATGTCTAACATCTTCCAAATCTTTTCTTGAAAAAAATATTCAGGGAGAGAGGATGGAGCCAAGATGGCATGGACTTGCCTGAGCTCACCTAAATATTCTATCCAAACAACATTAAAAAAAAACCCTGAAAATGAATTTTGAAGCACAGAACCAACAAATGGAGTGAGTGAAACAATTTTCCAGCCCAAGACAACTTAGAAGGTTGGCAGGAAAGGTCTGTCTCACAGGGGATTAGAGTAAAATGCAATCCTGCACAGGCCTTG
>CM053622.1:218296781-218342502 GCA_028646595.1 Phalanger gymnotis | reverse complement strand
TGGCATGGACTTGCCTGAGCTCACCTAAATATTCTATCCAAACAACATTAAAAAAAAACCCTGAAAATGAATTTTGAAGCACAGAACCAACAAATGGAGTGAGTGAAACAATTTTCCAGCCCAAGACAACTTAGAAGGTTGGCAGGAAAGGTCTGTCTCACAGGGGATTAGAGTAAAATGCAATCCTGCACAGGCCTTGTTTTGGTAAGCCAGCAGCAGGCCCTGGGGTCTGTTGAATCTGCTGCGGTAGTTTCTAGAGGGTTCAGCCCACAGATGGACAACTGGTCGGTAGATTATAGGGGACCATTTGGTTTACAGGGAACAGGACTCTGTTGCATTGCCTGTATGAGGTGCTGGGTCTCAATGCCAAGGCAAGGAGGAGCACTAGTCAGAATAGGGATCCTAGACATAGTTCCAGGGCAAAAAAAGAGTGCTTGTGATTGCTCATAGACCAGAGCACAGGCCAGGAGAGCAGTGACCATAGCTCTGCCTAGATCGTACCACCTTGGAACAACTGAAAACTTACAGACCCTCAGACATAGCTCTGAAAACAGCAGCAAAAAAAAAAAACAAAAAAAAAAACCTGAACCTTGGGACAGTGCCTCCCCAACCCCAGGAGCAGAGCCCAACTTTAACATAAAGTTAAGTCAAGAAATGGACTAGGAAAATGATCAAACAACAACAATAACAAAAGAACCTGATCATAGAAAGTTGCCATAGTGAGAAGGAAGATCGAAACACAAACTCAGAAGAAGACAACAATGTCAAAACAGCTACATGCAAGCCTCCCCGCACCAAAAAAATAATTCATTGTTGGTGGAATTGTGAATCGAACCAGTCATTTTGGAAAGTAATCTGATATTATATCCAAAGAGTTATTAAATTACCTATACCCTTTAACCAGGCAATACCACTACTAGGTCTATTTCCAAAGGTGATTAGGGAAAAAGGAAAAGAACCTATGTGTTCTAAAATGTTTATAGCACCTCTCGTTGTGGTGACAAAGAACTGGAAATTGCAGGGTTGCCCATCAATTGGGGAATGGCTGAACAAGCTGTGGTATATGATTGTGATGGAACACTCCTGTGGTATAAGAAATTATAATCTCAGTGGTTTTAGAAAAACATGGAAAGATTTGCATGAAATAATAAAGAGCAAAATGAACAGAACCAAGAGAACCTTGTATACAGTAACAGCACTATTGCTGTAAGAATGACTTTGAGCAAATAAGTTATTTTGTCTTTTATAAATACCCAAATTAACTACAAAAGACATATGGAGAAAGGCCTGACAGCCTCCAGAGAACAAACTGATAAATAGATGTATAGAATAATTTTACATATATACATGCATATATATGCATATATACATACACACACATATATTTGTGTCTAATGGTAGCCATCTACAGGGTGGGGGAGAGGGAAGAAAAAAAGATATTTACATGATAATTTTTTTGTATATTTTAAAGAATAGCAAGTTATGAATAACTAGATTTGCAGTTTAATGTACAATCATCTTTTTTATTGTACTATGTTATGAAAATGCTTGTTTTATTCCATAAATTAAAAATAAAATAAAGAAAAAAAAGGAAAATGTGGATTGGTCTCAGGACCCCACAAAAAATTTCTGGAAGAGCTAAAAAAATCTTTTGAAAATCAATTAGGAGAGGTGGAAGAAAAATTGGGAAAACAAATGAGAGTGATACAAGAAAATCATGGGGAAAAGTCAACAATTCGGTAAAAGAGGCACAAAAAAATACTAAAGAAAAAGATACCTTAAAAAACAGAATAGGCCAAATGTTAAAAGAGTTACAAAAATCCACCAAAAGAGAATTCCTGAAAAAGCAGAATTGGCCAAATGGGAAAAAAAAGGTACAAAAAAAGGTACAAAAAACACTGAAAAAATAATTCCTTAAAAGTTAGAATTGGGCAAGTGCAAGCTAATGATTGCATGAGACATCAAAAAACAATAAAACAATCAAAATAATGAAGAAATAGAAGATAATGTGAAATATTTCATTGAAAAACCAACTGACCTGGAAAATACATCCAGGAGAGATAATTTAAGAATTATTGGACTACCTGAAAGACGTGATCAAAAAAAGAGCCTAGACGTCATCTTTCATGAAAAATGCCCTGATAACCTCGAACGATAAGGCGAAACAGAAATTGAAAGAATCCACCACACACCTCCTGAAAGAGATCTCAAAATGAAAATTCCCAGGAATATTATAGCTAAATTCCATAGCTCCCAGATCAAGGAGGAAACATTGCAAGCACTCAGAAAGAAACAATTTAAATATCATTCAGCCATAGTCAAAATAATCCAAGATTTGACAACTTCTACTTTAAAGGTTCAGAAGGTGTAGAATATGATATTCCAGGTGGCAAAGAAGCTAGAATTACAACCAGGAATCATCTGTCCAGGAAAACTGAGTATAATCTTTTGTGGGGGGTGGGGGAGGAATGAATATTTAATGAAATAGAAGACTTTCAAGCATTCCTGATGAAGAGACCAGAGATGAATAGAAAATTTGACTTTCAGATACAAGACTCAAGAGATGCATAATAAACAGGAAAGAAAATCATGAGGGATTCAATAAGATTAAAGTGTTTACATTCCTACAAAAGAGCATAATATTTATAATTCCTAAGAATTTTTTTTTAATTTTTGGGGCAGTTAGAAGGAGTATACAAACCCAGAGGGCACAGTTATGAGTTGAGTATGATGAGATGATATCCTAAAAAGTAAAATTGAGGGATGAGAGAGAGATGTACTGGAAGAAGGAGGAATGAAGAAGTAGGATGGAGTAAATTATCCCACATAAAAGAAATACAAAAGAGCTTTTACAAGGGAGGGGAAGATGGGAGAGAGCAGGTAGAGCAGGCAGCACTTGAACCTTACTCTCATCAGAATTAACTCAAAGAGGGGATAACATACACATTCAGTTGGATACAGAAATCTATCTTACCCCACAGGGAAGTAGGAAGGGCGAGAGAGATAAAAAAGGGGGTGGCATTAATATAATGATAAAAGGGAGGGTACATTAGAGGAGGTGGTAGTCAAAAGCAAAAACACTTTTGAGAAGGGATGGGAGAAAGGAGAGAGAGAGAGGGAGAGAGAGAGAGAGAGAGGGAGAGAGAGAGAAGAACAAATTGCAGGGGGGAGTGAGATGGTGAAGGGTGATGAAGGGAAATACACAGTTACTAATCATAACTGTCAATGTGAATGGGATGAATTCACCCATATAATAGAAGTGCATAGCAGATTGGATTTAATGATTTAGAGACATAAAAGATGATACCATAAAAAGCCAATTAGAGGAGCATGGAATATGCCATGGATAAAGTCCAATTCTCAAATATATAAATATATATATATATATAATCAATTTTATAAGAATAAGAGCCACTCTCCAACTGATAAATGGTCAAAGGATATGAATACTTTTTAGATGAAGAAATCAAAGCTATCTATAGTCATATAAAAAAAGTCTAAATTACTATTCATAAGAGAAATGCTAATTAAAACAATTGAGGTACAATCTCACACCTATCAGATTGTCTACTGTGACAGAAAAGGAAAATGACAAATGTTGAAGAGGATATGGGAAAATTGGGACAGTAATGCATTGTTGGTGGAGTTGTGAACTGATCCAAACATTCTGGAGAGCAATTTGGAACTATGCCCAAAGGGCTATAAAACTGTGCAAACCCTTTGACCCAGCAATACCACTACTAGACCTGTACCCCAAAGAGGTCAAAGACAAAGAAAAAGGACCAAGATGTACAAAAATATTTATAGCGGTTCTTTGTGGTGGCAAACAATTGGAAATTGAGGGGATGCTCATCAATTAGAGAATGGCAGAACAAGTTATGGTATGTGATTGTGGTGGAATACTATTGTTGTATAAGAAATGATGAGAAAGATGCTTTCTAAAAAACCTGGAAGACTTATATGAACTGATGCAAAGTGAAGTAAACAAAACCAGGAGAACATTGTACACAGTAATAGCAATAATGATCACCTTTGAATGACTTAGCTATTCTCAGCAATACAATCATCTGGGACAATCCCAAAGGACTCATGATTAAAAAATGCTGTCCATCTCCAGAGAAAGAACTGATGACATCTGAATGCAGATTGAAGCACGTTATTTTTCACTTTCTGTATTTTTTCATGTTTTCGTCCCTTTTGATCTGTTTTTTTTCATAACATGACTAATATGAAAACATGTTTTGCATGACAGCAGATATATAACTTGTATCAAATTGCTTGCCTTCTTAATGAGAAGGAAAGAAGATGAAGGAAGGGGAAAATTTGTAATTAAAAAAATTAAACTAATGTAAAAAGCTATTTTTATATATAATTGAAAAATATTTTTAAATTAATTCATTTATTTTTAGTTTTCAACATTCATTTCCATAAGATATTGACTTATAAATTTTCTCACCCTCCTTCCCCTGCCCCCTGCCCAAGACAGCATGCAATCTGATATAGTCTCTACACATACTTTCATATTAAACATATTTTCACATTAGTCATGTGGCAAAGAATTTTTAAAAGTTTTTTTTTAAATAGAATACAGTATACACAACTTTAAAAAAAGGATTCATGATGTATTGTCACTGGACTTCTGTGTAGTTTTGTAAACCTTTGGTCTCTCTTGTTTGTTATTCCTGAACTATATTTTCCAACTTTTTTTTTGCTCTTCCTCACCTATTTCCACTTTTTCATTGGTGGCACCAAGCATCCAAATGTATATTCAATTAATTTTGAAAGTCTCATTGCATAATTTTTCTACCTTGATATTTTCTGAAACTGATGTTGTCCCATAAATTGCAACTGTTATCATGGCATTTGCCCCTAAAAAGAGAAGCTCTAAACCATAATTCTATGTAGCTGAAACTTCTTTTTGTTTCCTATTTTCATTATAACAACACTGCCAGGACGGACACAATTCAGTTCCTCTACTACTGCATTCATTTATGAATCACCGAACAAGAATCTCCAATTTGGAATACCAGTAGCTCGTACATAGTTCACAAACAGTTTAAAAACTATATGATTCTTAAAGGCACCCTCTCCCCACTTTATTGCTACTTCTCTGCCACCCTTACTACAGAAGTGAAAGGAGATGACTTCCAGGTACGCTGCCTACCTAAATGGGAGACATATCTCCAAGCTCCCATATTCATATTCCAGTAAAAACCTGAAATTGTCACCAAACTGAATAACTGACACAAAATCCAATGATAAACAAGAAACTTGCACCCCAGAACTACACACAAAGTTGGCCAGAAATCCATGGGGGCTTCTAGGAAAGCTAGCCCTAACCTATGGAAACAAGCCAAGTCCCATCAACACAACCAACCACAAGCCAAATAAATGTATAGTTTACAAGTCTCTGTGTCCAGAGGCAGCAAGAGTAGAAACCTCCCCCCGCCCCAAGAAAGACCCCAGGAATTGAGAAAACCAGGGTGGAGGTATTAGAAGCCCTAGAAAGCAATAGCCATCAGAGTGGCCTAGCAGGGCTCTTAAACAGCCAGTCTAGGTGTCCTAAGGTCCTTCATACTCTGTTCTGAAATACCATAGGGAGCCCTAAAGATCCACATCGACAATCATGGGGAACTACAGAAAACATAATCCCAGGAAGTAGAAACCAGTGCAGGAACCCAGGGACTGAGGGCAACAAAGTAGAGCTAACTACCCCAACCGATACTCAGCTTGGGGCAGAGACACGTCTTAGAAGAAAGCCCTAATTCACACTCTAAAGCTGAAAAGAATAGTATATCAAAGAAAATACCAAGTAGTACAAATAATTCTTGTACCTCTAGATAAACCGCCTCTACCTTCTTCCCCCACCCACCCAAAAAGATTAACTGTATACAAGCAGAGTAACTGCTATAAGCAGAGATATGAAAGAAAGAATAAACTTTCCACAAGGACTACATGAAAAAAAAAGGAAAATTCCTAAAAATGTTGTAGCCAAATGTGGTGCTAATCATGATTAAAGATCTTCCCCACCCATTCATCCCTTTAATAGGCCTCAGGTAGAGCTAGTTAAGGGAAGCTTGATTAGGGGAGGCTTGTTCGAAGGCAGGACCACACCATTTTCTAAGCAGGTGCTCAGCCCCAGGCCCATACCTTTTTGTGAAACCTTTGGTACCTAAACAGGGTATATATACATACATACATACATACATACATACATACATACATACATACATACATATATACATACATACATATATATATATATGTATATATACCTTGAGGGTATCCATTAAGCTCAGAGAGAACTGGAAGGGCAGAGAGAGAGGACTGTGGACATGCAGAGACAGATGGGAAGAGAGAACTGCAAGGGCTTTCAGAACCGCAAGCCCACAGAACTGAGAGGACACAGCCAAGCAGACAGCTAATAAGTGAGTGTTCACAGGAAAACCCTAGAAGAGGGGAAGGTTACAGGATGGCTTGGCTCATTTTTGTGATATTGTGTTTTAATTTCCTTGTTGTTACATTGAAGTGGACGTACTGGTTTTGGGATACAGTTGTTGCTATGTTGAATTAGAATTATTGGTTTTGAGATTTGATCCTCTGGTGCCTGAATAAATGTTTTACTTCTTCTGCCTTCTATATAGAGTCTTTTATATTTTGTGATTTTGAACTATAAAGACATATTCATGGTCACCATCGATATCATGAATTTTGCCTTACTGATACACTAAAACCCACCATTCTCACTGATCTATAAAAAAATTAAGAACAGTGTTTTTAAAATAGATGTAACCATAAAAAAACCCCTAATCTCCAAACTATATGAAGCAGTAAAGAACCTGAAGACACTGAAAATCTACACTTAACACAAACTCCTGAAGTGCTACCTAATAATGAAATGGATGGCCAAAAAAAATGCCAATATCTTAAGTGATCTCAGAAAGGAGACAGGCATACTTAAAATGGAATTTCAAAACAAAAAAACCCTTTGAGTGTGATGGCATGAATTCACCTAGAAGATCAACCATGCTAAAAAGGAGTCATTTTTTTTAAAAAATCATAGCCATTATTTACTCACAATACTTGACAGAGAATGTCAGCAAACTGCTAGGAAATTATAAGGTTGTAGGCATGACTGTGATTGTTGGTAGACTGAAATGTAGTAGAGAGATGAAGGTCATCAGAGTTGAAGAGAGTGAAAAAGTATGAGGCCAAGTCATTAAGAGTCATCTACATGGATCCTCAAGGAGATGAGATAAGAGGAAAGCAGTCAGCAAATTGGTGGCCAGAGTGGAAAGAAGGCAGTTTAAGTGAATTGTATGGACTTCAAGTGAAGAGAAGATGTTGACTGGTGATGACAGAACAAAAGTGCAAACCTTAATGGGGCATGGGGAAAGGAAAGTTGGGATCAGATTGGGATTCAGAAAAGATCTGAGAGAACTGCTATGTAGAATTTGAAAGGGAGTTAATTAGAATAATAGAGTTAATAAAATAATTGTTAAACAGCAATCAAGAATCAGCTGAGGGAATTTTAAATGTGATCTCAATGCATGCACTCAGAAAACATGTAAATTATGTCTACCGTAAAGTCTTTGGTGGTTGCCACATTATTTTGTCCCAAAGCAACATTAATAAATTAAGTGATTTTTCTACCCAACTAAAAAATGGTTAGAGAGCTAGGTGGCTCAGTGGATAGAGTTTTGAACTTAGGAAGATCTGAATTTGAACATTTACTACCTATATAATCCCACTTAATCAGTTTCCTCCTCAGTTTCCTCATCTGTAAAATGGGGATAATAACAGCACCGACCTCTTAAAGTTGTTAGAATCAAATCAGATAGTATTTGTAACGTGCTTAGCAAACTTTAAGGTGCTACATAAATGCAGTTGTTATTATTAAGATGGTCAAGGATTTAATATAAGAGCTAATTTAAAAGGCTTGATGCTATCTACTGAGAAAACAAAAGGAGATATAAAAGTAGAGTAAGACAAGAAGTGGAGAAAGGAAGGAGAAATTGTGGGGTTAAAGGACAAGGATATGACTTCTGTAACAAGGACAGTAAGCCATAAAAGAGGATATGTTATATTTCTACTTAATAAAATTGTTACCTTAACAAATTCCATGCATTTGCATCAACTGTCCTCCATTCCTTCCTCACCTCTGCCTCAAAGATCCCTTCTCAGCTCAGACTGCACATTCCACAAGAGAACTCTCATAATTCTCCCAACTGCTAGAGCCTTCCCCTCTAAGATTAACTTTCACCTATTCTATATTTGCATGTTGTCTCCCAAATTAGAATGTGAGCTCCTTGAGGGCAGGAACCAGTTTTACTTTTCTTACTACAAACCAGGCATACAGAAAGTATTTAATAAATGCTTGTTGGTTGATTATTGGACAAGGTGATCCTCTACATTAATTCTTTAAGTGTGATTTTTATGAAGATGGATAAAATGAACCCCTACCAAAGGTTTAATGTCCCAAATTTACTCCTTGAACATGTGCCATACTTTAAAACAAATGCTAAAGTCTAAGAAAAGAACACACTTATTTAATGAAACGCCATATGTTCCAAGAGTGAAAAATGTTACAGTACCCAAATTCCTTTGAGGGTACCTTCTGAAAGATTAAAGTAATAAAAATATTCAAGGCTTTGATTCCTAGGAGCTGAATAGTGGTACTTCATTTACATAAGGCACCGATCACCAGCACCAACATTTCTGCAAAAGTATTTTTAAAGTAAGTGTCTCATGGATTTACAACAACAAGAAAAAATAAAAGCAAGGCTAACATTGTAAAGAATCATTAAAAGGTTATCTTCAATATATTTTTAATGGATTGCAAGAACAGAGTGGAGTTTTCCCTAGGCAATAATTTTACCCTTGTAGTTTGCATAATTCTATCCTAGTATATTACTTATTTTCGATTTCAAATATTTTGAGTTTAAATCAAGTTAAGCTCTGTTTTTATTTCTAAAAATCTTCTTTATGGTCAAAATAACTGATACATTTTAAAACTTGTATCAGTCTCTCTTAATTTTTTTTTCTTTGAAACACTTAAATCACAGTAATAATTTGTTATGTTTTGTGGAATGGTGACTGATAATAGGTTTTGAAGTCAGTTAAAGGACACAGTTTACATTTATATATTGTCACAAAAAAAGATTCTGAGTTGAGCTATGAAAGACGAGAATACATAAGGCTTTCCTCAAGTAAGTGTAAATGAAACTGAAAATAAAATGACACAGTGCAGTGTAGTTGAAAGAATATTGATTCTGGAATCAGAAGAGACCTGGGATTAAGTCCTGCCTCTGACAGTCACCAGCTTTGTAAGCATGGGGTCATAAACCCCTCTGAGCCTCAGTTTCCTCATCAATAAAACAAAGATAATAAAATCTGTATTACTTATCTGATGCAGGTATTGAGAGGATTAAATGGGATATAGTGTGTAAAACATTACATACATTTCAATTATCGTTTTATTCATCCATAATCTTAGCGGTAGTATGGTACACAGAGTGGAGAGTGAGAGAGAGACAGGGAGAGAGAGAGAGAGAGAGAGAGAGAGAGAGAGAGAGAGAGAGAGAGAGAGAGAGTGAGTGTGTGTTAGTTTCAGGCCTGCTTCTGACAAACTAGTTGTGTAACCATGTTCAAGTCATTTAAGTCTACAGTATCAACTTTAAATAGGTAGAGCTAGGTCTGGATAGAGCACAGGGCTTGGACTTAATCCTGTTTGCCTCAGTATACTATATTTGAAGAAGCTTCCTCTCCCCCAGACCCTATGGGTCAAATTAGATCACCAATAAAGTCACTTCCAACTCAAAGATTGCAAGCCTTGATGGTAAATCATTCATTCCTTCCACAAACATTCATTAAGTTCTAACTATGTGCCAGGTACTGTGTAAGGTGCTAAGAATACAAAGACAAAAATAAAACTGTCCCCACTTTCAAAGAGCTTATATTCTATTGTATATCTATATGATATACACAGGAAATTATAAAGTATACAAAAATAATTTCTCAGGAGAGTATACTCACAGCTGGGGCAATCTGAACAGGCTTCTTATAAGAGATGGCACTTGAGCTGAGCTTTGAAGGAAGCAATATATTCTATGAGGTGGTGAGAAAAGTGAATTCCAGCCACGGGAGGCAGCCTATTCAAAGATTTCTTTACTATCAAGTGAATTTGTCTTAAGCATGTGTTGAATTATTTTCCCATCATGAACCAAAAATTGATTTGTATTTTCTGTCATTTGTCCCACTTGGTACTATTTGCCAGTGTACTGAATTATTAGTTATGGCTCTGATATATAGAAAAGATTATTTGTAAGAGAATCTGCTCACACTGGTTGTTTCTTGTTGTTGTTCAGTTGTCTTTCAGTTATGTCCAACTCTCCGTAATTCCATTTGGGGTTTTCTTGGCAAAGAACTGGAGTGGTGTGCCATTTCCTCCTCCAGCTTATTTTACAGATGAGGAAACTGAGGCAAACTGGATGAAGTGACTTGCCCAGGGTCACACAGCTAGTAAGTGTCTGAGGCCAAATTTGAATTCAGGAAGATGAGACTTTAGGTCTGGCACTCTATCTACTGTGCCACCTACCTGTCTCAAAAAGAGCTTAGGTTTTACCAACAAGAAAAATCTAGAGTTCTGAAATGATGATCATCCATAAGCCTAGTTAAAAAAATAATCATTTAAAAAACGAAACTGTATTTTTACATTTCATAAGATCATAGGTTGTTAGAGTTTAAAGAGAACTTAAGAAATCATCCAATATAACTTTTTATAGGTAAGGAAATGAAATTAAAGAGGGGTTATAACTTCTCTGAAGTATCTCAGTAAGCAACTAGCCCATCACTCTTTGAACTGCCCTAGACGACAAGCATTCATCCATACCAACCCATATGTCTGAAACCATCATTCAGTCAGTCAACTAGTATTTATTAAGCACCTACTATGTGCCAGGCTTGCTAAGTGCAAAAACCAGTTCCTGATCTCAAAGAACTCACAGTTTAATGGAGCAAACAATATGCAAAGTATGTACGAACAAGATAGAGATATAGAGAAATATATGATAAATTGGGGGTAATCTCAGAGGGAGGATATTCAGATTAAGGAAGACTAGAAAAGGCTCCTTGTAGAAGATATGATTTTAGCTGAGAATTGAAAGAAATATGGGAAGCGATGAGGTAGAGGAGAAAGAAGCATGATCCAGGCATGGGCTACAGCCAGTGAAAACACTTCTACCTCATATCCAAAGACTGCTTCTCTTTGCTCAATTTTCACTTCAAATCCCATCACTTTCAGAAACTCTGGCTCTGCTTAAATGGAAATTAAAATTATCCAAAGAATAAAGCCAAAAAGCAACTGCCTGTTAAAGAGATCCTCTTTTACTACACACATCTCAATGAAATGGAGCTGAGAATATATCACAATTATTATTGGCAAACCAATGCCTCTTCCTTAAATTAAGCTCTTATGCTTGTTTCAAACATTGTTAACAAGGCATGTAACTATTTTATCTATAAGAGTTCAAAAAAAATTTCTATTGTTCATTCCTTCCAATTATTTAGATTCAAAAGAGATTATGTATATTACATGTTTTGCAAACTTTTAAGGGCTATTAAATCCAGTTGTAGTAGTTGTTTTGTGAACTTTCCAATGGTAGGACTCCATCTTTGAAATGTTCTTTTCCGGATCATATTGGTTAACTCTTCCAAGCCTTCAGTAAACATTAAATTATATCAATGATAAAAAGCAATTAGCACTTGATTAGATTAACAATCTCAAAGTGAAGTTGACAAGTGTGAGAGCCAATATAAGAACTCAGTGAAGGTAAAGACAGCCTTGAGTGTAGGGCAATAAAGGGCTATGTAGAAGTTTAATGCTATTTGAATGGAGCAAAGTTAGGGATTACAAGGAGGAGAGAAAAATATATATCATATTCACTGTCCCTCTTAGTTCACAACCACTACCACACAATCCCAATAGCTGAGGAAGCCTGGGCTGGGCTTATGAATCATTATTATCACCAACATTCATCACTTGTCAAAACAGAGAAAAAGGTCAAGGGTAGAGAGTAATGGCAGCAGCCAGGCTCCATAGGTATGGGAGGTGACCTTGATGCCCAGACTTAATAACGACAGATGTTGCAAAATATATTTTGTATCTGAACCTCATCAGCTTGAATAATTTGGAGGTCTGTTAATTGCATTAGAAAGGACATTTGATAATTTCTCTTGCACATTTGAAATTGATGACCAAATACTATCTGTTGTAAAGGCAGTATAATGTCAATTATTATTGCCTAGTTTAGTGACTATATATCTTTTTCCTCTTGATAACAAATGAGTTTTTCCCTTCCTGGAAAAGCTCAGTTGTAACTGAAAATCATGATAAATAAAACAGACCATGAGCTGCTCTTTAGCTATGATCAGATACTACTATCCATTGATTTTTCCCCAGCTTTCTGAATGGTTACTTCAGTTTTTTGATTCTATATATAATGCATATTTTATTATCTACATAAAAATACTCTATTCTTTTAAAGTTATCTAATTGAACACAGACTTCATGGAAATTGTAAATATCGTTTGTACTATTGAGACTTTCTAATGAAATATTCTGAGCCTAATGGAGTTATGAATATATAATATCACTTTAGATAGAAGGATCGCAGAATTTGCCTTGGCAGATATTTTTGTTCCTTAGTATAGATTTATGTTGATTTCACCCATTTTAAATGTGTCCTATTTATGGAGAAATGTATGGCAAAACCAGAAGTCAATTCGAATGCCTCATTGTGGTGTGGAGATGGCCCTGGTTTCTGGAAGGATATTATCAGTAGAATTTAAGCTCTGATAGGTTCTGCTATATTAGTGACCAAAGTGTAGGACAGGGGTGGGGAACCTGCTGCTTCAAAGCCACAAATGGCCTTCTAGGTCCTTGGGCATGGTCTCTTAACTGAGTCTAAGTTTTACAGAACAAATCTTTTTATTAAGGGGAATTGTTCTGTGAAGTTTAAATTCAGTCAAAGGGCCACACTTGAGGACCTAGAGAGCCAAATGTGACGTTGAGGCCACAGGTTTTCCACCCCTGGTGTAGGAAATATGTTCATTTACTAGTTACGCTGTGGGACGCTTAGGGTGCTGCATTACCAATATCATCCTGTATTGGTATCTCCGCTGCCTTTCATAAGCCTGCTAAAAAACAGTGTCTTTTTCTCAACTGAGAAAGTATAATATGTAATTTACTTACCAGGCAGTGCTCTACTCAAGCTCTTGAAACCTCATCAAAGTCTCTTTCTGACATATTGCAGGCACAAGACAACCCCATTGAGTATAAATGCAATACCTTGAATATGCTACATTACTTCAAACATCCAGGCAAAGAAAGAATCCTTCTAGAGAGGATTCTGAGTTCTAACCTAGGAGTAGATGGAAAATATTGCTCAAAATCATGAAATTAAGAGCATCTATAGCTATGGGGCCACCAATCTTACTTTTGGAAATATTCCTAGTTCAGTCTTGACCTTCTATATCAGAAGTTCTTAACCTTTCTTCATGTTTTTGATCTCTTTGGACATCTAGTGATGCCTAGGGAGCTCTTCTCAGAATAATGTTTTTTAAATGCATAAAATGAAATGCATAATATTTCAAAGGAAACTATTACAGAAGTACAGTTAAAATACTTTTTTAAAGTTCACATCCTCTTTCCCACTTCCAGAAAAGAACCTTTAATCTATGTTGCACAGGCATTCAATTTTATCCAGCCACACTGAGAAAAAAGTAGAAAAGAAACAGAACAGGTGTCCCTTATCTCTCTCCATCAGAGGTCATGAAAAGGTGACAAAGGAAATTAGTCTGGTGTCCAGGTGGTAGTCTGTCTACCGCCAGGGCCAAAGAAAGAATCCAAGGGAGAATCTGGGGCGGCCCGGGGAATCTGATGGCAGATTCCCTGGCCCTCCCTCCGAGGTGCTGCTGACGCTTCTAGAGGCTGCCCAGGTCCGGACTCACCAGTCTACGCCGTGGCCCCCCAACGGCTGCTCTGACCCCCAGCCGCGTCCCTTCCCCCCGCGTCTGGGGGCAGACCCCAGCGAGGGCCATGATCAGGGGCCACCCCCACATCCCTCTCTGGACCCTCTGGGCTTCTCAGTGGTTCTCTCCGCACTCTCTGCTTCCAATGGGATGCTTAAAGGAAGTGGTACCCGGGGACAAAGGAAGAAAGGAGGGGGACACTAGGCCCCCATATCTGAGGGAGAGATCCTCGTCCTCCTGCTTGCAGCTGCCAGCGCAAGAGTCCTGGGACCCTCTGGCAGACTGGTGAAACCAGCGAATTCCTGCTCAGAAGGATGTTGTTAAAGGCATAAAATACAAAGGAAAACAATTATTTTGAAATAGTTATAATTTTTTTTTAAATTAGGACTTCAGATTAGGCATCCCTCCTAGGGAGAGAGGGAGAATAAGATCTTCAGAACTCATATTATCACTTGCTCTACTTAAATCATGATCATCCTTACCCTTGAGCTCAGAGGGGAAAGTAATTATAATATTTTAAAGTAGATAACAGGGCTATTCGTGTGCACCCATTGATAGGAAATATTTAGATACAGTCCCAGGAAAAAAAGCTTTGAAAAGGCACACTTAAGTGTGTGGTATTGGTCATCACAAATCACTATACGTGCTTATTACAAGAGCTTTGTTTTTCTTTTTCTTCTAAATTGGTTGGGTGGGAGGGAGAAGAAATAAATGGCTGTTAATTGAAAAATAAAACTGAAAAAAATCTGGTAGATTGGTCATTGTGGTAAATCAGTTGGTATGGCAAGCCAAGAAACAAACACAAGTACAAAATGTCCTTCAGGCTTGTATGGCCCCCTTCCATAACTGTACTGATGTCAAAATGGCAGAAAGAAGATAGCAGGTGCTAAGAATCCTACTATTTTTAGACAATAGGTAAAATGAACTAAGCTATTGGTACTCTAAATATGAGATCCTTATTCAATGACCAACAATTTGAAATACTACTGGAGAAATATAGTCATATTAAACTTGACAGTCTCACTACAAATAAAACAAAAAGACAAAAGAACATTGCTACTAAGTAAATGGGTAGATCACAGGTTCTCCTTGCAAGTAAAGAAGTTGGTGAAGTTGGTTTAATTGTGTATTCAAAAGCAACAACAACAAAATCATTTTGGATTGTAATGCTCATGATGAACAGTTGAAAAAGACCAGTATAAGGACAAATATAGTTACATGACAGTATTTATTGCAGAAGATTGAGAGAAAATTTCTGTGAAGAATGTAATGTATGTCCTACCAAATTAAGTCAAGCTATACTTGAATACTCATTGACTTTAATGCAAAAGTGGACATCTGGCAGGATGGCTGTAAATATGCTAGAAAATATGGCAACAAAACGAATATGAAACGATATGAGATAAAAGAAGAGCCAACTGCACATAAAACATACAGAAGCTGTTAGAAGCTGAAAAATTGACAAGAACAATTGCTGACACATCCTATTGTTATTTCATGGTTTCCCTTTCATATTTTCTCTTTATTGCATCCTTATTAATCTTATTATTCCCAATGACTCTTTTCCCTTCCCCCAAATGTAACTCTATCTTACAACAAATGATGTATAAGTCAAATGAAATAAATCAGCTCATTGGCTGTATCTCAAAATGTGTGTCTGATTTTTTCATCTTTATTTCACCACCTTTTCCACCAAGAGGCAGATGGGATGCTTTATCATCAGTCCTTTAAAATCAAAATTTGTTACTACATTCAGAAGTCTGAAACTTTTCCATGTTGCTTTGCTTCACGTTTTCATAGTCATGTAAGTTACTCTTCTTATTGTACTAATTTCACTCCACATCAATTCATACAGGTCTTCTCTTGTTTCTCTGAATTGTTCATCTTCATTTCTGATGTTACATTAATATTCCATTATATTCATATAACAGTTTTTTTCAGTGATTCCCCTAATCAATGGGCATACTCTTTCAGTTCTTTGCCACTCTCAAAAGTACTACTATGAATTTTTTTAATAAATTTAAGTGGCACATAGGAATCTTACCCACTATATTTGACCTCCTCTGGTATATATCTGGTAGTCACATCCCTAGATCAAAGGATATGTATAAGTTAGTCACTTTTTAAAGATAATTCCAAATTATTTTCCAGACCAATTGGACCAATTTACAATTTCATTAATAGTGCATTAGTATGTTTGTTTTCCCATAGCTCCTCTTATAATTTATCATTTTTATCTTGCCATCAACTCTATGATGAATGTGAGGTGAGTTCTCAGAGCTGTTTTAATTTTCATTTCTGTAATTATTAATGAATTAGGTCATTTTCCATGAGGTTTTTGATAGCTAATATTTCTCTTTTTAAAAATTGCTTGTTCTTTCCATTTGACTATGTATCTGTTGAGAAATGGATCTCATCCTTATATATTTGTAGGGGCCTACTGGAGCCAGCTCTAACAGACTTTCAAGAACAAACTTAAATTTTCAGTGTGAGCATTAACACCTCGAAAATAAGCGATTGCTACAAATTAGGGCATGATTTATTAGTTTGTTGATAATCTAGATTTAAGAAAAGGCTAATAATGGAAATTGAACTTAAAAATGTGTGCATAAATTTTGTTTGTTAGTTTTTGTAGAGTCAGATTATTAAACATTTTACTAGCATACCCATGTATTGTTCTATAAACATTGACTGAGCTCAGTAGGAGTAAAGTAGGAGATTAAAGAAATAAAATCATCACCAAACTAGGGGCCTGCTGATGGTCAGCCAACAATAACAACAAGAAGAAACAATAAGTGGCATTTATAAAGTCCTTTAAGATTTGCAAAGCATTTTGCATCCATTGTCTCATTTGAGCTTCACAGCAAGCCTCTATTTATATTAATTCCCTGTATATATTGGATAAGTGCCTTTATCAAGGGATATTTGTTGCAAAAATTTTCCCCAATTAGTTTCTTCCCTTCATAGTCAAGCTATATGACTTTTATTCATGTAAAAGTGTTTCAATTTATATGACTTTTTCCATTATATTTGGCCATAATCACCTCTATCCTTTAGTTAGTTAAAAATCATCCCCTTAGAAATTGTTGGAAAAGTATTTCTTTCCAATTTCTTCAAACTCTCATGACCTTTTAAGTTTAGATCATATATTAATTTGTAGTTTATTGTGATTTTTTGTCTATGATATTTTTAAACCTAATTTTCTGCCAAACTGCTGCTAACTTTACAGTTTTTGAACAGTCCTGACTCTAATAGTAGTTGTCATGAAGTTTATCAAACACTAAGCAACTATGTTGAATTGCATCTGAATTGCATACCTAATCTGTTCTATTATTGAATTGTTCTGTTTTTTAATCAATAACAGATAGTTTCAGTGAATGCTACTTTGCAGTTACAGCATGTGTGATCTAGCCCCACTCTTACAAGGTCACACACACTACATATCCTCAGGAGGTTTCACCCTGAACAATTGTAGGTGTTTCTCTTCTCTATAGCCATCAGCTTGAACCCCCATTACTTGTGTTCCCTTCATTGTTAGGGAGACCCAAGACTAGCATCTCAGTTCCATTTAACCACTTAACATCAATTAGCTTTTACAAAGGGATATAGCAAGATAAAGCAAGAACAAATATACAAATATTTTACCCAATATTTTCAAGCATCTTTCTCTTATAACACCTTGGTCTCTAGGAGAGGTCAAAATTTAACTCAGTTCCTACATAGAATCCATCCCTCTAAATTCAAGTTGAAAGGCTATGTCACTTCCAGGACCCACTGGATTGGAACCTGAGGGTCATTCCCAAAGACCACTCCTTGCTCCTAGAGCAATTAGGCTGGATTGACTGCAATACATGGCCTGAATTCCAATTTCTAAATTTCTATGGCTTATTCTTCCAAACTTTGAAACTCCCAAGACTGGAGACTGTATTTCCTTCACACAGAATAGCTAAGAACAAACCAAAAGGCCAAGAAGTGAGACTTGTTTCTTGAATGGTGGCATACGACTTCAGAGGGGAAAGAAGGCCCTAATGCTTTCCCCTTTACCTGAGTCTCTTACTCAGGACTATGAGAGAAAGAATCATCAGCTTCCTCCAGATGTACATGAAGTAAAAAGGTGGCTGAAGATGACTCTGGTCTTTGTGAGGATTCCTCCAGTTCTGGCTACACAACCAATCAGAGAGGGCTCCTCCCAACTATATAGTTAGCCAACCAGAACCAGATATAAAATGTCTACACATACTCTACATTATTTCCAAGGTGCTTCTCTTATAAGTCATTACAATTCTCCCAGAAGCTGTCTACTCAGAATCCTCTGCATGGAGAGATTGCATCAGTTGGTCTTCTCACAAGACATAGTATAATCTGATATTTAATAATGGTAGATGACATTCATCATTCGTTCTCATTATTTCCCAGGAGAGTTTTGATCTTTTGTTCCTCTAGATGAATTGTGTTATTATTTTATCTTGTTCTATAAAGTAACCCCTTGGTTGCTGAATTGTCATAGCATTGAGTCTGATTCTTCTCCTGGATTTACTGCATTGTTGTTGTGGACATGCTTGCATAGCTCAATGAAACTATGAGCTATGCCATGCAGTGTTACCTAAGATGAGCAGGTCATAGTGGAGAGTTCAGACAAAAGGTGATCCACTGGAGAAAGAATGGCAAAACACTCCAATATCTTTGCCAAGAAATCCCATAAATGGTATTAAAATGACAAAAGGTTTGACATAAGAAGATGAGCCCCTCAGGTCAGAAGGTATCCAAGACTTCACTGGGAGAGTGGAGAACAAGTGGTTGGACTAAAGCCAAAAGGAAGCTCAGCTGTGGATGTGTCTAGTGACAAAAGAAAATTCTGATGCTGCGAAGATGCTGTATAGGAAACAAGAACGTAAGATCTATGAAACAAGGTAAGATGGATGTGGCTGAACAGGAGGTGTAAAGTTTAAACACTGGTATATGTCAGTGAACTTAAGTGGATGAGAATGGGTGAATTTAATTCAAATGATCATTACATATTCTACTGAGAATAAGAATCCCTTAGAAGAAATGGAGTAGCCCTCATAGTAAATTAAATGGTGAGAAAAGCAATACTAGGGTATTATTGCAAAAATGATATGATGATATTTATTAAAATCTAAGGTAAACCATTCAACATCACAGTGATACAAGTCTATGCTCCAACCACTGATGTCAAAGAGACCAAAGTTGCTGAATTCTACAAAGACCTACAACATCCTTTAAAAATAACTACCCCCAGGTAGGTGCTGCAGTGAGTACAGCACCGGCCTTGGAGTCAGGAGGACCTGAGTTCAAATTCGGCCTCAGACACTTGACACAATTACTAGCTGTGTGACTTTGGGCAAGTCACTTAATCCCAATTGCCCTGCCTTCCCCCCCGAAAAAAAATAACAACCCCACCCCTCCCAAAAAAATATGTCGCAATCATCATAGAGGATTGGAATATTGAAGTAGGAAATCGAAAGATAATTGGAATAATTGGATAATTGGCAAGTTTGGCCTTGGAGTACAAAATGAAGTAGGGCAGACAGGGGTGGGGAACATGAAGCCTCAAGGCCATATGTGGCTTTCTAGGTCCTCAAGTATGGCCTTTGAATCCAAATTTCACAAAACAAAACCCATTAATAAAAGGATTTATTCTATAAAACTCAGACTCAGTCAAAGGGCCTCACTTGAGGCCTAGAGGGTCTCACATGTGGCCTCGAGGCAGCAGGTTCCCCAGCCCTGTAGAGCTTTGTTAAGATAACTTGCTGGTCATAGCAAACACTCTTTTTCAACAACCCAAAAGGTGACTCTATGCAGGACATCACCAGATGGTCAATATCAAAATCAGATTGATTATATAATTTGCAATCAAAGGTGGAGAAGCTTTATACAGTCAATTAACACAAGACAAAATTGCTTACTGCAAAATTCAAACTTAAATTGAAGTGGGGAAAACCATTAGACCAAATAGATATAACCTAAACAGCATCCCTTATGAATATGGAGTAGAATTGAGGAATAGATTTAAAAGATTAGATCTAGTAGATAGAGTGCCTGAAGAACTATGGACAGAGGTTTGCAATATTGTACATGAGGCAGCAACAAAAAACAATCCTGAAGGAAAAGGAGAGCAAGAAAGCAAAATGGCTGTCTGACGGGGCTTTACAGATAGCTGAGCAAAGAAGGAGAGAGAAAGAAAAAAGAGGAAGATACACCAAACAGAATGCAGAATTCCAGAGAATAGGAAAGACAGACATGGCTTTCTTAAATAAGCAATACAAAGAAATAGAAGAAAATGATAGAATAGGAAAGACTAGAAATCTCTTCAAGAAAATTAGAGAATGGGACCCATCAAGGCAGGGACAGCACTACACACCTTGCCAGCAGGAAGCAGTTTCAGGAGCTGAGAATTTTGCCCCTTACCCCAAAAGAATTTGGGCCCCATTTGTTTGAGGGCAAATGATAGGGTACAGTCTCTGGGAACCCCCTTGAACTCTCCTTGAATCTTCCCACTTGATCTGGCCTTTGCCTAAGGTCATAAGCCTTTTCTTGTCACTAGGCCCAAATCTCTATCTAGCCTTGCCCTTTATTGTCCAGCTGCTTTTCCCACCCTTGAGCTCATCAAAATCTTATTCTCCTGGTTCCTGGAATCTTGACCTCTACTTACCCCAGTCCCATCAAGATCCTCCTCAGACTCCTCCTCAAGACCCTCCCTAAACCCCTCCTCCGGTCACCCCAGACTACTTGACCATCCCTCAATCCCTCCCACAATCTTTCTGTACGGCAAGTTTCATCTTGCATCCACAAAAGTGATCCGATTCAATCTAGCTCTGCTCGGATTGTTCTGGCCCACTGGCATTAGCGTCACAAATGCACAGGCTCCCTAAGAGTCTACCCAATATGGTGAATCTTTATCAAGCTTTGTCTTTTTCTTTGGCAGAAAAAAAAAGGAAATTAGAGATATCAAGGGAATGTTTCATGTGAATGATGAAAAACAAAAGTGGTAGGGACTCAACACAAGTAGAAGACAGGGCAAGAATATTACAAAAGAACTATTTAAGAAATATGTCAACATCACTGATAAGTACAATGGTATGGTTGCTGATCTAGAGCCAGATGGTCTGGAGAATGAAGTCAAGTGGGCCTTAGGAAGCATTGCTAACAATAAGGCTGGTGGAGGTGACAGAATTCTAGGTTCCCTATTTAAAATCCTAAAAGATGATGCTGTTCAAGTTCTGCACTCAATATGCCATCAAATTTGGAAAACTCAACGGTGGCCACCAGATTGGAAAAGATCAGTTCATGTCCCAACTATAAAGAAGGATAATGCCAAAGAATGTTCAAATTACTGAACAATTATGCTCATTTCATGTACCAAAAAGGTTATACGTAAGATTCTGCAAGTTATGTGAACCGAGAATCACCAGAAGAGCAGGCTGGTTTTCAATGAGGCAGAAGAGCTGGAGGCGAAATCGCCAACATCGTCTGGATTATGGAAAAAGCAAGGGAGTTACGGAAAAACATCTACTTCTGTATCATTGACTACACTAAAATTTTTGACTGTGTGGACCACAATAAAATGTGGTAAGGCCTCAAAGAGATAAGATTGCCAGATTATCTTATGCATCTCCTAAGTAACCTGTATGAAGGTCAAGAAGCAACAGTTAGAACCAAATATGAAAGAACCAATTGGCTTAAGATTGGGAAAGGAATATGACAAAGCTGTATATTGTCACATTATTTATTTAATTTATATGCAAAGTATATCATGCAGAATGCCAGACTGGATGAATCAAAAGCCAGAATTAAGTTTGCCCTGAGAAATAGTAATAATCTCAGATAGGCATACCACTAGAAAATGAAGAATTAAGAAGTCTTTTAATAAGGGTGAAAAAAGGAAAGTATAAAAGGATGCTTGAAGCTTAACATTAAAAAATCTAAGATCATGGCAACTGGTCCCATCAAGGAAATGCATTTTTATATCACTTGTTATGGACCCAAGTTTGAGTATGTTTTCATAGCAATCAGTTTCATTCATTTTGTTGATGTTCTTTCTATGAATATATTATATTTTTTTATCGTATCTATTGTTTTCCTGGTTCTTATTTCTCTTTGCAGCAATTGCTACAAGTCTTCCCATGCATCTCTGTATTTACCACATTTGTTTTTTCTTATAATAAAGTTATGTACTGCATATATATACACATGTAGGTGTCATTCTACAATTGATTGGTATCTAATTTGTTTAAAGTTCTTTGATCTTACAAAAATATCTTGCTATAAATACCTTCCTGTATAGAGTATCTTTCTTCCTTTCCTTTTTTCTCCTTGACTTCTTCCTTTTGACCTACATGTAGTATAGGTTTTGCAGTGCTATTTTTGGGTCAAAGAGTTTGGACACTAAAATTACTTTCGTATCATAATTCTAAATCGCTTTCTTGAATTGTTAGATTAATTCACAGTTCTACCAGCCAGGCATTAATATTCCTATCTTTTTGCAACTGCATAAATATTAATTATTCTCACTTTTTGTCATCTTGCCAATTTGCTGGGTACAAAGTCAAACCTCAGAGTTGTTTTAATTTGCATTTCTCTTATTATTACAGATTTGTAACAGTCTTTCATATGACTATTAATAGTTTGAAATCCTTCTTTTGAGAATTGTTTATCCATATCTTTGGCTATTTATCTATTGGGGAATGGTTTCTCTCTTGTATATCAGATCCTTATCAGAAATGGTTGATGCAAAGGAAACAGTTGTCTGATACAGACATTTCTGTTCCAGGCAAGAGTTGTAGTTTGACATGTCTGAAATTTAAACACCTTTTATGAAAGGCTTCTAGAAAGTTCTACAAATGACCTCAGCCTACATGGTTTTAAAGTTACAAATGAAGGACAGGGTGTTTTTCTAGCAGAAACAGAAACAGAAAACCAGTCAAAGATATATTTGTTATGTCAGATAATGATGATCAGTAAAATGTAACTTCAGGGACTCCATAATGAGATAATTGTGTTACAAATTACAAAAATTCAAATAAACTATTATGAGAAAACCAGAAACAATTGTATGTGGTCATAACAAAGCATTGTTAGAATCTTCTAATACCTTCTAGTATATGCCAGCTTTAACATATAAGCTATTAGTCTTAATAACTACTAGCTTAAAGATAGAAGCCTAATCAATTTAGCTAAGTATTAAACCCTCTCTTCATTTTAATTTACCTATAAATCTGAAACTCTGATATTCTGATTCTACAATAGAGTTGACCCATTTACACATATATTTTGGATAAACACTGGAAACTGGAAATGAACTCAGACTGGAATTGGAGAAGAAGAGTAGGCTAGATTGCCTTTGGGAAACTAAGCAGTGCTTTTAATGACCACTGCCTGAAATAAAGGTCCATCTATTTAAGATCAATATTCTTTCACTGATGCTGTATGGTTGTGAATCATGGAATAATTCAACTTGCAAGTCACTCACAGTGCAATGGAGATCCATCCAATGGGCATAAATAGGATACATAATTTAACCAGTGAAGAATTACACACCAGAACAAAAGTGTAAAATCTTTCATCAGAGACAAATGATGAGAAAAAAAGGTAGTCGAGAATGAGGGATAATAACTGGACAACACAGAAGTATAACAGTTCCCATGCTCCATTCACACCCATGCAATGTCAAGAGATCTATACTCTTTTCACACTGGGTAAACCCCTGTGGAAGATTTATGCAAAAGCAAGAGCTTTCAATTAAATGTCCACATTGATAACATCAACTAGCCATGAAAGTATTGAAGTAGAGCTAAAGTTAACAGAAATTGTCAATTTTCACATCCCTGCTAATAAAAGAAAGTTTTAATTGTAAGATTTTAAGTACATTGTCTACATTCAGTTTCTTTTAGTGCAAAAAACTAAAGCTATTCCTTACTTTTTATGCAAAACTGACACCTTTACTTCCACCTAATAGATGCCCCTAATCAGGGCCCCCAAGTACGTAACCCCAGCTGAGCTTTGCCCCCAAAAGCTTGACAAGCTGTTTCAAAGTGAACATATAGTTGAGGGAAGAAGTGCCAAGAGTGACTAAAGAAAGACTCACAACTGTTGAGCTGTGGGGCTTGGATAATTATCACCATTTGTTTTCTTTTCCTGCCCAGTCTTATGTGTGAGGTGACTTGTGGGTTTATATTTTCATTTGCTCAAAAGTTTCCTTTTTAATTTTCAAGAAATGATCATTCTGTTTAAATCTCTTGAAAGTGAAAGTTTTTGTCATTAAAAAAAAAAAAGCCTGCCATAGCACAAAAATTCATTACCCTACAGCCAACTTAGGGACAGGCTCTCTGCATTTAGTTAAGCAAATGCTATTGCCATTGTGAACTCACAGACATTCCAGTTTGAGGGACCTGTGAGAGTTTTCACTGCAGACATAGTTTTAGAGGATCCAGGGTCACCTCCATAGCACAATGAGGCAATTGGATGAAGACTTTAGGTAGAGGATTTGAATGTGTTGAACAACAAAAACCTTCGAGTACCACTCAGACATAATGGAGTTTGAAAAAATTTCCAGGACGTGAGAGGGATAACTGTCAGCTTCCTACCATTTTCTACTTCTTCCCTTTCTCAAATGGATCTTTTTTCCACTTAACATTTCTGCTAGATTTTCCTTCTGGATCCTGTGCATTCATTCAAGAATTTCTATTAAAAATAAACTCTTCTTACAGAGTAAAGACAAGTCACAGTTTGTTTCCCAATGTTTAGAGGACTCACATTCAATCCATTACATAAAAAGGTACACACATATTCTTCAACAACATTCATAGTAGTTTATACTGAATGAGAAAACACTTAGGAAATGTAAATAAACTTTTCACTGGTACCATCTTCTTATGCATATTTAATGTTGTGATCAGAATATCAAAATAGAAATGTAACAATATTTTGATTATCTCCAAATGCACAAATTAGATTTCGCTAGGTAAACTCTGATTTAATCCTTTATTTATCATATTATAATGGATGGCATAGGAAATTACACAGTGCTGAACTGATCTTTGTGTGGAAAAAACAAAGCTCTCTGTGGGCTGTAAGAAAAGGACTAGAATTCTGATTTTCAGTGCTAACTCAACCACAACATTGGTGCGGGCTTTTGGACAAGTCACCAAAGTTTTGTTTGCCTCAGTGATCATTAAAAATAATAATAATTGAGACTGACCTCAAAACCTTCTAGAGAAGATTTATTAATGTATTACCTAGATAGTTTTTTAAACACTTTATTGATATATTTTGTTTTTATACTACATGCATTTACATGATAATCCTACTCTATAAAAGATCTCATGTAACAAAATTGAAACAATTTAAAAAAAAAACTAATGATATAGTAATATCATCTGAAAGGTCATGCAAAAGTCTGCAAGAATAGCACCCCCTCCCCCAACATTTCTATTTTGAAAAAAAATTTAATGAAGAAAAATCTATTTTATCTCTCTCCTGCTACCCCTACCCAATTAGGAAAAAAAGAAAAACAAAATTTTTGTAACAATTATGCATCATCAAGCAAAACAAATTCCTTTGTTGGCATATATAAAAATATCTATGTCTCATTCTCCACCCTAAGTTTATCATCTGCCAAGATGTGGATAGTATATTTCATTGCTGATCCTTTGGAATCATGGATGGTCAGAAAGGGAGTTTTTATCCCAATAATTTGGGTCTTTGTGTTTATCAAATGTTCTGGTACTAGATACTTTAACTTATGTTATGTAGCTAATTTCTTCCAATGATCTCTCTTTTTTAACCAGTACCGAACTATTTTTGAGAATTCCTGCTTTGTGATATAGTTTGAAATCTGGCACTGCTAGTCCATTTCTGGACTATGACTGCTAGTCATTTCTACTTGTTTTCATTATTTCTCTTGTGATTCTTCTTAACCTTTTTTTAAACTTCCATTTACATTCTCAAGTGAAGAAGAAATAAAGTATATTATTGGAGGTTATTTTGTCCAACTATCTGACAACAAAACCAACAATTCAAATGAAATAAATACTGTACTATACTTACAAAATATAAAACACCAAGATTAACAGGATAAGAAATTGAGAATTTAAACAACCCAATTTCAGAGGAAGCCGCATGAACAAGCCATAAATGAATTTCCAAAGAAAAAGAACTCCAGGACCATATGGCTGTAGAGCTGTGATAACACTGGATGCACAAGGGTCATGTACCAAGCCCCGGCTGATTCTCTGCAATACAATTTTACTTGCATTCCTAGGATAACTGGGCCTTTTAGTAGTATCATGTCTTTGCAGGTATTGCTCCACCCTGATTAGGAACTCAATGAGCTTTTTTCCTTTGTGCTTCACAGTATTAGAGACATAGCATAGGGGTCTTTTAAGCTACCCCTCACACTTCTCAGCTCAAGTTTGTATACATTCATGCTAGCTGATACCTGGCCATACCTCAAAAAGTTTGTTCACTGGCATAGCACTGTCCCTTCTAAGTTCTCTGCTGGTTTCATCACTTTGACTCAGGGGCTTTCTGTGTCCCAGTCACACTCTCACCTGTCTAACCCAAGTGTCCCAGTACTTTTTTCTCCTGGAGGAAATAGTTTATACCCAGAGAAAATGCTAATTTGAAGCCTATGGTATCTGTCTGCCACAAGAAGTATGGACTCAGCTTTACTCATAGATGGAGTAGAATTCCTAATTTTAATTGTGACATTTAGTTTCTGTAGAAGTGCCTCCTTTGATTAGAAGAGTTCCCCTATCTTTAAACAATTCATTTTCATCAGAAGGTGGGCCAGTATGAAATTTCCCAGAATAACTCCCTTCTGTTAATTTGTCAGGCATATTTCCATGGTCATAATTCTCAGGCAAGACTAGAAAAAATTGCTGAGTTGTCTCATCTGCCTTAATATTAGTGATTTTAACTGTATGCTTTTCTAAGCCTTTCAATTTTCACCCAGTAGCTAAAAGATGTCCTCATTTCTTAAGGTTTGGTCTAGTTTTAATATTAAGAGAACTCTATTCTTTTCCTTTGCAAAAGCAAGACAGTACTACTCAACTATTCTAGTGCCCAACTTTTCTAGAGGTGGTTCCATGTGTGTTATATTAATACATAAATATTAATGCAAGCAATAAATACACACCATTGACTATATTACAGCAACAATTGACTACTGGATTAACATACTGTATTTAAGCATTACAATAGCACAGCAAAAGATATGAATTCAAATAATGAAAGCACTATCAATGATTTTTCATGTATCAATGTATAACAATTAATTATGCATTCAAACTTTTCAGAAACACAAGATATCAATAAATTAATCAATCATAGAACAATTTTTTTCCTGACAATGTTAGCTTAGGATGAAGCCAAGCCACTTTGGATAAGATTGTTATACCTACAAAAAACCCCAATAAAGCAAAAATAAAAATTACATCTAAAAAATTCCAGGATATGAGGAAGAATTTAAAATATCTGAGTCTCTGAAAAAAAAGGAAAAAATGAATACAAAATGTGTTCTCCAGAACAGTAATACAAAATCCTCTTCTGAGACAAAATTGATCACAGCAAAATTAACTTTCTAAGTCAAAAAAATGTCCATTAAGATTCACCACTAAAAAAAAAATCTGTCTGAAACAAAAAAAGCCTTCAAAGTTGCTCTCCAAAAAACTTCTAGCAAATAAATTTAAACTATAAGACTGGCTACTGTAGAGAAAACAACTCCTATTTAAACTTATTCCAGTCTTAGAAAAACATAAAATAATCAGCTTCCTACAGGTGAAGGCTGGAAGTGTTTTGAGTGGCCATTCAAAATAATAGCTTGCTTAGACTGAGGTTATTAAAAGCTCCTCTTATGTATAATCATTCAGAAAACAATGGGCTGTTCACTTGAGGCAAAAACTACAAAACTTCAGGACAGCATAAAAAAAAAATCCAAGACTTTCAGAAAAAAAAGATACAGCAGTTAGAACAATTTTTTACAAAAATAAGTAACTAGAAGTTATACCTATATTTCTATGGACAGGTTCCCACATGTAAGAGCTATCGTGTATTCTGAATTTTGCTCATATATGTTATGTATGTCCAAATGGATCTGTCTAGAGGTGAGTAACAAGGAACAAAGGATACCTATCAGTACAGTTTCCTCCACCGAACCCTCTCTGAAGGGAGACTTAGATTATTGCCTGAGCTGCCTGAATGGGGACCCAACTAGTTGGGTAACTCAGCTCATCCTGTTCCTTTCCCTCTCCCTCTCCTCTCAGAAAGGAAGGTAAATCTTGATGGCCAGAAATTGCCTCCTTCCCTTCCTTCCTTCCTTCCTTCCTTGCTTCCTTCCTTCCTCTTTTCCTTCCTTCCTTCTTTCCTTTCTTCCTTCCTTCCTTCTTTCTTTTCTTCCTTCCTTCCTTCCTTCCTTCCTTCCTTCCTTCCTTCCTTCCTTCCTTCCTCCCTTCCTTCCTTCCTTCCTCCCTTCCTTCCTTCCTCCCTCCCTCCCTCTCTTCCTCCCTTCCTTCCTTCCTTCCTTCTTTCCTTCCTTCCGTGAGAGATTAGTAAAAGTTAGGGAAGGTTAAGTTTCCACAGAATAATGAATGAAGTGTCTGCTTGAACAAAGAAAGGAATAAAAATCAACTAAGGTAGATGGACCCAGCCAATGAGAGACTAGATAGTGGCTTTCTGAAAACCACAAACTCTGGATATAGGCAAAACTGGCCTAAACCAGCCAGATAACAATCAGAGTTGAACAGAGAACTGGGTCATATTGCTATTACATATGCTTAATTGGCTAATTGAATATTACCTTACACACCCACAGGGAGGAGTTTTCTGCCATTTTTGAACATAGGATATATGTTGAGGGGGGAACATACCAAGGAGTTGCATGTGAGGGGCATATAGGGAAGATTGTAACCTAGAAGGGAGCAGACCAATCCGTTCTCTGAAGGAAGGTACTGAGCTGATGCTGCATCAATCTGCGTCAGTCTAACAGAATAAAACTGATCTCACTCCTGTATTCCCTACTCTACTCCCTTTTCCTAAAGAAGAGTGGAGTCAGTTCCTGGCCAGGTAAGCCCAATTCCTTTGGATTCCTCAATAATAATAAATTGTCCTTGATACCTGAATTTCAGTGTCAAATGTATTTCTAAACCAACCTTCCTTCCTTCCTTCCTTCCTTCCTTCCTTCCTTCCTTCCTTCCTTCCTTCCTTCCTTCCTTCCTTCCTTCCTTCCTTCCTTCCTTCCTTCCCAAAACTTTAAACTCTGAAGCTCACAGATTGGAGGCTCCACTCAATGGCTATACTTTGAGCCCTCCTGGCTTAGAGTGAAGGTCAATGGTAACTGTTCCTCTTTGGAACAGCAACCCTGAGGGTTTTCCCCTCCTAGCTTGATTTTTTTTTCCTTTTTCTAATTAAAGGGGCCATCCCTTGACTCACTTCTTAAAGAAGCCTATTCACTGAATGGCCATTGCCACACTGATGAAAAGGTCTTGGCCTAAAAGGGACAGAGTTTCCCATTGCATCCTGGGCTATCTCCAGTTATCCTGATGAATGTCACTGGATCCAGATAACTCTGGAGGAGAAAGTGAGGCTAGTGACCTTGCACAGCCCTCCCTCACTCAAATCAAAGTTAACTGCAAGTCATGTCATCATTTCCCTGATGCCATGGTCCTGATCAAAAAAGAAGGACAAACACAACAACAAAGATTATTGCCAGAAAGGGAGAAGGAGGTTGGGACCAAAGGCTGGCCAGTCTACTCTCCTTAGAAAGAGAGAGCATGGGGCTAGAACGATATCTATCCTCCTCCTTTAAATATCATTAGTCTACAGGAAATGAGTTTTAGGCTCCTGCCACAATCCTTAAATAGGGAAGGTGTGGCATTAGCTATATATATCCAAGACTTGACTTCCTTGCCACCAAATGCCAGTTCCACAATGAGCACCCATAAGAAATCGCAAACAAATCCATTTATCCAAGCTGCTAGCAAGCAGAAATCAGAGAACTTACACAGATGAGAAAAGACACCAGATAATAATACACAGAACTCTCCCACTGGGAGCAAGATCCTAGCTCAGCCAAAAGAAAGAGTCCCATATCTCACTCAAGAGGAAATTTCCCAAAATCTCTAGTATAGGAAACTGGGGGTAGGGATCAAAGTTCTGGCTCCTCTACATGTCTGCTTCTTTCCAGGGCCTTTTTCTCCTTTTGAGGACCTGAAAAGAATCTGGGGCAGTGGTGGGGAACCTGCAGCCTCAAGGCCACATGTGGCCTTCTAGGTCCTCAAGTGTGGCCCTTTGACTGAATCCAAACTTCACAGAACAAATAATAATAATAAATCCCCTTAATAAAAGGTTTAGTTCTGTGAAGTTTGGATTCAGTCAAAGGGCCACACTTGAGGACCTAGAGGGTCACATGTGACCTTAAGGCTGTAGGTTCCCCATGCCTGGTCTGGAGTCATGTGTCTTCTTTCCGGAAGCTGGAAGCTAGGGGACTTGGATCTCTGTTCTTCCAAGGTCTCACTAACCCCAGTCTCTCATGCAGCTATGGAGAACTGAGTAAATCAATCCCAACCAATAAGGAGAATCCCCTGTAAATGGAATTTGAGCCTCATGTTATATCCTTAGAGTACACAGGAATAAAAGCCCAAACTTATACAAGGTCATTGCACACATTTTGTTAGCAATGGATGGGACTAATTTGGGCATGGACAAAATAGAGGTCTTTTAAAAGTGATAGTTCTAGTTATTAGGAACTTTCACTTGTCGCCCCTAGTTCTGCTATCTGAGGCCAAGAAAACCAGATTTAATTTTCCTTCCATATAACAGACCTTCAAATACTTGAAGATGGCTATCATGTTCCCTGTTAAATTTTCTTCAAGCTAAATAAGACAAGATCCTTCTACTGACATTATATAGCACATCTTGAAGGGTATTCGCCATTCTGACTGCCCTCCACTGTGTACTATCTCATTAATATCCTTCATAAATGTGGTACCCAGAAATAAATGTAATACTCTAGTTGTGGTCTGTGTCTAGCACACAAGTGGTGCTCAACAAATTACTGTTAGATATTTGAATGAATGAAGAAGTGTTTGTCTAATTTGAGGAGGGAAATTTTGGATTGGAAGGCAAGTCTAGAGTTGGTCACACTGGATAGCTGAAGAAAACCATGAAAGTCCTGGATATTTAAGGATTCAGGCAAGTGTAGTCAGAATTCCTGATAAACAATGGGGCAGCAACAAAGACAAACTCTGTCTACTTTGCAGCTTTGCCTATGAAGCAACTGTGCCCTTGGTCAACAAAATTTAATTGATCGAAGTAGGCTGCTCCAGTGGAAAGAATGGGAACTCTGGTGTGGAATGAAGAGGAACTGCATTCACATTTTCCCTCTAACACACACCTGGCTTCCTGACCCTAGACAAATCACTTAACCTCTCGATGTTCTAGGCAATCTTGTGAGATGACACAGAGAAGTTATCATCCTACATTGGGAGAGGGAGTTCTCCATGTCAATGAAATCAAAGGTCTATATCTATTTCTGTTATTGTCTTATTGTCAGGACTTCATTTGTCTTCTGTACTTAAAGAGATGACATGAAGAAGAGGGATTAGATTTATTCTGCTTGGCCCCAAAAGACAAAGCTAGAAGCAGTAAGTGGAAATGTAAAAGAAATCCATTTTAGTCTGGATGTAAGGGAAAATCTCCTAACAATTAAAGGTATTGAAAAATAAAATAGGCTTCCTCAGGGAGTACAGTGCTCCTCTCATTACTAGTGGTCTTCAGGCAAAGGCCCAAATACCATTTGTTCAGGTACATTGTCAAAACGATTTATTTGGGCTTGTGGTTTGGAATAAATGTTACTTTCCAACTCTAAACTTCTGTGACTCTGAGAGTTTAGAAGTTATAAACCTAAGCTTCCCCAATTCAGCCTCTGTCTAGGCCACTTTAGTCCCTCTCCCTACCAGTTCCAACTCAGTCTAAAAATCTCCCCATTAAATCACGACTTTCTTATGTGGGGTAAAATGAAAAGGAAAAAGAGGAAGAGCAAATGGTGTCCTTCTCTGAGACTATTATTTTTATTGTGTGGTACAGAGAGGAAGCCATGACATGGTGATCGAGAACTAGTCAAAGAATCAGGAAGATCTGGATTCAAATTCCACCCTTATTACAAACTGATCGTGTGACCTTGGACAAGTTCTAGTGTCCCAGGCAACTCTTTAAGGATATAAATTCAAGAGCAGGTACCTATTTGCTTAAGGAGAGGAAGTTTCTTCATTTAAAGTTCTATTCTGATGAAGTATCAGGTCTTTTTTTTTTTTAGTACAGTATTTGAGAGATTTTATTTTTCTACTCATCATGTGGATCTTACAATATATCCCTGGCAAATACAGGGAGTGTTAGGTACTCACCTCAGAAAACTTCTTGTTTCATTTTATGTTGTTTTTGTTGTTCAGTCGTGTCCAACTCTTCATTACCACATTTGGGGTTTTCTCAACAAAGATAGTGGAGTAGATTGCCATTTCCTTCTCCAGCTTATTTTACAGATGAGGAAAAGTGAGGTAAGCAGAGTTAAATGACTTGCCCAGGGTCACACAGCCAGTAAGTGTCTGAAGTCAAATTTGAACTCAGGAAGAGGAATATTCCTGACCCTAGCCCTGGCACTCTATCCACTTTGCCACCTAGTTGCCCACACTACAAAACAGTGTAATATATATGTCTTTTCTAGGTAACACTGGTGTACAGGCTGATTCCTCCCAGGATTGTGGTAACAGTAGAGTAACAGTGTGCGTTCTCTGCAAACTGGCAAAGCTTTGCTATTCGTTTCTTTTTAAGAGCAAAATTGAGGGTATCTATTTTCCCTAAATTCAAGTCCTCTACTAAAATATATGTGTTCCAATTGAAAATATATCCTGTCAGCTAAAATATTAACTCACAGCTCTTACTTCTATGTTCATAAAGGGAGCATGTGCTTGCCTGATTTCTCTGCAGTTATGCACAAGTGCATACACTTATTTAGAAAAAAACATCCACACATTTAACTTCTTTGGAAACTCTTGAATACTTGATACATGTATATGGCTAGCTCAGCTTGTTGGAAGAGAGACAAGGAAGCATTGGTAATAATAGCATTAAATTGGGCTTAGGAGAGCGGGGTCCAGCCAATAGCAACTAGAACAACTCACATATCTGTAGTGCTTTAAGGTTTACAACACTTTCCCCTCAACAGCAGTTTTATAGATTTGATAGACAGCTAGATGGCTTAGATGAGAGGAGGCTGGACCTGGAGTCCAGAAGAACCAGTTTCTATTCTTGCTCCCAGACACTTACTAGCAGTGTGATCCTGGGCAATTCACTTAACCTATTGCCTGCCTCAGTTTCCTCATCTGTACAATGGTGATCATAATGGCACTTAACTTACAGGGTTGTTGTGAAGATCAAATGAGGTAATATGCATAAAGTGTTTTGCAAGGCATAAAGTACTATATAAATACTGGCTATTATTGTTAGTTAAGGAAACTGACATTCAAAAGAATGGAGTCTCTTGCCCAAGGTCACATAGCGTTTGAACGAGTCTCAAGCTTAGGCTTCTTAACTCCAAGTACAGTTTTATACTCTACCATACTATTCTCAGCTCTTCATTCTGAAGCCTCATTCCCTGGAATTCACACATTGGAAATAATTCCATCTACCCACCCATACCCATTTAACCTCCATTTAAGAACAATGCTAAAGTCAGCTAAGCCTCATTCCTCTCTAGGCTTCCCTGGGGCCTTTCTCCATCATGGTCCAGCTCACCATCTTGAAGCTTCACTCTACCCCTGCAATTCACACATTGGAAGTAACACTTCCCTCTCTCCATTGAATAGATTCTCCCAGAATCTCTATTTAAGGAGGACACCCAAGACAGCCCCGTCTCATCCCTCTCCAGGCTGCACTCAGACTTCCTCTACTGTGAAGTCCCACCTACCTTTTCAACTTTCTTTTATATATTACTGTCTTCCCCCTTTAGAATGTGAGCTCCTTAAGGGAAGAGACAGTCTTTCAACTTTTTAATTTTTTAAAATTAATTAATTAATTTTTAGTTTTCAACATTCACTTCTACAAGATTTTGAGTTCCAAATTTTTTCCTCATCTCTCTACTCCCCCCACCCCAAGATAGCATCCATTCTGATTACCCCTTCCCTCAATCTGCCCTCCCTTCTATTCCCCCCCTTCTATTTTCCTGTAGGGCAAGATAGATTTCTACATCCCATTGCCTGTATATCTTATTTCTCACTTGCATGTAAAAACAATTTTTTAACATTCATTTTTAAAACTTTAAGTTTCATTTTCTCTCCCTTCCTCCCTCTCCATCCACCCTCATTGAGAAGGTTAGCAATTTGATGTATGTTATGCATGTGTAGTCAAGCAAAACACTTCCACAACAATCATGTTGTGAAAGACAACTATATTTCCTTCTATCCTATCCTGCCCCCCCATTTATTCTATTGTCTCTTTTGACCCTGTCCCACCTCAAAAGTGCTTGTTTCTGATTACCCCTCTCTCCATTTACCCTCTTTTCTATCATCTCCCTTCCTTATCCCCTTCCCCCCTACTTTCCTGTAGAATAAGATAGATTTCCATACCCAATTGAGCATGTATATTATTCTCCCCTTAAGCCAAATCTAATGAGAGTAAAGTTCACTCATTCCCTCTCATCTCCCTCCTCTTCCCCTCCATTGTAAAAGCTTTTTCTTGCCTCTTTTATGTGAGATAATTTACCTCATTTTACCTCTCCCTTTCTCCCTCTCCTTCTCCCAGTAAATTCCTCTCTCATTCCTTAATTTTACATATCATCCCTTCATATTCAACTCACCCTGTGCCATACACACACACACACACACACACACACACACACACACACACACACACACGTATATATTCTCTCCAACTACTGTAATACTGAAAAAGGTCTCATGAGTTATAATTATCATCTTTCCATGTAGGAATGCAAACAGTTCAACTTTAATAAGTCCCTTATGAGTTCTCTTTCCTGTTTACCTTTTCCTGCTACTCTTGATTCTTGTATTTGAAAGTCAAATTTCCTATTCAGCTCTGGTCTTTTCATCAAGAATGCTTTAAAGTCTTCTATTTCATTGAGTGACCATTTTCCCCTCAAAGGATTATACTCAGTTTTACTGGGTATGTGATTCTTGGCTTTAATCCTGGCTACTTTGACCTCCAGAATATCATATTCCAACCCCTCTGATCCTTTAATGTAGAAGCTGCTAAATCCTGTGTTATCCTGACTGCAGCTCCATATTTGAATTGTTTCTTTCTGGCTGCTTACAATATTTTTCCCTTGATCTCAGAACTCTGGAATTTGGCTACAATATTCCTAATAGTTTTCCTTTTGGGATGTCTTTCAGAAGGCAATGAGTGAATTCTTTCAATTTCTGTTTTACCCTCTGGTTCTAGAAAATCAGGGCAGTTTTCCTTGATAATTTCTTTTGATCAAGGCTTTCAGGTAGTCCAATAATTTTTAAGTTATCTCTCCTGGATCTATTTTCTAGGTTAGTTGTTTTTCCAATGAGATATTTTATGTTGTATTCTGTTTTTTCATTCTTTTGGTTTTGTTGTATGATTTCTTGATTTCTCTTAAAGTCATTAGTTTCCATTTGTTCCATTCTAATTTTTAAGTAATTATTTTCTTCAATGAGCTTTTGGACCTTTTTTTTTCCATTTGGTCAATTCTGCTTTTTAAGTCATCCTTCTCCTCATTGGTTTTTTGGACCTCTTTTGCCATTTGGGTTAGATATTTTTTAAGGTGTTATTTTCTTCAGCATTTTTTGGGGTCTCCTTTAGCAAGCTATTGACTTGTTTTTCATGATTTTCTTGCATAACTCTCATTTCTCTTCCTAATTTTTCCTCATTTATCTTACTTGATTTTCAAAATTCTTTTTGAGTTCTTTCATGGCTTGCTACTAATTCATATTTTTCTTGGAGGATTTGGATGTAAGAGCTTTGACTTTGTAGTTTCTTCTGGTTGATCTTCCTTGTCACTAAAGTAAGATCCTCTAATTTGAATTTTTTTCCCTGCTGTTTGCTCATTTCCCAGCCAATTACTTGACTTTTTAGCTCTTTATTAAGGTAGCACTCTGCTTCCAGCATGGAGGGTGTAGTATCCCAAGCTTCAGGAGTTTTGTGCAGATTTTTTCAGTTCTTCCAAGGTGGTATGACCAAAGGACAGGTGTTCACTCCTCTCCTGGCTTATGCTGTGGTCTGTGAGTGACCACAGGAACTCTTTTCTGCCTTGGAACTGTGAAGAGGATTCCCTCTCCACCTCTGCCACAAGCTTCACCACACCAGTGCTCCTCCTTGCCCCAGGACCACCACACAGGAGTGTGTCCCAGATCCAACCATGGGCAAAGCAAGAGAATCCTGCCTCTGGGCCAGCAAAGAGATCCCTGCAATCCCCCTCTGATAAGATGCTCAATCCCCCCAACATCTATGGGCCAAGGCCTCCTGAAACAGCCAGTGCTGCAGTGGCCACTGCCATGGGTCTGGGGCTGGACTGAGTTCTTGTCTCACCCCAGGTTTGACAGACCTTTCCTACTGACTTTCTAAGTTGTATTTGGCATTGGTGGGTTGAGAAGTGTAGCAAACGCCATAAGCTTCCAGTGATTCAGTCCCCTAAGGCCTGCTCTGGGTTTGCTGGAGGGCCCAGTCTGTGCCTGTGTGGCCCATGCTGGACTATATTCTTCTCTCAAACTGATGCAACAGACCTTTCCTGTCTACCTCCCAGGATGTCTTGGACTGAAAATTTGTTTTACTCTGTCATTTTGTGGGTTCTGCTGCTCTAGAATTTATTTAGAGTAATTTTTTGTAAGTATTTGGAGGGGTTTGGGGGAAAGCTTAGGCAAGTTCCTGCTTTTACTCTGCCATCTTGGCTCCACTTCCTCAACTCTTTCATGTTCCTAGCACTTAGTACCCCAACCGGCAGATAGTAAGTGCTTAATAAATGCTAGTTATTTGACTGACTACTACCTGTTCTGCACTAGCTTGCTGTTTAGTAGGGACTTAACCCTTTTGTGCTAGGCTGGGTTAGACAACTTAAAGCTTCCCCTTCCAACCCTAATAGTCTCTAAGCACAATATGGCAGCCATAGAGGAGCTAATATTAAAATTCTAGCATGCATAAAGTCCACTCAAAAGAAAAACATTTGGTCTTCACATGGGGTTGGAGCTATAGGCTGCAACCTTCCATTTTGCCAGATGATTCACAAATATGTATCCACAAACAAGGAAAGAAAGTAGATCTAAAGTAGGTCCTCAAACCAATACCTTAAAGTATATGTCCCAAAGATGGAGGGTCATTAACCTCAACTCTATATGAAAAGGAAAAGCGTGTGTGTATAAGTGCCATGGTAGTAGTTAAATATGCAGCATCAAAATTCTGAGTCACTTACTCTGAAACCAGATAAAGGTACTCAAGCCTCTAAGGTCTTAGAGTGGGAGCAAACAGAGACTCCCACATCTTTCTTTTCCTATGGATAAAAAAACCTCACTCTTCCTCAAAAGATTGTTTCACAGAGATCTCGAACTAGTTAAGTGCTCACATGGTGGTCAGAGAAAGTAGTATAAGGACCTTCTCAAGGTATCTCTGAAGAACTTTAATATTGACTGAGAGATATGGGAAATGCCTACATGGAATGTGTATGTCGTGCCCTCATCAAAGAAGGCACCGTACTCCATGAGCAAAGCAGAATCCTAGAAGCACAAAGCAGACATGAGCTGTGCAAATGCAGAGCTGCTTCCCCTCTAAATGTTCTGATGAACCACTTGTGCTCAATCCGTGGTGGCGCCTTCCAAACTGGTATTGGACTAATCAGCCACAGCTGGACACACTGGACCCTGACTCCAAGACTGTGATATCCTTTGTCTGCCATGAAAATGAAGGATGAACAGTAAGCAACAACCTAGAGCTATAACAAGAAATTATTTCATTTTCAACAAAAATAGTTTAGGGAAAGAAATGGCAGCAGAGATGACAGGTTTGATCATGATTATAACCATTCTTGTGGAGGGAGTCATCTGGCTAATGTATCCATGAGTGTTGGGGTTGAGGGAAGGTATGTCTAGAAAAACAATGCCATAGTAATAGGACCCTAGGGTTGGCCATGGCAGAGTCAATAAACAGAGGATGATGAGGTAAGATACTGGAGAGTGCATAGGGAAAAAGTCAGGCTCCCTATCCCCTCCTCACAGGAAGGATTGCACCTCACTTAGATGTGGTACTCTTTGGCAAGACTCCCCTCTCCCCATGTTAGTTAGGCTCTCAGTTGCCAGACATGGCAATCCTAGTGTCCCAGAGTCTCTTGTCTATGTTGCCTTGATACTAAAGCCACAGGGTTTCAGATGCACAGCAATAAATCTCTCTTCCACTAAAATTTCATGTAACGGCAATCTTGAAGGAATAATAAAGGAGCTAAAGATTGCAAACCTTTCATCAAAAATCCATTGACATGTCATAATTTTTCAAAATAATTAACTTTTATGTAAAGGCAAATATAAACAAGATGTACCAACATACCATACCACAACTTCTCCTAGGCCTTTATCTATGTGAACACATTTAGTAAAGAGGCTACAGTGTTCCTCTAATACAGATATCCCTATGCTATTTCCCCATGGGACTTTCCCTTCCTTTAATTCAATGAAAATGGATTCATTCCACAACTTTGGCACTTAGAAATCTACTCTTGTTGAAATCAGTAACGCCAAGCTTCTTCTCTGTGTTAGGTTAGGGAGTTTTATAAGCTCGTCAGCTATTTCATTACCATTTTAAAACAGAATCCAAATGCCTAGAGATTCCAAAATCATCACAAACTGCCCCAGCTTTATGCCTGTGGCTCCTGACATGTCATCAGAACTCTTTGATGTATATACGTGAGCCACATTTATGGGGACAGTCTCCTGTCCTCTGTTTATATGTAGTAAAGAAGGGGGAAAAAACTTGGATGAATGCAACTCTAATGCCATTGAAAACTTGGAAGGCAGAATACATTTTTTTTCTGGATTGCTCCCCTGGTGAACAGTATTCAGCACCTTTTGTCAGACAACATCTACCCTCTTGAGTTGTTCATCTTTTCATCTGGCCTACTGTTTACAAATTGACGAAGGGAGTATTAAAATGAAATGAATAAAAATAGCAGATGTGAATGTATATCTTGCCTAGAATAAATCTTGCTTTGGAAGAGTTGATGTGATGCAATTTAGATTTTTGGGAAGGGAAAACTACTTTGTTTGGATATATTTTTCTCAGGAAGGATTCTACAACTGTAGCCTAAACCAAGAAGTTTTAGACTGTGCATATATAATGTAAGGACAGAATGGACAATTGAGTTGTAATTTTTAGGATAGTAGGGGAAACAAAAGTGTTAAATGTTTTATCACTGTAAATAGTATTGGGCACAACAATATGCATGTCCACATGGATTGATTTTTACTACTAGGTTCCCTAATATTTATATGTAGGACCAACATCACTTCTCACTTAATGTCTTGAAATCATAGGATTTGGAGCTGGTTGGAACCCTAGAAGTTATATAATCCAGGCTTTCTCTTCTTTCTTCCTCATCTCACATCACTTGGATGCATTCTTGTACTATCTCTTCCTTCACTCTAGTCTCACATGAAGAGGTGATGTTTCTTGCCAAAGCTAACCCCTCTACAAGTACAAGTGATCCCATTTCATTCCATCTTCTGCTACCTGTTGCATCTCTCATCCTCATTCTCTTATCTTCACTGTCTCCTTGTCTATTGGCTGCTTCCCTACTGCCTAAAAGCTTGTCAATGTCTTTATCCTTCCAAATCCCTCACTTCATCAATCCATCCCTGTTAACTATAATCCCATATCTCTCCTGTCTTTTATGGCTAAAGTCTTGAGAACCTATTGTCTACAGTAGGTTCCTCCACTTCTTTTCGTCTCACTGTCTTCTTAACTCTTTACAGTCTGGCTCCTAACCTCATCATTCAATTAAATTGCTCTCTCCAAAGTTACTAACCTTTGGCAATCTCGATTACCCTCCTCTCTGTGAGATTTTCTTCCCTCCTTTTGACACTACTCTCCCCTAGTTCTCCTCCTATCAATTCACCTCCTGCTCCTTCTCAGCGTCCTTTGTTAGATCTTCATCCAAGTATCACTATCAGTGTTCCACTGGGCTCTGTCCTGGGACCTCTTCTTTCTCCCTATTTCACTTGGTATTCTCATTAGGTTTCCTACTTAGCCAACCCTAATCTTTTGTTGATCTTCCATTTCACATCTCCAATGGCTATCAGTTATCTTGATTTTGATGAGTTGTAGACATCTTAAACTCATGTCTAAAACTGAACTTTTCCCCCAAATCATACTTTGCCCTTCTAAACTTTCCTATTACTGTGCAGGGTACTGCTATCCTCAGAGTTATCCAGGCTCATAACCTAGGTGTCATCCTTGACTCACTCTCTCTCAACCTTCATATGCAATCTGGTGCCAAAGCTGTTGATTTTACTGTCTTCATATCTCTCATAAATGTCCCTTCTCTTCTCTGATACTGTCTCCATTCTGATATAGGCTATCATCACCTCATGCCTACTCTATTGAAATACCATGTTGATTGGTCTACCATCATAAGTCTCTCCTAATTCCAGTCCAAACTCCATTCAGGTATCAAAGTGATCTTTCTAAAGTGCAGGTTTGACCAAGTCATTCTCTCACTCAGACTCCAGCGTCTCCCTATCACCTCCAGGATCAAATATAAAACTCCTGATTTAACATTCAGAGCCAAAGATAACCAATCTTCCCCACTCCACTTTTCTAGTCTTCTTACAACGTATACTCTTCTACTGTGTACTCTTGATCCAATTATACTGGCCTCCTTGCCGTTCCTCAAACAAGACACTATCTCCCAATGGTAGGCATTTTCATTGGCTGTCCACCATGTGTGGAATGCTTTCCCTCTTCACCTGGGCCTCCTGGCTTTCCTGGCTTCAAGTCCCAGCTAAAATTCCACCTTCTATAGGAAGCCTTTCCCAATCCCTCTCTTTTTTAATATTGAAAACCAATTGACTTTTAAAAAATTTATGGAATAAAATAAGCATCTCCATAACAGAATAATAGAAGGATGATTGTACATGAAACTGAAAAAAATATACAATTTGCTGTTCCTTTTATATAATAAAGTTATCATGTACATTGCTTTCTTTCTTCTCTAGAGATGGTTATCATTAGATACTCTTAATTCTGGTGCCTTCCCTCTGTTGATTATTTCCAATTTATCTTACATAAGACTTTTTTATACATTGTCATTTGTATGTTGTCTCCTCCATTAGAATGTGAGTTCTTCAAGAAGAAAGATGATCTTTTACCTTTTTTTGGTATTCCCAGCACGTAACACAGTGCTTGGCACACAGTAGGCTCTTCATTAACATTTATTGACTCACTGACAATTGATATAACTGAGGTCTGGCAAGGTGACTTGTTTGAGGTTACAGATAAGTTCCAGACCCAGGATGTAAAAAGAGGTCTTTTTTTTTTTTTTTGGAGAAAAACCATGACACGGTCACAAAAGCAGTGGATCTTGCTTCAAACCTCTGTTAATAACTATCTCTATAACTTTAGGCAAGTCACTTAATGTCTTAGGTGCTCATTTTATGCATTTATCAAATTAGAGGGTTATTCCAAGTGGCTTCTTAATAGCATTTTATTTTTTCCAATTACATGTAAAGATAGTTTTCAACATTTTATAAGATTTTGAGTTCCAAATTTTTTTTCTCTTCCTTCCCCTCTCCCCAAGGTAGCAAGCAATCTAATATAGGCTATATATGTACAATCATGTTAAACATGTTTCCACATTAGTCATGTTATGAAAGAAAAATCAGAACAAAAGGGAAGACCCATGAGAAAGAAAAAACCAACAAAAAAAAGAGAAAGTAGTATGCTTAGATCTGCATTCAGATTTCATAGTTTTTCTCTGCATGAAGATAGAATATTCCATCTTGAGTCTTTTGGAATTGTTTTAGATCATGGTATTGTTGAGAAGAGCCAAGTCTATCAATGTTGGTCATTGCACAATGTTGCTGTTACTGTGTACAGTGTTCTCCAGGTTTTGCTCATTTCACTCAGAAAAGTCTAAAAACTCAGAAATGCATAAAATATATGTATTGTATTGTTTAATTTCAACCCAAAGTTTACAATAAGGTACTGTAAACACTCCATAAAAGAAAAAGAAAAAATTCAAACTTCTTATCTGGCACAAATGGAGGGCCAAAAAATTTTATGCAAATATTTCAGATCATGGGGGCATTGCATCCCTAACCCTGAGATGTGGAAGGGATAACTGTAATCTCTCTTTCACTTGATAGACCTTCAGATACTTGAAAACCGATGCCACGTCACTGCTAAGTCTTCTCTTCTCCAGGCTAAATAAACCCATTCCTCATATTTTTATGTTTTCCATGTGTCTCACCAAAAGTTTGCTGGTAATGGTTTCACAACCAGTTATCTGAAGAAAAAAAAAGTGGCACAGATCATATTTTAAAGTTTAATCTGCATTATTAACATTTTTTCCATCACTTTTTAAAGTTTAGACATTTAACAACAAAATGAATAATGACCAAGAAATTAAAAAATCCGTGAAAATGCAATAGATGACTTCTGCCCCAGAAGTGCACAAAAAGTCAATCAGAAGTCTACAGATGATAAAGGGGGGCCACCAGCAAAGCCATCTCCAGCACAAGTTCAGACTTCTAGTCTAATAATGGGCCAGAGCTTCAAGCAGCTTGAAAGGCTCTGTGTCTAGAAGTAGCAACTTTGAAGTCTCTAGGAGTGGCAGCAACCAGAGTGGCCTGGCAACTGTAGGCCAGTTGCCAAGAAGCTCCAATACTTTTAGCACTTTCTCCTCAAATGTCATAGAATACTGGAAAGATCCAGCATTCTGTACCTCAGAGATACAGCAGTAGGGGAGGTTAGTTTTGAAATCTAGGGGACCTAGGGTTAGAATAAGCAGGTTCAGCCACCATGGTCCCAAAATATAATATTCTAGAAGGTAAAAGATCTAGGTTTGCCACCAAAAATAACATTCTCTGTAAATTGAGTATACTCCTAAAAGGGGGAAGAGGGTATGGACCTCTAATGGAATAGAAAGCTTTCAAGTATTTCTAATGTAAAGAACAGAACTGAGTAGGAAGTTCGAAATAGAAACACAAGAGTAGACAGAACACAGAAAAACTTATTTAAGCTATTGGACGGGGTTGCAAGATGATTCAGGGATAGCATTCTAGTAGGAGAAGAAGAAACGAGTGTTTCTTTAGAACCTTAATTACTTCAAAGGTTTTTAGGGAATTCAGTAGGAAAAAGAGGACCTGAGGGTGGTTTGATTCTGTTGTGATTGGTTGTATTCTGGGGGTTTTAAGAAGGGAAAGAAAAGAGTAGATAAAAGGAATACGTTAGTATAGAAAGGAGGAAGAAGGGGATGGAATTTGCTATTTCTCAATATTGTGGCATGTGAAGAGAGCATACAAACATGGAAGAAGGAATAGGGGGAATAGGGGACATCAGATGAAACTCACTCTTATTTGAACAGGACAATGGAGGGTTCAACACACAGAACAAAGAGTTTGGTATAGAAATACATCAAATTGAACAGGAAGGATAATAATGGGTAGGAAATAAATACAGGCAAAACGAATCTCATGATCCTGAAGGGAAGATTAAAAGGGGAGAGGAAGGAAAGAAAAGTAAAAACAAAAACAAAACTAGAATCTAAGGCAGTATACTCATCCACTAGGGAGTGATTGAACAAAACAAAATACATAAATGTAATGGAGCAGTATTGTGCCTGAGAAATGATAAAGAACTGATTTTGAAGAATCCTGGGAAATAGGAAGAGATGCATGACAAAGTGAGCAGAACTAGCGAGAACAATAGGTATGACCACAAAAATATTGTAAAGAAAAACAACTTTGAAAGGCCTAAGAACTTTGCTTAATGCAATATCCCGTGGTTTCTCTAGAGGACCAAGGATAAAGCATCTTTACTGTCTCTTGACAGAGAAGTGATGAACTCAAGGTACAGAAAGAGGCAGACAGACATTTTTGGATATGCCACTGTGTAGATCCATTTTACTTGACTTTGCTTATTTGTTACAAGGGATTTTCCTCACCTTTTTCTCTTAGTTTCTAGTTGGAGAGGGGTTAGGGGAAGAGGGAAATTAGCAATAGTGATGCAAAAAAAAAAATAAAAGAGGTCTGTTAAACATAATTTTTAAAAAAGCACAGAAAAGAAAATTCAGAAGGTGTCACAGATAAACAGAACAGTTTTGGAATAAATATGTGGAATTTATTATATATTTTTCAAGTTTATTGTATATTTTTCGAAAAAGCAATTGTGAAATGGAGATTCACTGTTTCATATACAGTTCCCCTTTTGTATTCTGCTAAAAGGACAGTTGGGTGGCACAGTGGATAGAATGCTGGGCCTGGAGTCCAAAAGACTCACTTCTTGAGTTTAAATCTGGCCTCAGATGTTCCTTAGCTGTGTGACCTAGGGCAAGTCACTTAACCCTGTTTGCCTCAGTTTCCTTGCCTGTAAAATGAGCTGGAGAAGAAAATGCCGATCCAGTCCAATATCTTTGCCAAGAAAATCCCCAATGAGGTTAGAAAGAGTTTGAAAAGACAACAACAAAACAAAGGTGTATTTCAAAATTTTTTAAAATTTTTTCTTTCTTTTTTTAAGTATTTAATTTTGAAATTTAAAAAATAGAATAAAATTAACGAAGCCTTGGTGGGAGCAGAAATATTGGGGTGGGGAGAGAAGAAGAAGAGGGACATAAAGATGGCTTTTGAAAGAATCTGTAGCCAAAAGATTCAGCAATCCATAGGCAAGCAAGGGATGGGCCTTTCTGAATTTAATTAGAGTGATCTTCAGATTGAAGGCCAAAGTTCTTCCTCCTAAATTTGAAGCCTTCGCATTGTTATATAAACTTCCTGAGTTTGTATTCTGCTGGCTTAGTGAACTCAAGTTCAGGTGCATATCCAAGATATATGCATAGGGCTTTAGGGGAGAGTACCTTTATTATTTAAATCAAAATGGAATCATAACTTTAGAACTGAAAGGACCTCAGAAGCCCTCTTCTCCAATTCCATATTAAAAATGACAAAACTGATGTTATTCCAATTTTTACTTATCCCAACTAAGTTACCATAAGGGTTCTTTGTCAATTCATTTTCCTTTTTAAAAAATTATTAATATTTTCCATTTTGCACCATTTTTATTTCAAAATATATCCCTCCTCTGCCCCAGGAATCCATCCTTTGTAATAAAGAATAAATGGCAAAGAAGAAAAAGCAGTTCAGCTAAACTAATCAATACATCAACTGAGTACTGAGAGTATATGCAATGTCCTGTACCTATAGTTCCCAGCTTTTGCAAAGAAATAGCAACAACTTCAAGCTATAACAGTCCTCAGTGCAGATTTCCATCAGCAAACTGGCACTACCTGGGAGAATTGGGATAGTGACTTCTAGCATAAGATGAATTGTCACTACTTAGGAATATTAAGATTATAGGCTCAGAGAATCAGTTTTAGAACTGATAGGACCCCAAAAGCCATCTTGTCTAATTCCATCTTGAAAATGAAGAAACTGGGAGCCAAGATGGC
>CM053622.1:218273592-218296281 GCA_028646595.1 Phalanger gymnotis | reverse complement strand
CATGCAACTAGAAAATAAGATGCACAGGCAATGGGGCATAGAGATTTATCTTGCCCTACAAGAAAGGAAGGGAGAGGGGGATGGGAGGGGAATGGGGGGATGGAGGGGAGGGCAGACTGGGGAACAGGGCAACCAGAGTGTACTCCATCTTGTAGTAGGGGGGGTGGAAATGGGGAGAAAATCTGTAATGCAAATGCATGTGAAAATCAATGCTGAAAACTAAACATATTAAAAATAAATTAAAAAAAAAAAGAAGCAATCAGCAAGGATCTTTTAAGAGCAGATGGATTTTCTTGTGAGGGGGAATGGATTAATGGTTAAGACAAATAGCCTCCTTATCATTAAAGTTAAACTTTTAGAGGAAAAAAAATAAAAAAAAGAAAATGAAGAAACTGAAGTTACCAAAGGTTGAATGATTTGCCAGAGGTCATGATGTGCTTTTAACCTTTATCCTCTGATTTCCAGTGTTTTTTTGTAGGTCAAATTAATGATCTAGGCAAGGATCAGACAAGTTGAATTGAGAAGTGTCTTATAGTTTGTAGATTCTATAATTCTATTCCTTTTTTCTAGCAACTTATAATCAAATGTTTTATTAAAACTTAGCATTGAATATCCATACAGTCAAATGAATACAGTAAGTAATTAAGTTTAAATTAATTTCGAGGTATAAAGTCTTATAATTTTAACTTGTTCTATCTAAGTTGCTAACAGGATTTTTTGTCCATTCATGTTCTTTAAAATAGTTGTTGATATTTTCTATTTTATGTTATCTTCATTTCAAAATACATGCATCTCCATCCCAGCAATTCATCCTTTGTAATAAAGAATAAAACAACAAAGAATAAAAAAAAACGGTTCAGCTAAACCAATCAATACATCAACTGAATACTGACCATATATTCAATGTTCTGTAACTATGGTCCCTGACCTTTGCAAAGATAGGTGGGGAGGTACACTTTCTTGTCTCTTTTCAAGTGCTAAGCTTATTCAATAATAATTATACAGAAATGGCTTTTGATGTTGTTTTCATTTGCTTGTTTACGTTCATTGTGTATAATGTTTTCCTGATTCTACTTACGTCATTGTACATCAGTTCATACAAATCTTCCTATACTTCTCTGAATTCCTCATATTCATTGTATCTTACTGCATAATAATGTGTACCATGATTTGCTGGCCTATTCCTCATTCTTTGGGCATCTCTTTTTCAATTTCTACTCTTTGCTATCATAAAGCAGTGCTTTGCTGCTATAAATATTTTTACTGTATTCATAGGATTGATGATTCTATCCGATGATTCTGGAGTGAAGTGAGAGGCAATTATCCTCATTAATTCTGACCTCAAACTATATCAAATTATCAAATGATGAAATATTTGTAAAAGTGCTTATCACAGTGCCTAGCACATAGTAGGTGCTTAATAAATGCTTATTTCCTTATATCCATTTCCTTACCTTTAAATGATGATAAAATTTAGGTTTTAAATTGTCTTCATTCTCCTTAACCTTCAGCCCCTTATAGGGATAATTGCCTTCTTTCACTGCCTTGGAGGCCTAGTATCAGGGTGTGGATTAACTTGTGAGTCTGTAGTGAGGAGATCAATTACAGTTTCTTTGACCGAAGACCAAAATGCTTGTTAATGAACACCATATTGAGCCTTTTCTTGGCCAAGCCACCTCTTTAACTAAACATTTTTTGAGTTTATTTAATGAAGTGGGCCAGTCGGTAAAGACTCCACTTGCTCAGGCTAAGTGACTGGCTCTGGGCCTGCTTCTTTGAATGAAGCAAGTTGGACAAGAGTTAAAGGATAATGAAAATACTCTGAGAGGAGTTAGTAACCTCATTGTTTGCAAAGCATTCTGAAATCCTGCAGTGAAAGGCCCTGTACAAATACTAAATGCTATCATTAATCACTTCACTCTGTGTTCTCTTTCTCTCTCAGGATCAGATTTAGAAGTTTGACTTTGTCCATTGATATTTTGATCTAGGAAGATCTCACTGTTTGCCTTGAGATTGCTGGCAAATGCTATAAAATATTGCTATGCACCCTGAAAGCTAGATTATAGTGTGTCTGGGCAGTTCCCATGAGACAGGATTTTAAGTTAAATTAGATAAAAGGACAAATGCAATTTTTAAAATACAAAAGTAAAAAAAACAAACAAACAAACCTGGTAAAGAAACAAGTATTCATGGCATTACACTTTACTTTTTAAAAAAAATAAAAGCCAAAATCAAACCAAACCCAAGCTGAACGACAAAGAAACAAAGCCTGGAGAATGATATAAAGTACTCACTATAGAACAAAGTCTCCTGGAGGGAAAAATGCTCATTTTACTAAAAAAAAATAATTCATCCTAACTTAATGCGATGTTACAAGCATTTATTAAGTGCTTAATTTGTTTTCAAGCAACATATTGGGATACAAAGTCAAGATGAAAAGAGCTCCTGCCCTCAAGGAGTTTCCATGCTACTAGAAATGTAACATAAGTAAACAGAAGAACATTTGGGAAGGGGGAGCATACTTCCCATAATTAGGGCAGTCAACTAAGAGCATGGAGAGACACAAAGAAGGAGCCAGTGGTACCATGATGTCGCATGTATTGATAAAGGCCACCTCAAACTGAGGAGCTTCCTGACTGCTCATCTTGGAGAGAGGCATGAATATGGGTAGGATATCCTGGAAAAAAGTGTTGTTTCTTCTACCCAAAAGAATTTGGCTCTTTGGCCTCTACCAATAGCTAGTATTTATGTTGTCCTTTAAGTTTTGCAAAGTACTTTACATGGTGTATATATATATATATATATATATATATATATATATATACGTATACACACATATATATACATACACACATACATACATACATGGTGTATATATATATACAGACACACATACGTATACATCCACATATACACATACACATGTACATACATATACATATATGTGTATGTATGTGTATATGTATATCTCTTAGTTAAATCATTACAACAATCTTGTGAAGGAAGTACTATAATAGGCATTATTATCTCCATCTTACAGAAGAGAAAACTGAGACTCAGGGGAGTTAGATGACTTTCATAGAATGGGTTTAATTCCTAAGAAGAGCAGCACTCTTTCTCTGACAGGGGCAGTAAGGAGAATGAAATAGATTCTCAAATTCAATTAGACCAAACAAACATTTCTTAGGTGCCCACTATGCCCAGGGCACCATGCAAGGTGAAAGAAAAGAAAAGAAAAAGAAAAGAAAGAAAAGCTCTAGCCCAGGGTTGGGAAACCTGCTGTAGTCCCTCACCTCAAGGAGTTTACATTCTACTTGAGAGAGGCTAGAATATATAACTAAATATAATGCAAGATAATTAAGGAGATAGTATGCAGTCTTCATTGGGAGCATTAGGTAAGGCTATATGGAAGAGATGGTAGTGACTTGAGCCTTCAAGGGAAGACAAGGCTTCAAAGAGGTAGAAATTTGTATAGAATGAGTTTTCAACTTGGGGAATGGCTCATGCACATGTACAGAGGAGGGGGATGGAATAAATATAGGGGAGCTTCTAGTTGTCTGCTTTGACTATAATCTAGAGACTGGAAAAGTAGATGAAAGGCCTTTAAATGTCAGGCTAAAGTGTTTGTATTTTATATAGTATGTAATTGGGGGCTACAGCAAGTTTCTGAGAAAGGGAGTCACATGATAAGAAAGCTCCCATCTCCCATTGGGATGCCATCTATATTATCAAAGGAATCAGATATCCTAGAATAAAAGTGGAAGAATCATGGGTTACATCTTCTCCCAGGTGTCTTGGGTCTTCTTGCTTCTAACTTATTCCCTCTAAGAAGATGCCAAAAGTGGAAATGGAGGATTAAAAAAAAAGGAATTGCCCCCCTCAAAAAATTAAAGTTGTAATATCCATGTGGAATTCTTTGAATTTTACTTTTTAAAAAATCTGGGTATGTTTCTTCCATTCTTTAAAAGGCTATCAGGGTGGATAGGTGGTACAGTGGGTAGAGCACCAACCCTGGAGTCGAGAGGACCTCAGTTCAAATCTAGCCTCAGACACTCACTAGCTATATGACCCTGGGCCTCTTAACAGAGGTCACTTAACCCCGATTGGCAATGGGGAGGGGGAAGAAGGCTCTCATTGACTGGTTCTGAAACTTTGGGGTAGGGATAAGACTTTTCAAACAATTATAATACATTTTTCCTTTAGCCAATCATAGGCTTCGAGTGGAAAGAGATCTTCAAGGTTATCTAGTCCAAACTGAAGCCAAATGAAGACAAATGACTTCTTCAGGGTCACATTAGCGGCAAGTAATACAGTGAGGATTTGAATCTGGGTCCTTGGATTCCAGATACCATACTTTCTCACAGGTGTTCCTAAACCAACTCTCTTTGTAAAGGTCTTCAGCTCAAGGAAGTTGGGGGCAAGGTACCCTTTACCACTAAGGAGACCCAGGTCTGAGCTCCTGTAGATTGAGTTCAGAACTTTGGGAGCTTAGATGCAAAGAGAAAGTCAGTTTCTTCTCAGACTCTTTCACTATATGCTTATCCTAGAGTCCAGGAGGGAAATTTTCTTAGAAGCTTAGGTTTCACTCATGTTTAGGCTCTCCCCAAAAGGATCGATAGAGTCTCTTCTAGAAAGTTACTTAATATACAAAGTAGATCATGTACGGGACAGCTATCTATTTCCCCATCACAAATGCTTAAAACACAAAGGACTCAATAAATGCAGATTGAAAGAGTTTTAAAACATGAAATAGTAACCTTTAAATCCTTTTACATACTCCTAGGAAATTGATACTTGAAGCATCAAAACACAAAACACTTTTATGGGACTGCGTTGAACAGACTTTTCATCTTCACCATGGCTTTTCAAGCTACCAAGTTTCCTATCTTTTGGCAATCGAGAGCATGACTGGAGCTCATCTTCCTAGCAGTGGAGGTCCTCTTCTCTTCTAAGAAGCTATCAGAGATCACTTACTATGGGGTACTCAGCACCCAGAGTGGAGCTCCTGACCTCTTAAACTCACACAATTTCTGGCAAGGCTTGAAATGCCCATCTTATTATTAGTTTGGTCACCTGTCCTAAAGGAAAGACACGCCAAGCAGAAGAGGAAGTCAGAGACCTGACGTCCAATCTCAATCTGGTCTAGGCTGGAAATATGGTTGTTTAGACTATGTGTGGCTGCTGTCATTGCTGCCAGATGAGAAAATGATAGAAGATTTCGTTCTCAGCCTCCCTCACATGAAGACCAAGGGAGAGCTACTGGGGTCCTAAGTCATACCTTTATAGGAAAAGAAGGAGAGCTTTAGATCTGGAATGATCACTTCCTTTAAAATCCACTGAATTTGAGGCTCTTTCTGCTCAAGGACTGATCCTCTTTGCCCCCTCCATTGTTCCTTAGAGGGAGGGAAGACATAGAAGCATATGGTGGGGAAAAAACCTTTATTAAGGGGCCCACAAGAAGAGGTCAGGACTTAGGCTCAGGACCTTAACCAGAACAGATCAGTAAGGACTTCTGCAAGAGGCCTTTCCCCTGGAGCTCCTTGGGTTCAGAGATTGGGCTTTTGCCTTTCTTTCTATCCTTAAATCTTAGCACAATGACTGGCACATAGTAAGCACTTAATAAATGCTTTTTATTGTTGTCCATCCCATTGCCCCATTACATTTGGAATTAATTGGTCATTGCATTTGAACTGACTTCTGTTTTTTGTAGTTTGTTTGTTTGGTTTTTTTTGCGTTGTTTTCATTTACATTATTGTAGTTATCGCTCTCCTGGCTCTGCTTTCTTCATGCATCATCAATTTGTAAAAGTCCATATTTCTCTCAAGTCCTCATATTTATTGTTCCTTTATGATGCAGTATTTCAAATATTCATACAATATAATTTGTCCAGCCATTCCCTAATCTAAAGTCAAATATGTGTGCCACATTTTTTGCTATAATAAAAAAATGTTGCTTTGAATATTTTGGTGTATATAAATCTTTCTGTCATTGACTTCTTCAGAGCATGTGACCATTAGTGGGATTGTGGAGTCAAAGGTTATCAATAGTTTAGTTAGTTTTCTTACATAATTATACATTTTTTTTCCAGAATGATTAGGCCAAATCACAGCCTCATCAATAGCGATTTAGTGTGCTATCTTCTCTCAATTCCTCTAACAGAGGAACCTTCTTTTATCATCTTTGCCAATTTGATGGGGCAAGGTGAAACCATAGAATTCTTTAATTTTTCTTTTTCTTATTAGTGATTTAGAGCTTTTTTATATGACTTTATACATTGTACTTCATCCTTGGAAAACAGTTTGTATTATTTCATCATTAATGTCTTGGATAATGGCTACAGTCCAGCACTTTTGCATCAACTTTCTATAGATTTTGGATTGCAGATTTTATCAAAGATATATAAAGACTTTTTTCACTCCGTGGTGTCTCTTATTATTCTATATGTATTGATTTTGCATGTTTAAATGCTTTTATATTTTATGTAATTCAACTTTTTTTTTCTAACTTACCTATCTCTTGTCTGGTTAATATTTCCTAGTCATGAGGTCTTGGAGGATTTTTTTCTTTTTCTTGATATTCTGTGCTTTTTTGTTTGTTTGTTTTGTGAAATCAGCTTGTAGCAGGAGGATTGGTAAAGTGTTTCTTGATGGTCTTGCTGTATTAAGAAGGAATTCAATTTTTTTTTCTATGAGAAAAACAAAATCTCTAAGTCCTAGTTACCTCTTACTTCTAACTATACCAAGATTAAATCCTCTCTGTCAGGAGTTAGTCATTCAACAAGCATTTCTTTTGTGATTGCTTTATACTAGACACTAGGATAAGCCCTGGGGTTACCCCCCCCCCCACAAACACATACAAACACACACGCACACACAATTTGTGGCTTTCCTCCTCCTCCTCTTCTTCCTCTTCCTCTTCTTCTCTTCTTTTCCTCTTCTTCTTCTTCCTCTTCCTCCTCCTCTTCTTCTTCTCCTTCTCCTCCTCCTCCTCCTCCTTTTTCTTCTTCTTCTTCTTCTTTGAGTTTTTTTGAGCTGAGTCTTAAAGGAAGCTACAGAAACTAAGAGAAGGAAGAGGGAGAGCATTTAAGGCACGTGGATCAGCCAGTGCAGAGGCACAGGCATGGACCAGTGTAACTGCGTTGTAGAGCATGGAAGAAGCCTGAAAAGGTAGGAAGTGGTCGTGTTGCTCACTGAAGAGCTTAAACTGCCAAACAGAGAAGTTTGAATTTTATCCTGTAGGTAATAGGATCAACTAGTGTTTACTGAATAAGGAGGGAAAGGATGACATGACCAGACCTAGGCCTTACGAAGATCACTTTGACGGCTGAGTGTATGATGGATTTGAGTAGGGAGACACTTGAGGCAGGAAAACTAATGAAAATGCTATTGCAATAGTCCAGCGGAGAGTTGACGAGGCCTTGAGCTAGGGGGATGGATGGCTGTGTGAGTGGAGAGAAGGGGACGGCTGCTGGCTCCACTTTCAGCTACTCTTTGTTAGTATCATACTATAGAAATGGTCCCTGAAAGTGGATATAAAGTTATCTGAGACCTCTGAGGCTATAGAAATACTTCAGTCCCCTATAATGGCCACTTTAGTTAAATACTGCACAAGTAGCCCTGCCTTACAAAAGGAGTGAGAGAATTGCCTATTTGGTAACTAATAAAGGGTAAAAGGGCTATTTCAGAACTCTTTGGTTTGAGAGGGCTCTTTTGTTTCCCAGATAACATTTCTCCTACACACAGCTGTGGTGATGATGAGCTGGCTGGCCAGTTAACTAACCAGGCAATAGGATTTGGTGGAAGCAGGGCTGGAACTGGAATTGGAGGACCCAGATTTAAAAGCTGCCTTTGCTACACTTAGCCACGTGACATTGGAAAAGACACTTAACCTCTTTAGGCCTCAGTTTTCTTATATATAAAAGGAGTGGGTTGGATTACATTTTCTCTGAGGTCTCTTGCTGCTCTGAATCTAGTACTCTATGAATTTCTCAGTGTCTCAGACAATCTCAAAGATTCTTGATGACTGGCCAGTGGTAGATGTACATTTAATGGAAGGAGATTCCATTCTAGGGGCTGCCTAAACTTACGAAATCACAGATCCAAACCCTCAGTTCCTCCAACCTTCCTAAATAACCACCACCACCACCTATTTTTAGGAAAGAAGGAAAGTAACACTTAAATTTATCATAGCTAGTATTAGCCTCCCTCCATTTGTTCTCAGGTGGTTTATGGGTCACTGAGAAAGAAAAAAATAACTTGGAATAATAAAGGACCCAATTGCATCTTTCAGTTATATCCAGCTGCAAACCATTTGATCCCAGCACAATGAAGTCAGTTGTCATAAACTTTTTACAAAGGCAAGCAGAGCAGATATTCGTTCAGCCATCCTTTCTGTTTTTCTAGCCTAGGCCCTCTTCTCTTCTTTCTTTCTCTCTTTCTATTCTCTTCTATCTTCTGTTCTCTTCTATCCTTATTTAATCTTCCTCATACTACGTCCCAACCCACAGACACTTCCACTACACACTGCCTTCCCTCACCCTATCCCACTCCACCCCTGGTTCTGAGTCTGCCCTTGTGCCACGCTTTTCCGCTGTCTGTCCTGCAAGAGCTGATCAGAAATTCAGACTGAGAATATGTTATGTCCAGTCCTGTGAGGCAGACTGGAATAGTGGATAGAATGTTGGCATTCACAGCTTCCTTCTTATGCATAATGGCTGTGTAACTGAACAAGTCTCAGTACTCTAGGATGCTAAGACAACAGTACCCTTGATCAGCAGAACAAGAACTAATCTTTATTGGCAAGGAAATTCTGACTGGTAACTCCTTAGACTGATGAAATTACAGGTATAGTAGGGGAAAAAATGTTGCAACATATTTTGAAATTAGATTTTTCAAGGAAAAATCCAGGAAGCAATGACCCCTATGCAAATTCAGATAAATAGTTAAAGCCATTCAGAACTATTAAAGATTTTTTTTTCTCCTATGTCAGAGGCACAGGATAAAATTTCACTCAAATATAACTAGCTCTAGCAAAGCTAAGCTAAGTTCTCAAAGTCTAAAAATCTCCAATAAGTTTCATTGTTTCGTTTTTGGTACTAATCACAAGTGCAGGTAATTTTTACATTTGCTCTAAGTCTTCCCTCCCCTCTCTAGTCTGTCTTGAACATAGCTACCAAAGAGAATTTCCTAAAGTGTAGGTCTGACTACATCACCTTTCCCCACTTAGTAATCTCCAGTGACTCCCTACTATCTCTGGTATTAAGTTACAAGTTGTCATTTAAAGCTTCTCACTATCTATCTGACCTCTGCTTATCTTTCCAGTATTACTCATTATTCCCCTCTCTATACCCTACCCCCAGCCATACTGGCTTATTTTCTGCTCCTCATACACCAGCACTTCATCCCATCTCCTTGCCATTGCACTGCCCCTTGCCTGGACTGTTCTCCTCCCTTCCACTACTTAGAAACTTGGCTTTCTCTAGGACTCAGCACAAATTCCATGTTTCCCATTCTTCTAAGTTGTTTCTGTGTTCCCCTCTAAGATTACTTTTGGATGCTCTCAGAAAAACCTGGAAAGATTTACATGAACTGATGCAAAGTGAAATAAGAAGAACCTGGAGAACATTGTACACAGTAACAGCAATATTATATGATGATCTACCATGAATAACTTAGCTATTCTCAGCAATACAATGATACAAGACAATTTATTGGAGTTATGAAAGATGCTGTTCATCTCCAGAGAAAGAACTGATAGAGTTTGAATGCAGATTGAAGATACTTTTTCTTTACTTTCTTTTTTTTGTCTCTGTTTACAGCATGACTTAGGTGGAAATGTGTTTTGCATGACTATACATATATAACCTACATCAAATTTCTTGCCTTCTCAATGCAGGGGAAGGGGAGAGAAAGAGGATTTGGAATTCAAAATTTTAAAAAAAGAATGTTAAAATCATTTTTACATGTAATTGGGAAAAATTTAGATATTAAATTACACCTAAAAAGGTTACTTCCCATGCATTTTGTACGTATCTTGTTTATATCTATCTATATGTTGTCTCACCCACTAGAACGCAAGCTTATTAAGGGCAAGGACTTTTTTTGCTTTTTTTTTTTTTGTATTTCTAGTTTTAAGAGTGTAAAAGTATCCTAGGTACCCAGAGTTTAGCTCCCTTCTTTGCAGTCTGATAATTTGTAATTGGACTGAGTCCATAGAATTGGACTGAGTTAAATCATACTTTCCTGGTAGATGCTACTTTCTCATTTTGAACCGGATAAAACCTTAGAGATCATCTGGTCCAGACAGTTCTCAGACTTTGGTCTCAGGACCCCTTTACACTCTCAAAACTTACTGAGGACCCTATTGCTCAAAGAGCTTTTGTTTATGTAAATCATATCTATTGATATTTTTGTTGTTCATTCGTTTCAGTTGGGTCCAGCTCTTTGTGACCTCATTTGGAGTTTTCTTGACAAAGATACTGGAGTTGATTGCATTTCCTTCTCCAGCTCATTTTACAGATGAGGAAACTGACGCAAAAAGGGTTAAGCGACTTGCCCAGGGTCACGCAACTAGTAAGTAACTGAGGTAAGATTTGAACTCAGGTCTTCCTGACTCCAGTGCTCTATCCACTGTGCCACCTAAATTGAGACATTTTAGTATTATTATGAAAATCATTTTGACATCATGGACCACCTGAAAGGGTTTTGGGGTCCCCCTGGGGATAGCTGGATCACACTTTGAGAACCATGAAATAGGCCAATTCCCTTTTTTTTTTTAATAGGTGAGGAAAAGGGAATTGAAGTCACTTGATTAGTGCTAAGGTACTTTATAAATAACAGAGCTGAGTCTAGAACCCAGGTCCTATGACTCCAGGTTCAGTACTCTCACAATATTAAACTCTTTGTTTACACTTTTCACTTTAAATTTAATTTTACATTAATGATAATTGCATTACTATTAAGTTTAATCTGTATTACATTTTCTCCATCACTTTCTTAAATCTATCCAATCAACAAAACAATAAATCAAGCTCTGGTTTGTAGTGTTTGTCGATTTCTGATGTGTAAATATTCACACCTGAAAATTTAACTATCAGGCTCCATCCAGCAAGTTAGGGTCGATATCAATATACTTCTGGTTTGAGGAGTAGTTAGTCCTGATTCAGCTGGATGCATAAATTTGCATTGTATTTAAAAAGAGTGGGAGGTTACAGTGTTTTGTTTTGTTTCTTTCCATACATGTCTTTTCTGGTACTTGTATATTAGAGAATAGTCACAAACATTAATTTTAAATTCAGAACTATGGCACAACATTCAACAGTAGCCTCAGAAAGGCTAACTTCAATTAACCATTCATTTCATACATATTTCTACTCTCTTTGAATGCTCTATTTGTGTGTACTACTAAATCCTATCCCTATTTTCCATGTATGAGTGACACAGTCCTTTATAGTTCCAAATCTATGAAAACTCAAATGATAGTTTTTCAAAATTTAGGTCATAATTTATTTTCTATTTATTGACTATGCAAAGAGAAAAAGAGCAATACCTGCATTAGCTGCTGTAAGTATTCCTGAAGTCACAGAATCCCAAAGGTTTAACTTACAATCTAATAATCAGATCTGAAAGGGAGAGGTTTTTTAAATCACGTTTTGTTTGTTAAGAATGAGCTTATCAGGCAAAGATATAATCAGCACTGTATTGCAATTAAAAATGCCAGCAGGAACGGCTTTTCGTTTCAATGAATTATTGAACTATAGGCGACTGAGCAAAACCTCAAGCAAATAAGATGCATTTCAGCTTTGTGGACAAGCACTAAGGTTAATGACATGTACATTTGACCTTTTTCCTTTCCCTTTCCTTCCATCAATAAATTACACTAGTTAGTCAGGTCCCATTGGCTTAGAAAATACCAAAGGTTCTCTGAAAAACCCTTCCTTCCTTTGCTGGCTCTTTAAGCTTGGGAATGAGTGGGGGCTGGGAAGACAAAGGCATGTGTATGCTTCCAGCTCCCACGCTGTTCTCTCTGTTGACCCTACTCAGCAGGTGAAAGAGGAACAGAGAGGAAATCAAGGCACTTTCAGAAGTTTCACAAATGTCAGCCCTGGCCCACCCCCTTCTCAATAACATAATCTCACATCCAAAGAAATTCAGGGCCAAAGAGGATGATAAATCCCAGGTCACCGGGAGCAAAATGGAAGCTTGGGATGGTGTTCAAAACCTCGGGTTATTTTAACTACACAGTAATTATGTTATAATTATATTTTTGATTCATAGGCTTACCACAAAAATCCTATAGATAGAAAGGCATCCATCTAACATAGTGTATAACACTTAGAGACTGGTTGTCCTTAATGTGCCTGCATCTTACAGGCCCTGCATATATTGGATATTACAATCAATTTATGTATTCAGTAATGTGGTTATCTTTCCAGATGAAGGATTTTGGGCCTTGCCCAGAAACCAAGCAGCATAACTAACAATGCAGGATCACTACTGTGAAGCTAGCATACCTACAGTTTGAAGTACAGCAGAGACTCTATGGAATGCAACCTATCATTTTCAGTCTGGTGTCTTTTATCAGAAGGAGACCTGGTCTCTTTCTGTGGTGGCATACTTGACATATAGGTGGCTTAAAAAAAAAGTTAAATAACATGTTTTGTAACTGCTATGAAGGACTATGTACTTCCCCCACCAGGTAAGCTCAGACACAGATCTCAGTAAAAGCTAGACAGTATTAGGCAAAGAAAGAAAAATTGTTTTTAAACCTGTGGTCTTCTTAGATAGGCTAAAAGGCCACTTCACACATATGTATTTATATACCTTTCTTAAGCAAGCGCTCTGAATCGTAGAGGTCAACTCATGCCCCCATGTGATGTTCTCCAGTTGCCATGGTAATTACTTGTTTTCATTGGGTAACGGAGCAAATGGTCACATCTGTTCTTACTGAGCACTCTTTTTTCCTCCTAACAAAGAGCACAGGGAATAGCTTCTCTTCTTGGTGCACAAAGATTTACGTGCATAACTGTCTACACATCGAGGAGAGGCTATAAATCTCCATTCAGAAAGTCACATTTGCCCTTGGGTACCCTCCTTGTTCTTCACCCCAAATGTTCTACTATCCTCCTATAAACACAACTAAGTATGCATATATTCTATTGTGAAAGAAACATAACAATCTCCTTATGTAGTAAGGTAATATATTCTCTTTGGATACATATTGATGAGGCTGTCACTTAGTACAATGGCACAATGATAGTCCAAGTCTCAAAAACTAAAGATTTTCTGGAAGGAAGAATATTACAAATGTAGTATCCTATTTTTTTAAAGTGAACTTTTCGATTGATAAAGCTCCAGTGGTACATCAGTTCTAATGGAAGTTGGACCTAGAATGTCACAGTTATATTTGGATGAATTTGTCTTACTCCTACATAAAAGAAATAACAATGTCTTGCTGATCCCAACATTCTTAGCCTTGAATAGGAGAAGCAGCCTATTGTAAACAGGAATAAAGACATCCAGGACATCATTATACTGTTTTGCAATGTAAGGTGAGGAAGAGTTTTCATTTTTATTGGTCTTATACTCAGGGGAGACAGCCAGAAAGGTACAAGGAGATAGCTGTAGCAGAGGGTTTGGGTTATAAAAGTTATATTTCAGTACGTTAAAAGATTTGTACTTCAATCAGGTTGATCGATGAAGATTGACAATCTTTTCATACCTGATGAGATAATTTAATGAATGATTAAGGCCGGAAAGAATTTTCCACTTGTGATTGGCTAACTTCCTGGTCCTGAGCCCCCCACCTTAGCTAGAATAGCTTTAACGGTAGAGTACATTGCCAGATACTCAAAGTATTTTCAGTTCTGTAGGCTCTTCCAGATCTCATGTATTATTCTACTAGTTTTCAAGACTCGGTCACCTTCATAATGAATTATCAGAGTAGAAGTGTAGTGTAGTATAGTATAGTATAGTATGTGTCTGTGTATGTAGAAATAATAATTCCCATTTATATAATATTAAATTTTATGTTACAAGCAGGTACTTAAGTGAAACCTTATATTCCCATTATGGAATTCTAGAATTAAAGGCATGAAAGGAGATAATCTATTTCAACCCACAGCCAATGCATGTATTTTATTTATTCCATCTGCAGGAACGAGTGATTCAGCACAATACACTCTAACTTCCAGCTCAAATTCCACCTTCTCTAGGATGCTTTTCTTAATACTCTCACCCCACCCTTAGCTGCTTGTGCCTTCCATATACTCTGCACATGCTTCATGTGCCTACTTATTTTCATGTTGTCTCTCACGTGAGAATATGAGCTTTTTGAAGGAAGGAATGTCTTTGCCTTTCTTTGTGACCCCAGATCTTAGCATAGTGCCAGCGCATAGTAAACATTTAATACATGTATGTTGACTGACTCTACTTTGGTTCTCCAGTGACAAGGAATTAACTACTTCCCAAGCTACTGGTGCCTTTCTCTCTGAGATCACCTTCTCTCTACTCTGTATGGGCTTTCTTCGTGGAGGGCAGGAAATGGGCCTCAGCTCACTCCATTTTGCATCTGCTGCTGTGCCTGTATTCAACTCCATGGAACAAGATGTGCTTGTGCCAGGCATGTCCTGGCACTTCGCTGCCTTTCCTTCCTCCTTTTGTGTGTTGTCTCCCCCTTCAGATTGTAAGCTCGTGGAAGGCAGAGACTATCTTTTAAAAAAAAATTAATTGTACCCCAGTGCTTAGCATAGTGCCTAGCACCTCATAGGCACTTAATAAAATGTTTATTGGGTTGTATTGTTTATTGGATGGACATCAGAATACAAATTTTTATAGTGAAAGAATTGTTTTTGCCTTCCTTTTGTTGTCAGAGTTTAGCGCTGTGCCTGTTACATAGTAAGCATTTAATAAATCTATGTTGACTGATTCCACTTTGAATTCTTTAGTGACAAGGAATTCATTACTCCCCATGCAATGAAATTAACCTTTGGGCAGCACTAGTTTTTCTTTATGCTGAGGAAAAATCTGCCTCCCTGTATTTGCTGCCCATTCAAATATCCCCTTATCAATGTTCCTTCTAAAATATACTGCCTAGAATGAAACACAAAATTCCAGATGTATTTTGACCAAGTTAGATATTACTTCCTTGATTCTGGTCACTGTATTTCTATTAATGTGACTTATGATGGTATTAGATTTTTTTGGAGGGGGGCAAGGGAGAACTCTGTTCAGCTTCTGTTCAGCTAAAATTTATTTCCTTCCTTCCTTCCTTCTTTGCCTCTCTAATTAAACCACACAATTAATTATAAATTTTATGACTGTCAACATAGATACACAATATACATGCACACGAATGTATATATACATGTATACATGTACATATACACATCCGTTTACATGTGCATATATGAAACAACTTACTAATTATCATCTATCTTCTCTTGTTGTCTTTGTTTATGTACTTACTCATATATTTATACATATAGGTAATATATATACTGTTCTTTCTATAACTCATATTACTTACTGTCTTTCCATATTTTTTATACCCCCCATGTTTGTTATTGGTAATTGCATTATATAGTGTTGTATTTTCTCTGGGTGGGCTTATACATTAGGTTCGAACACAAGTTAAGGAGAGGCAATCCCCCTCCTTGGGAGACGGCTGTGGTCTGAATCAAGGTCTGCTCAATAATAAACCAAAAGGTAAAGCTGGATGAGTACCAGGATTCCTTTGAAATTCGAAAATCCAAGGGGATTATGCTGAAGAAGGCAACCAGTTATAGAAACAGAGATTTCATGCTGTGAGGGTAGTACTGAATCATGAATAGAGTACAGGGAGTGTTGATTAAACCTATCTCCTTAAAGTTTTGGTATTTGAAGGCAGCGATGGGTTTTTCCCACTGTTGTTCTGTGCTGATGCGTGGGAGTATTCTACCATGCTCCCTTATGATTCAGTTTTGCAATAAGGCTGTGTGTGGTCATAGACACCATCTCTAGCTCCAGAACACCCCTGGACCTGAAGGATATGACTTAGTGGGAAGGCAGTGGTGGAATGCCTTTATCCAGCCAAGACATAGCCCATATTGAGCAGCGTGCGCCAGTTTCCCATTTGAGCCCATATCCCTGTCAGTGCAATAAGTTTTGGAGATGGTCCTTGGGTCTCTGTGTGATGAAGCCGTTTTGAACGATGTATGATTTTCATATAACCATGATTTTTATTGAGGAGTTACTGTCAGCCGATTTTGAAAGCCTGTGGAGAATAGAAGTACTAAAAGACCTGAGAAGAGCAAAGGTTCAGATTTTACAAACAAGGAAAGAGAATGGAATTCTAATTCTGGGAAGAAAAAATTTAGATGTATTTTAAAAGAGATGGTGAAGGAATACTTAGGGGAAAAAAGCAGTAATCAAAAAAGATTGTGGGAGAATGGCTTCGTTTCTAGCTTTGACAGCCTTATTAGACTATAAGATTAAGTAATAAAATACATATAGCTTGCCTAGATTTTAGGAAAGTGTTTGACAAATCTATAAAGTTATCCTTTTGCAAAAAGTAGAGAGACATGAGCTAGATGAAGGAAGGAAGGAAGGAAAGAATCGAGCATTTATTAAGTACCTACTATATGCCAGGTGCTGTGCTTAGCTCTTTACAAATATTATCTCAGTTGATCCTCATAATAACTCCAAGGCAGATGCTATTTTTATGTCCATTCTACAGATGAGGAAAATAAGGCAGACAGAAGTTAAGTGACTTGCCCAGGATCATACAGCTAGTAAGCATCTGAGGTACAATCAGATGAATTGAGAACTGGTTAAATGGCTGGACCCAAAGGGTAGCCATTAATAGTTTGATGTCACATTTATTTTTACCCCCTCCCATATATGCATAGGATTTGGAGGAAATTATGAACAAAAACTAACAAAAACTCGAAGCACTCACATTTCCCTCTGGACTCCTTCCAGAAGGTAAAGATACTTCGAGGCAGAGATGAAAACATTTTCATCATTCACTGTGGGTCTGCACAGTATGAGCAACTTATAGCAATAGCAGAGTTGGTGAGGCCTGGATTTCATCCTGAGATGCCCATTAGCTACAGAACAATCATCCGATGAGAGTCCTTTTTGTCCTTTAATGGGTGCACTATTAAAGAAATTCTCTCCCTCTGAGAAGACAGCACTCAAGAACTCTGTTCAGAAGGCAGTCAGGGACTCAAGGTCCATGCACTCATTCCTCAGTCTAACTAGACAAGGCCTAAAAACTTATTCTATTCTATTTCCTATTTTTTTTTTTTTCTGATCAGGGAACTCTTCCTTCCCCACCCCTCCCCACCCCCACCCCCCGGCCCCATATATGCACATATTATATTTTAATCTGGAAGTCCAAGAGAGAGAGCATTAAAAAGTCTCAGCTTATTTTTATATACCCTGCAAATTAGGGGAAGGTAGGTCTTTTGACAAGAGCTCATTCCTTCTGACTCTCAGGCACCAATCGTCTTGGAGACAGACCGAATTACTGGTAACCAATCAGTAAGGTGACTCAGGTCATGTCTGATCAATCCTCATTATACTTCAAAAAGTAAAGGAAGTAATGAAAGGAATTGCTGTCTTGGATCTGATTTTTATTAACACGAAGGAACTGGTAGCTAAAGGAGAAGTAACTTGAAACTTGGGAGGAAGTGACCACTCCAGTTCATGATAGATCAGAAAAGGAAAGCCAGGTATAGTTTGCAATGCACCCTAGACTTTGGGACAATGGATTTCCAAGATTCCAAATAAAGAACCCTATGGCTTGATGTTCTTTACATCCCTTAGGGGATAGAAAAACTCTCAAGAAGAAATTCTGAAGATATAGACAATTTCCAAGAGGATGAAAAAGCAAAGCTGCCTAAAAAACTTATATAGAACCACAGAAACTCATTTAACAACCAAATTAAAAAAATAAGTATAGCAGATGGAAAAAAAGGGCACATAATGGAGGATAAATATAGTTCTGTGATCATAGTGTTTGGAGCATGAAAGCTAAGAATGAGGTAAGGAGGATAATGAAAGCCAAGTAAAAAAAAAGATAGGGCTGACTTTATAAGTGATGTCAAGGGCAAGATGAAGATCAAAGAAAAGATAAGACTGCCAGTGAAAGTGGATAAAATAATGATAATGCATTATGGGAAAAAGGGGCAGGTATTCAACCATTATTTGTTTGTTTGTTTTTTCTGCCAAGGGGAACAATCTTTTTGTTGAAAGTATAGAATAAAATAGGTCACTAGGCAGTTGACAGTGAAGATGAACGAGGAGAAGGTAAGAAAGCACTTAGCTGTTCCAATGAGTTAAAGTCACAAGGCCAAGATGAACTACATCTTTGGATACTGAATGGACCAATAGAAATAATGGCTGAAGTACTGTTAATAATTTTTTAAAGATCATGGAGAATGCCGAAAGTGCCATGCGTCTAGCAATATTAGCCAATAATATCCTGATTTTTAAGAAAGGAAAAAATTCAAGGAAGAAATATTTTTAAGATACTACTTTCTAAATGAGACATTTCCTGATATCCCTAGTTATTAGCACTCTTTTTAAAAAATTATTTTGTATTCATCTATGCTTATATGTATATGCACATACATACACATATGTATGTCTCATGTACTTAGTTGTGCATATGTTATATCCCATAAACAGAATGTAAGCTCCATAATGGCAGGAACTGTTTGTTTCTATCTTGTATTCCTTGTACCTGGCATATTACCTTGCGCACAGTAGATACATAATAATTATTTACTATTATTTTAATTCATACTATAAACCAATGATCTTGACTCAGATTCTTGGCAAAATTCTAATATATATTATTAAAGAGACCTTTACAAAGTCTTACCTTGATTTCTCGTTGTGGCATGGAACTGATTCTGGGTTTGGCCTTGAAGGTAATGTCAGTTTAGCCTAATCTCTTGCATGGTCTACCATCGTATAAACACTTAGAATATAGTTCTTACTGTGTACTCTATCTGCTTTCTGAGACTATCCTAGCTAAGCACCAAGAGGATGGTCACCAGTAGGTTGGCTACTTTCTGATGAATTCTTTGCCATTGGCATGCCATGAAATAAAGAAAAATATAAAACAGAGGGAGGTATGAATCGTGTAACTTTCATTTAAATCAATCTACTCTAATATATATTGGCATTGGAAATATGGTATTGTTGTTCAATGGACATACTACTAAGGGACCGAATTACATCAGATTGGACATCCTTGGTTCACAGGTCTCTATGGAGAGGTATATAACAGAGCTGGTAGAGTTGGTTTGATCGTACATCCAGAGGCAACAAGAAATAGTTCATGTGACATTTGGTCATCTCTTAGTATAGTGCTCATGATAAGCATTTGCAAAAAGACTAATATGATAATAGTTGTGACTTTTATGCTAACGTTTACTGCAGAAGTTGAAGAGATAGAGAAATGCTACAAAAGATATGGATCAAAAATAAAGAACAAAGGAGGACAAATACTTGTAGACTACACAAGCTTCAAGCCTACATATTATAAGTAATATCTTCAATAAAAGAATCAGTGGGCACTGGACATGATGAGCACCAAATAATATAGAAAAATGAAAATGATAATTTTTTTCTAATTTAATATATTTTATTTTTCCCCAATTACATGTTGAAACAATTTTTTAACATTTGTTCTTTTTATAAAGTTTTGGGTTCCAAATTCTATCCCTCCCTTCCTCTTCTCCTCCCTCCCTGAGATGGTAAACAAACAGATATAGGTTATACATATGCAATCATGTAAAACATTTCTATGTTAGTCCTTTCATACAAGAAGACTTGAATAAAGAAAAAAGAAAGAAAGTGAAAAATAGCATTCTTCAGTCTGTATTCAAACAATATCATTTCTTTCTCTGAAGGCCAATAGTATGCTTCATTGTTAGTCCTTTGGGGTTACTGAGAATATTGCTGAGAATAGCTAAGTCATTGACAATTCTTCATCGAACAACATTGCTATTCCTGTGTACAACGTTCTCCTGGTTCTATTCACTTCAATTTGCATCAGTTCATATAAGTTGTTCCAGGTTTTTCTGAAATCATCCTTCTTGTCATTTCTGATAGCATAATATTCCATCACAATCATATAACACATCCTCTTTAGCCATTCCTCAACCCATGGGCTTCCTTTCAATTTCTAATTCTTAGCAGCCACATTTTCTATAAACAGAAAAGGATAACATTTAATGGAGAGGAAATGATAGGAGTTGAACTGGAGTAAGTTCTTTGTATATAGCCAGATCATGGATTTGTTAGTGTAAGTTTCAAAATTACTACAAAGCTGGAAGAAATGATAAAACTGAGAAAAAGATATGGTATTCAATTGAAATAACTTTAACCTAATTGATTTAAGCAAGCAATTGATGACAAAAAATGAAATGTAAGGTCATATGGAGGACTAGACATTTACTCTGATCTCTATGACCTCTCAAATTTCTCCAAAACAGAAATTATGTTATACACCATGGATAAAGCAACTTTACCTGTCTCCATGATCTTTAAGATACCAGGAACCTCAAAGACGGTAAAAACAAATGAACAATGAATTGATTCCTACCCCAAGCTCACACAGCACTCCTTCTCCCACTGCCCATTAAGCTACTGGAAGTAAGGCTACACTAGCCAACTGAGGACCCAACCCATGGATTTGCAAGAAAGCTTAAATCCATACCCTGGTCATCCCTCCCTCTTTTGAGTATTGTGAAGATCTGTGATCCAAACTGCAGAAATATGCTAAGAATGTGACAGCATTCTGGCAGCACTCTGTTGCCAAAAAAAAAAAAAATCTCTGCAAGAGAGCAGAGAAAGAGTAGGATAGGGCCAGGACATATGTATGGGCTTGAAATAGAGCTTACTCCCACACCTCAACCCCTTTCTTCTAGACCCTTGGAGATCCAAATTCTAAATGACAAAAAATATCCACAGTTATAGTGACACTAGTATGGCAGAATTTTGAACTGCCAGGTGAGAGAACTGAGTAACAGGGAGAACAGAACAAGACACTGTTTGTGTATTGGGGGGATGGGTTTATGGCACTCCATTGAGCCTGAGGGGAAAATGCCCAGCATCTAGCTGGGGCCACTTTCTGTTTCCAAAAGTCATTTGGGGCAGAGAACTAGACTTGTGAATCATGAATTGTCCAGGGTGACACATTTTGAGATCTAGCACCCAGGGAAACTACTATTGCAAGGGAAAGAGTCAGAAACTAGGTAATAGGGGAAAATAAGAGGGGAAATTAAGACTGAAATTATCAAAGATCTTGGGAAGAAGAAAATTCAAAGACCTTGAACATAAGCAGATAAATCAGAAAAGAAAATATCAACAGCAGAAGGAAATCTGGCCTCGAGATCTAGTGCTCAAGTTCAGGAATAAAGGAATGAATACTGCAAAACAAAGAGAAATGATCCAATACTTGGTAAGACAGAAGATTCTATGGAATTTAAGGACAACATGGAACCACGGAGCACTGTTCATAAGTAGTTTAAAAGAAGAACGAGAATTATGAGAGCAGAATTTATGGCCTGAAATGCAAAAATAAATGACAGGATAAAAAAACTTGAATCTGCTATAGCCAGTCTCACCAAAGAAAAAGAAGTGAGAACAATAGATTGGGAATGCAAATACACAGAAGTGAAAGATAATCTAAAACAGGTATCAGATACATGGCCTATAGACTGCATGTAGCCCACAACACTACCAAGTAAGGCTTAAAACAGATTAAAATATAACTGGGAAATATTTAGCAAAATAAATAGAAAATACAATAAAACATAGATAGTATTACATCTTAAAACTGAACCAAAATGTACCTATGAGGATTCTTTTGTAAAGATTAATGGCTCCTATTTCTATTTGAAACAAAAACAATAACGTAAATAGAAAATATATTCTTTATCAAAGCAAAACAGACTAATGTCAAAGTTAAGATCCATAGAAATAACCCAATTAAGGACAGTAGGTTTTCCAAAAGAACATAGTAAGTTAAGAGGACCATGATATCAAGAAGGTGATGCCATGACATGCACGTGACTTGGATTTAAGTGAGAGAGAGCTGTGCAAAGTCACCAGCCTCATTTTCTCTTATGGAGCCATCTAGGTCCAGTGGTCATATACATATACAGATCAGAACAACTGGAGATGGACCAGGATGAAGTGGGGAACCTTGGCCTTTTCAAGCTAAGGTCTTTAACAGGTCTTAGTTTGACTGAGGCAATGCCCGTTCAGTGATTGAGGCTTAATAGGGAATGAAGCCGAGAATGGCCTTTTAACCTAGTCAAAAAAAAAAAAACCCAAAACATTGATCTAGAAGGGGAAGACCCTCAGGGTTTCTGGCCAAAACAGAAATAATTGCTATTTACATTCATTCTGAGTCAATTAGGCCCCAAACAATGACCAAGTAGGGCTTGGCCAGGTACCTATTGTTGGCTAATCAATGAGATCCAGAGTGATTTGGGATTAAGGCTGGTCTCTAAGAAACAAAAAAAAAAAGCTTCAGAGATTAAAATTTACATATCCTTTGGGCAGGGCACCCTCAGATAAGGGTGTAAAACTCTATGTGGACAGAGAAGGGAAACAAAGAAAGAAAAGAAAGGAAGGAAGGAAGGGAGGAAGGAAGGAAAGAAGGAAGGGAGGAAGGAAGGAAGGAAGG
>CM053622.1:218260480-218273092 GCA_028646595.1 Phalanger gymnotis | reverse complement strand
TTTTTTTTTAACTAGGTAAAGGGGCCATTCTCTGCCTCATTCCCTATTAAACCTCAATCACTGAATGGGCATTGCCTCAGTCAAACTGAGACCTGTTAAAGACCTTAGATTGAAAAGGCCAAGCTCCTCCATTCATCCTGGGCCATCTCCAATTGTCCTGATCTATATATGGCCACAGGACCCAGATGGCTCTGGAGGAGAAAGTGAGGCTACTGACTTTGTACAGTCCTCCCTCATTTAAATCCAAGTCACTTGCAGGTCATGGTGTCACCTCCCTGATATCATGGTCCTCTTTGAGAATGAAGGACAAACAACAATAACAGTAAGTTAAAAAAAATAACCCAGGGGCAGCTAGATGGTGCAGTGAGTAGAGTACCAGCTCTGGAGTCAGGAGGAACTGAGTTCAAATCCAGCCTCAGACACTTGACACACGTACTAGCTGTGTGACCTTGGGCAAGTCACTTAACCCTAATTGCCATGCCTTCCCCCCTCCAAAAAAAGAGAAAAACAAAAAACAAAACCAAATAACCCAACAACTCTAAACTCCATAATACAAATAATAATAATAAAAATCTGTCTAAAACTTCTAAATACAGAAAACAAAGAATCAAACAAAGAACCAATTAAAAGAATCCATAGATTGCCTCCAAAACCTACCCCGCCTTGCCCTGAAACCAAGGCTGCAAACTCTAAGACACATAGCAATTAACATTGAACAATTCCACTGAGAAAAAAACAAAAGCAAAAACAAATTCTTCAAGTGACCAGGAGAAAGATCTCAAATACAAAGGGAAGAAAATTCATATAATAGAAGACTGTTCTGCACTCACCAAAATTACAGGAGACAATGTAATAATATGTACTAAACAGATGACCTACTCTGAAAATCTGGGTTGAAATGAAAAAAATAAAGATGAATGTTTGTCTATAAAGAGGCATTTGAAATATTCTTAGAAAGTAAATCATAACTGAAGAGAGTATTTGCTTCTTGAAAACGCCCAGACAACAGAAATGAAAGAGAGGGTGAATGGATGCATCAGCCCAGTACAGCAATAGCAGCAAAGTGACAGCAGCGAGATTTCCTTCTAAATATACACAAGAAGACAATGGTGAAGGCAAGTGGCAGGTGAAGAAGATGGGCCTTGGGCATTACTGACAAAACCATGTGACATTATGCCTAAAGGTGAATCAATGTTTTTGTGGGACTCTATTATGAAATGAAAGGGTACAAGAAAAAGGTAAGGGGAACAGGAATAAAGTGGAATTACATACTCCTGACGGCTAGCAATGGCAGGAAGATAAGCCCTGTGGTCTCTCAGGAAAAGAAAAGCTTGCAGGGGACCAGGCGAAGCAGAAGGGGGAAATATTGAAAAAGGGGTAGGGAAGATGAAGGCCTTGCTTTGATGGTGGAAAGAGGGTCCACTAAGGAATGCCCCTAAGGGTGAAGCAAGATATTCTGTGAACAGAGATGGAGATTTTGCGCTGTGTTGTCTGAGGGATTTGGTGCCTGAAAAGACCATTTGCTCTAACTTGGGAGGGAAGGAGTTGAAACTACTGGGCGCAACTAGCCATCAATAAGGAGAAAGTACCCATATAGGTTAAAATATTTATAATGGCACTTGTGTGTGTGTGTGTGTGTGTGTGTGTGTGTGTGTGTGTGTGTGATAGAATTGGAAACAAAGTACATACCCATCACTTGGAGAATGCAGCTAAACAAATTGTGGTATATGAATATAATGAAATATTACTGTGCTGTCAGAAATGATGTATGTGATGAATACAGAGAAGCATGGAAAAGATCTATATGAATCGATGCAGGGTAAAGGAAGAAGAGCCAAGAAAACAATGCACACAGTAAATAAAAAAATGTAAATGGAAAGAACTACAAACCAAAAAAATCTAAAATGAATGTAACAAAATTACAAGGATCAAGCATGATTTGAGTGAAGACATGTGAGAGGACACTGCCCCTCCGCAACTCACCCATTTATGCAGGTGGGAGGTCAACAGATGTTACACATTTCACGTGTTTTTTGACTTTTTTCAATGTATTTACCAGATAAGTTGATTTCTTTTTTACTTCTTTTTCTTTTTTTTTGTCTTTAAGAATTATTTGTTGTTTGAGATGGCTAACTGGGAGGGAGAGGGATACTAGGGATAACTATGATGATGTAAAAACAAAAGACATCAGTAAAAACATTAAATTTTTAAAAATGAAATATGAATGGATGAAATGACATTGAAGTTTAACTAATATTGATCAGTCATCATAACAAGGAGACCCAAAGGGCCTAAATACCATATTCAGTATGCACTTGACTCACCTGGCAAGTCTAGAGATGTGACAAGTAAAGACACTATCAGTCTAAAATAGAAATATTTATAAAAACTTAGAAGACTGATGAAGAATTAAGAGCAATGTTTCCTCATGGGAGAAGAAGAAAAGTGAGAGAGAGACAGACACACAGAAAAAGAAAGGCACAGACAGAGAGACAGAGACTCTGTTGATGCTGAAACTGTTGATGCTGAAAAATGGGATTAAAAAAATGGATCAAAGAACAAACATTGGTCCAGAATGTTGTATTTCCTAAGGAAGTTAAACCAATGTTGATAAATTGCCAAAAGACCAAAAGAGACTAGAAAACACTTGAGCCAGAAAATGCTGTCTCCTTGCAGAGAAAAAAACTGGCCATGGGGAACACCAGCTTAAAATATAATGTCTTAGAGTGCAATCTTACAGAGCAAAATGGTACAAGACCATGATCTGTATTGTCTCATAGGAGAGTTTCAGATACTGAACTTGTAATTCCATTAGTAAAGGGAAACCCAAAATAAGGAAACATCCTCCTCCAGTATATTCTCTGTTACTTATACTCTTACAGAGTTACCTAGAGCACTGAGAGGTTCAATGATTGCCCAGAAAAAAACAACCTCTATGTATCAGAATAAGCCTTGGATGTACATCCTAGTGGGTTGCAGGCCAGATCTTTATCCACTTTGCCATCCTGTGTCATAAAACAATGAAAAGCAGAAGACTTAATGAATATTACGTATATTATATTGTGTTTCATATGTATTATATAGTAAAATAATATTTTATATAATTGAGAGAGACAAAAAAGAGCAGAAGGGAGATGGAGATATAAAGACAAAAACAGAAAAAGAAGAGGAGAGACAGAGACAGAGAGAGACACAGAGAGAGACAGAGACAGAGAGAGACAGAAAGACTTTTAAATGCTTCCTATGTGTCAGGCACTGCACTAAGTAGATATACAAATACAATACAAACACACAGGGAGTCCCTACCCTCAAGGGACTTATATTTTATTGGGGGACCCGGAAAGTGTGAATTCTAGGGCTGGGGTGAATTTACAGGATGAAGAGGTTTAGGGGGCAAGATAGTGCATCCTGGAGAATCATGAGGCAAAGGCTGGATGACCAGTTTTCTCACATATGTGGAGGAATTTCTTGTTAGGATATAGGTTGTACTAAATGGCTCTTGAGGTTCTTTCTTAGTCTGAGTTTCAATGTTTCTGTGACTTTGTGATATATGTAAAAATTACTACAATAATAGAGACATAGTGTTCAAAATTCGGTTTTACCATTCTAGCTGATTTTAATCATTTCTTTGTGGACGTAAGGTGTTATATCAGAGTTGTTTCCAATTTTGGGGGGGGGATGAATGAATATTTTTTAAATGACTAGAATTTGTATTTATCCATTTGGAAATATTTTCCTTGAGTATTCATATTGGTCCCTTATACATTTTCAGTGTTAAGATTTATCTATTTGCTGCAAATGTTTTCTCCAACCTGTTTTATTTCCCCCTCCTTTTTATTCTGGTTAAATCATTTTGTTGATTTAAAGAATGTATAAGTAATCAAATCCATCTACCTAGTTCACTCTAATTTCTTTTATTTGTTCAAAAGGCAGAAAAAATTATTCCTATTCTACAGTTAAGTTGACTATATTATTCCTTTTTCTCCTTACCTTTTTATGGATCTATTTTATATTTAAATCTATTCCAGATGGAATTTATTATGGTATGTGGTATAAGCCTAAGGATCTAATATCCCTATTAAATTTCATCTTGTTAGTTTCAGCATTCCCTTCAAGTCTTTCATGATCTTTTACGAATCCAGTTTCTATTGCATAATGTATTTGCTATACCTACCAGTGTTGTGTTATATACATCAAATCCCTGCCATCTATGGAGAGCATAATCTGAACCACAGGACCTCTGGGCAATGGTCCAAGCAGAGATAAATTTAGAAGGCACCAATTTGGAGGTGGGGGCTAGGGAATATGTATGATTCTCAGCAAAGGGGGTTAACACAGGAAGGGTAGGACCACCAACATTCCAGGATTCTAGGGGAATGCTTTTCATCCATTAAGATCTGGAGGAGTTGGAACTGGGTTCAGAGTCTCAGAGACGATATGTGACTTGCCTAGGGTCCCACAAGAAAGGAAGTATCTGAAATGAAATTTGAGCTCAGGTTTTCCTGATTCTAAGTCTAACACTTTATCCACTGTGCCATGTAGAGCCAGGAAGACCTGAGTTCAAAACCTGACTCAGATACCTAATAGTTGTGTGACCCTAGATAAGTCACTTAACCACTCTGTGCCTAAGTTTCCTCATTTGTAAAATGAAGGGGTTGAGCTCAACGGCATTAAATGTCTTTTCCAGTTTGAAATCCATAATGTCATGATTCTAGAAGTCCTATGCACCGTCCTGCCACCACTCCTACACATACTAGGGCAGTGAAATCACTCTGATAAGCATATGCTGTACCTAGTTCCTATTGGCTCTTTTTGATCTCACTTTTCCAGTCCCACAGCCTTCATGCCTTGGCAGAATGTCCTAGCGTTTTGTGCCTTTCTACCTGGAGCTCGGTCTTAGCCACCAACAGAGGCATGGAGGTATATGTGTGGTTGGGGGAGGGGGGAGAAGTCAGGCTTACATATAGAGAAGGATAGTGGTGGTTAGGAAGAGAGGCAAGTTGGTGAAGAATAATATCAGATCTCTCTTACCCAATCCTAGACCATCTACTGCAGTCTGGCTAGCACCCTAATTAGCAATAAAAATCACTCAAAATAAGACACTCTAGTCTTCTTTTTTTTTTCTTTTGTCAAAACTCCTAGAAAAAACTAATTATCTATGGGCTGCTTTCCTGCTGCCTTACAAATATGGCCATGTCTCCCCTGTCTTCAAATAACCCTTGCTTGATCCATCCACCCTTGCTAGTTATTGTCCCATATCTCTCTGTCTTTTTGTGATTAAACTCCTTGAGAAGCTCCTCTACGAGAGATGCTCAGCTTCTTTTTACTTCCTCACTCTCTTCTTTCTTCAATATAGTTTGGCTTCTGACCTCACTATCCAACTGAAACATCTCCCCTCTCCAGTGATCTCTTAATTGCCAGATCTAATGGCTTTTGCTCAGTCCTTATCCTTTTGGAACTTTCTGTAGCTTTTGACACTGTTGGTTCAACTTGTCATTGATACTCTCTTCTTCCTCTGTTTTTATGACATTACTCTATCCTGGTCCCCACCCCTACCTCCATCCCCCATCTAAACAAATCCTTTTTGGTGTCCTTTGCTAGATCTTCATCTATCAGAGGTGTGGAACCTGGGGCTTCGAGGCCACATGTCTTCAAGTGTGGCTCTTTGACTGAATCCAAACTTCACCGAACAAATCCCCTTAATAAAAAGATTTGTTCTCTAAAACTTGGACTCAGTCAAAAGGCTGCACCTGAGGACCTAGAAGGCTGCAGGTGGCCTTAGGGATGCAGGTTCCCCACCCCTGATCTAGGTCATGCCTGCTAATGGTGGGTATCCCCCAGGGCTCTGTCTGGGCGTTCTTCTCTTTTTCTTAAGAAGACCTGAGTTGAAATCTGATATTAGAAGTTTACTAGCTGTGTGATCCTGGACAAGTCACTTAACTGCCTTCCCCCTCAGAGTTGTGAATATTAAATGAAATAATAATTGTAAAGCACTTAACACAGTACCTGGCACATAGTATGTGCTATATAAATAATATACATATATACACATACACATACATACACATATATACATACATAAATAAGTGTATGTACATAAAATACATATAAATTTATGTGCATATACATATACACACCCACATATGTAATATTTCACTTGGTAATCTTATCAGCTTCTATGAATTCAATTATCATCCCAATGTTAAGGATACTTAAGCCTACTTATCTGGCTGTAAACTCCTTGCCAGTCTCCAGTCTCCAACTACCTATTAGACATCTCAAACTATATGTCCTATAGATATTTTAAACTCTACATGTCTAAGCTCAACTTGTTATCTTTTCCCTTGAACCCTGCCTTCTTCCTTACTTCTCCATTACTGTGGGGAGCACCACTATCCTCCCAGGCTCTCAACTTAGGTGATATCCTTAACTTCTCACTATTTCTCATCCCCCATATACATTCTGATATTTAGTCTTGTCAGTTTTACCTTCATAACACCTTTTGTATATTTTCCCTTCTCTCTTTTGCCACTGTCACTACTGTGATATAGGCCCTTATCACCCCATGCCAAAATTATTACAACAGATTCCTGTTTGGTATCCCTCCCTAAGTCTTCCCTCATTCCAGTCCACACTCCACTCATCTGTCAATTTGATCTTCCTAAATTATGGGTCTGACCACACCACCACTCTCTTCTGCATTCAATAGACTCCAGTAGCTCCCTCTTACCTCTAAGATCAAATATATAATCATCTGGCTTTGAAAGTCCTTTATAACTTGCTTCCCTCCTAGGTTGCCAACCTTCTTACACCTTACTCTCTTCTTCATGCTCATCTAACTACTTCTAGCTCCTCATACAAGATAATTCATCTTCCATTTTTATTGGCTATCCCACAAGCTTGAAATTTTCTGTCTCCTCATCTTTGCCTCCTAGATTTCCTGGCTCCTTCGAGTACCGGGGAAAATCCTGTTATAAAGCATTTCCCTGTCCCCCTTAATGCTTGTACTTTCCTTCTGTTGATTATCTCTAATTTATCCTGTATTAACTTGTTTGTTGTAATCCTGTATTAACTGTATTATCTCCAATTTATCCTGCATTATCCTGTATATAGTTGTTTGCATGTTGTCTTTCACATTAGACTCTGAGCTCTTTGAGAGCAAGGACTATCTTTTGTCTTTTGGTATCTCCCCAGTACTTAGCACATAGTAGGAGCTTACTAAATGCTTATTGACTGACTGAAAAAGCCCTCCTTGACTACACTTTCTTTTTTCACATTCATTTCTCAATTTTGCCTTGGGACCGTGCTCCAATGAAACTAGTTTCTTTAGGGTGACTAATGAGATCTTACTTGTTAAATCATATGGATATGTATTTGCCCTTATTCTTCTTTACCTCTTTATACCTTTTGACACTATTGACCATCCCCTCTTCTTGAATATTCTCTCCTTCCTTAAGTTTAAGGTTATTGCTCCCTTCTCCAGTCATCCTGATGAATATCTGGTCACTGGATCCAGACGGCTCTGGAGGAAAAAGCGAGGCTGGTGACCTTGACCAGCCCTCCCTCGCTCCAATCAAAGTCACCTGTCAGTTGTGTCATCATTTCCCTGATGACATGGTCCTCTTTGAAAATGAAGGACAAACACAATAACAACTGCTCCCTTCTGTATTTCCTGTTTGTCTGACTCTATCTTCTTAGTTTTACAAAAACAGAGATTTAGAGCTGGAAGGGACTTTTGAGTCTGGCCTTCTCATTTTACAAATTAAGAAACTGATATTTAGAGGAGTAAAATAGGTTGCTGAAGATCGCACAGAGAGTAAGTGGCCCAGCCTAGATTCAAACCTCGGTCTTGTCACACCAAATCAAGTAATCTTTTTCACTGTACTCTACTGTTTCCTTTGCTGGTTCATCATCTAAGTCTCATTCCCTAACCCTGAGTATCCCTGCCCCTTTTCTCTATTTCTCTAAGTGATTTCATCAGCATTTCTGGGTTCAATTATCTTACGGAAGCAGATTCCCAGCTCTAAGCTCTTTCTTTATTTCCAGTCTAGTTCCTCATCACCAACTAGGGGCAAAAAGGTGTTTCAATGGATAAGAACCTTGGACATGGGAATCAGGAAGAGGAGTTTAAATCCAGTCTCAACCACTTCCTAGCTGTGTCACTCTGGGCAAGTCACTTCTGTCAGTTTCAGTTGCCTCAACTGTAAAATGAGAATAATTATAGCACCCACCTCCCAGGGTTGTCATGAGGACCAAATGAGATAATATTTCTAAAGTGCTTAAAACTGCCTGGCACATAGTAGGTGCCTAATTGATGCTTCTTCCTTTCCTTCCCTGAAGAAGTAGGAAGGAGTCATTCCAAGAGCAAAAAGAAAGAGGCAAGGGTTGTTGAAGAGCAAACTTTACCTACTTCAAAATTGTGATGGGCTGGCCCATTGTTTGCAGGGATACATAATTACCATGGAACCATGGACTACTTATCGAGCTAGAGGTTTTGGACTTGAATAAATACTCCCCACTCTCATCTTTTATTATTCTGCTTTCAATTTTGCTTATAACTTTTTTCCTTAGGATGAAGAATCTTTTTCCCTTGACTTATTGAGGACACAAAATGAGTTTTGAAGAGAAATTTGAAAAAGCATGCTCATTACAGAAGCTCTGGATAAGGTGAATAGTGGCAAAGCAAAGAAAGCCTGGAGCTGCAGATGAATAGGAGCCAAACAGGAAAAAAAAATCAAGCAGGACAAATAAGAGGAGGAAACATCTGGACTGAAAACCTGAAAGTAAATTTTCTTCAAACTGTATTAGCTTTATTAACAGGAGTAATAATATTTACACTTTCATAATGCCTTCCATATGAGAATTTCAAAGAACCTTATAAACATTAATCAGTTTCCACAATACTTCTAAAGCATAGTTTAGTGATATTATCCCCATTTTACAGACATAGAAATTAATTAACATTAGTAAGCACAATGAATAGCTTCCCCTCAATTTAAGGTTTGACAAATCTGCTACAGGGAACCGTCTATGATTTATTTCAACTAATTCCTTGAGAAAAATTAAATGTTAATTGCCAAATGATTGTTTCATGATGTTGCCACAGAAGAATGTGCATTTGCATAGGAATGTAGAAGATTCTAACAGTGTAATAGCTTAACTGCTCTCCCCTTTTTATCCAAATGGACAAAGGAATAATTTAGAAGTGAATGGCTTTTAATAAATAGTAATATTTTTATGCTTATCTACATTTAGTATAGATAACTATCCTACATAGCTGTGCCTCTTAGGTCTCCTTGATATGGATCAAAATATTATGACTGTGCTACAAAAGAAGGAAATTATTCTATTAAAAAAACTGAGCTACAGAATTAAACTATGATTAAATACTATTGAAGTAAGTTTTAAAAAAAAGTTACCATAAATAGGATTTATCAGATATACTCATATAATCTCTTCCATTCATCTGATAGCTTTACTCTAAAATGTGGCAGAAAAGAGGACAAATTATGCAAGCATCTAGATCCACTTTATCACCACCCTCTATTTAAATCTAAAAAATAAGGTGGGAATTATGTGACTACATAAGCATGTTTATCATGGCCGTGAGGGAGAGACAGAACTCACGAAAAGATGAGGAGAAAGTCCAATGCTGACTTTCTCAATGGGGTTTTGGAGAGAAGGGAAGGATGGGAGGTTCTAGGACAAACCTGCACAACTTCACAGTAGGTAGGGGCCAAAATTAAAATAGGCTAAACTTCTTTGGGCCACAGATAGGTTTTTAATGGCTCGCTTTCCAAGTAAAGGTATAATTCATGATTAAGCTATTTTGCAAATAAACCATCCTTAAAAAGGAGAAATTTCAATTAATATCAATTAATTACATTTATTACTTAAGATTTTTATTTATTATAAAATCACATTAATATTAAAAAGTTACTTTGCCAAGCAGTACATGTTTTAACACATTTTTCAGGTTTTCTCACTGTTTACATTTAATTGATGGGATGTATTACACTTCTTGTCAGCAGTTTATCATCAACTACTTTTCTTTTTTTATGAATTAATGAAAAAACATTTATTGAATTCCTATTCCTACTAAGTTCCAAGTCCTATGCTCAGTTTTAGGGATGGATGACAACTACAGAAAGACAGTCTATGATCAAGTTCACACTTTGGTGGGGGTGGGGGCATAGAGAAGACAACATATTATTAGAGAGTTCAGTTGCTGGGTAAATGAAAAGACTTTTAAAAGTTCTAAGTCCCAAAAGTCATAAGAATGCACCATAGGAACAGATTGCACGGCCCAGACGGCATCTTTAGATAGCAGTCTGGATTGGTTTATGGGTAGTTTGGGGCAAGAGTTGAGCAAGTTAGAGTTCAGTTAGATCTGACAGGGATGAGGATATCTGCCTTTCTTGTATTAATGGTACATGTGAATAATTTCTTTTTTTTTATAATTAAGATTTTTTATTTTTAGTTTACAATGCTCAGTTCCATATAATTTTGAGTCGCAGATTTTCTTCCCCCCACCCCCAAGATGGCATGGAATCCAATATATCTTCTACACATAACTTCTCATTGAACTTATTTATACCACATTCAAGTTGTAAAGAAGAATTATGACCAATGGAATGAGTCAGGAGAAAGAAGAAACAAAACAAAAACAACCAAAAACAAACAAAAGAGAAAAAAACCAAAGGGAGGAAAAAAAAAAGAAAAAAAAGGGAGAGCTAACAGTATGCCTCAATCTGCATTCATACTTCATAGTTCTTTCTCTAGATGTAGATAACTCTCTCCATCATGAGTCCTTTGGAGTTGTCTTTGAACCTTGTATTGCTGAGAAGAGCGAGTCTATCAAGGTTAATCATCACAGAATCCATATACCTGTGGTTGTGTGTAATGTTCTCCTCATTCTGCTCCACTCACTCAGCATTATGTCCTATAGGTTTTTCCAGGTTATTGTGAAGTCCTTATCTTTCCCATTTCTTATATAGCACAATAGTATTCCATTACATTTCATATACTACAACTTGTTCAGCCATTCTCCAATTGATGGGCATCCCCTTGATTTCCAATTCTTTGCTACTACAAAAAAAAAAAAGCCACTATAAATATTTTTGTACATATGGGTCCTTTTCCCACTTGTGTGATCTCTTTGGGATACAGCTCTATAAGTGGTATTTCTAGGTCAAAGGGGATGAACATTTTAATAGCTCTTTTAGCATAGTTCCAAATTGTTCTCCAGAATGGCTGGATTGGTTCACAACTCCATCAGCAGCGTAACAGTGTTCCAATTTTCCCATATCCTCTACAGCATTTATCATTTTCCTGTTTTGTCATTTTAGCCAATCTGATGGGAGACATGTGGTACCTAGGAGCTGTTTGGATTTGCATTTCTCTAATCAGCAGTGATTTAGAGCATTTTTTCATATGCCTATAGATATCTTTAATTTCTTCCTCTGAAAACTGCCTGTTCATACCCTTTGACCATTTCTCAATTGGGGAATGATTTATATTCCTATAAGTTTGGCTCAGTTCCCTGAATATTTTAGAGATAAGGCCTTTATAAGAGACACTAGTTGTAAAGATTTTCTTCCAATTTTCTGCTTCCTCCTAATTTTTGTTGCATTGGCTTTGTTTGTACAAGAACTTTTCAACTTAACATAATCAAAATTAGCAAAATAGCAGAGGGAAGCAGGGCTCCAGCCCAGAACAGCCTGGATGGTTGCCAGGTAAGGTTTATCACATGGAGCTGGAAGCAAAGTAGAGCAGAGCTCAGCGTAGGCCACACCAGGACCAACTAGACCAGGAGCCGGGCAGAACAGGTCGTAGGGCCCTGAATCATTGAGCTGTGGCAGTTATCAGACTTCCCAACCCACAAACGCCAAAGAAAACAGAGAAGTTTAATGGGAAAAGCTGCTGGGGGAGGGGGCCAGGAGGGAGGTGGTGCAGCTCTGAGGCTGCTTCCAGAGCTACAGCTGTAGTCGCTTCTGGCCCCAGGCCCACCTGGTGGGAGGAATTAAGTGGCAGATTAGAGTGGGAGTGCAAAGCTTGCTTTGTCCTGCCTGGATCTGGGCCACAATCCTGGTTGGCAGTTCTTGGGGGAGAAAGAGTGCTGGTATGGTGGAGCTTGCTGTGTAGAAGTAACTGAAAACAGCAGCACAGCCCTTCAAGCTTGGGACAAAGTACTCTCTACTCTACAAAAAGTCATACCCCTACAAAAAGCTCAGAGGTCACATAGTTGGCTGGGAACACAAACAGGCAGCCAAAACGGACTCAGATTCAGACTCAGACTTTGGAATCTTTCTTTGGTGACAAAAAAGATCAAAACATACAGCCAGAAGAAGTCAATAAAGTCAAAGAGTCTACATCAAAAGTCTCCAAGAAAAATATTAATTCATCTCAGGCCATGGAAGAGCTCAAAAAGGATGTGGAAAAGCAAGTTAGAGAAGTAGAGGAAAAATTAGAAAGAGAAATGAGAGTGATGTGAGAAAACCATGAAAAACAAGTCAATGACTTGCTGAAGGAACCTCCCCCCCCCAAAAAAAAACCACTGAAGAAAATAACACCTTAAAAAATAGACTAACTCAAATGGCAAAGGAGCTCCAA
>CM053622.1:218237977-218254256 GCA_028646595.1 Phalanger gymnotis | reverse complement strand
ACAATATCTTTCATATTTATCTATCATCTGTCTGTCTGTCTGTCTGTCTGTCTGTCTGTCTGTCTGTCTATCTATCTATCTATCTATCTCCCTTTCCCTACAATCACACAACTGCCTCTTTAGCTGAGGTCTTAATTGTCTACTGATTGGTCTCCCTGATTCAAGTATCTCCCCATTCTATTCCATCCTCCATTCAGCCACCAAAGTGATTTTATAAAAGCACGATCTGACTGTTTAGTTGATAAAAGAGAAGATTAGGGGTACAAGATAGGTGCCTTCAAGTGTTTGAGGGGCTGTTATATGAAAGAGGGATTAAATGTTTTTTATTTGGCTCCAGAGGAGAGTAAGAGAGAAATAGCTGAGCTGTTAGTGAGGTCTGTTCCTCTCAAAGCAAAGGGGAAATTGATGGAATACCTGATGTCCATCAACTATTTCTTTTGAACATTCTACCATCTTGGTGATGGGAAGTGGGAATCATCAATCTATTCTTTTTACTCAGAAAAGATTGGTAATATTATTCAGAGCTATCCCAAGTGACTGAAATAGATGGATGACTTTATATTATCTAGGGCTTTTTGAGCCATATCAGCCAGGTTAGCTTAACATGGTTGAAAGTTGATGAACATCTCTTCTGTAGGATAAGTCTTGACAGACCCATCCTCTCTGAGCTATTTTTTTTTCAGAGGCCTATTGTAATACAATCTGTCATTTTTGGCTATCACACATGCTCACTGCTTTTCCCTGCTGCCTATGTGTTCTTTCTCTTGGCACCCAAGAATCAAATTTGAGCAAGTGTAAAGAGACATGTGGCACAAGCGTAGAGTGCCTGTCACAGAGGAAAGACGTAACAAAAGACTCGCAACTCGAACTATTATGCAAGTTACCCTTCTGAGCCCATTTCTCGTTTCTGCTGGAGAAGCTGGCACGTTGACTTCTCACTTTGTGAAGGGATGTGATGCCACCCTACTGGAGGAAAACATGGCCGACTGCCAAGAGCAGCAAGTGTAGGAGCGGCAGCCAATGATGGCAAAAAAAGAGAGCTACTTCTCCTGAGACTTTTCTCTTCTTTGCACTGCCTCTGCCTGAGTTCAGTACAGAAAATGAAAATGGAAGCACTTGCAAAGTTTTCATAGCCTGCTTTTGATCTCGTATAGCAAAATCTCGCCAAGTCAGACTATATAAGTAAAAGGCTGGTCTGAATAATAATGATAATAATAATAATAATAATAATAATAACAATAATAACGATGATAGCTAATCTTTACATAGTACCTACTGTGTGCCAGGCACTGTACTAAGCACTTTACAATTATGATCTCATCTGATCCTCAAAACAACCCTGGGAGGTAAATGCTATTATTGTCTTATTTTACAGCTGGGGAAACTGAGGCAAGTTTGCCTGAGGTGATTTGCGCATAAGTAGTAAGTATTTGGGGTCAAATTCAATCTCACGTCTTGCTGACTCAGATCCAGCATTTTATCTACTGCACCACCGAGCTCTGGTACACAGTAGGTACTTAATAAATGCTTGTTGCTGGATTGGTTGGTTGGCTAGGCCCTTATAGAAGGCCATTATTGTGTTCCATGGGGCATAATTTGACCTGTGGGATAGCAATATATGTGAAATAATGTTATGTTATAATGCAATTCGTCTTAAACGTAGTTTTAGTATTTTAAAATATAAACTCAGTCTTAGTTCTAATAAGATTTCTGAGCAGGGGCCCTGCTAGGTCTGCTTTAACGAGTAGGAAAATCAGAAGCATTTGTAATTTGCACATTAATTACTCTGTGTTTGAATGGATGTTACTATGTAGTATCTGAAACCAGCAGCTTAAAAAGATCCCCCACGGTCTCGTTTATCACACAAATTTGTAGCACAAACCTTTGTTTCATAGATTGTGCATAAGTTAACTTGAGCCAAATCTTGGTCAAATTGCCCCGAGTTCTGAATTCATGAAGCCCATGTTAATAGGGGTTTTATTGCACAGTCTGTGGCTGTTCCCCTTACTAAGCCCAGTTCTACCACAGCCACTGAATTGACTGTTTTTTCAGTCGGTTTGCTTTCTTAGTTTATCTTCAATGGCACACACGATTGGTTTAACGAACCCTGCTGGGAGCTGAATGAGCCATTAAGATGGTCCCAAACACAGCACTGACCACTTTTTGATACTGTGTTTTATCTCATGGAGTCATGGGCAAAGTTGATCCCTTTGATTCTTTGATTTTTTTTTTCGTTGTTTCTGAAGAACTTGTTAAATAATGGTAATCCTGCACATTGAACCTCTCCTGAAGAGGCTGGGAAGCCAAAATAGCCCTAATTCGCTATTGTCCATGAACCTACACAGAACATCACTTTCAAGTAATTCTTTTTTTTTTTTTTTTTTGGTTTAGGCTTTCCTGGGTCTCAGCATGGAATAGACTAACCACTTCACTGGTGTATTATTATGGTAAAAAATAGGTCGTCAATGCAGTCTCTTTGATGCATAGAGGTAACAAGGCTTTCATTTTTGCTCTGTAGTTGCCTAATCTGATAACAATCCATCTCTGAAAAACAACATGGAACTGAACCATGGATGGATTGTACATATTATGATTTCCAAAGAACCAAACATTTCCTTTAATGTGTAATGTCAAATCCTGTTTATTCAGAATGGCTTGTTAAAAATGTTTCTTATTCAAAACATAAATGCTGATGTGGAACATTTTAAAAGGACCATCCCACATAATCCAATTTAAATTCATGTTTTTGAGACAGGAATGTGATTTACTTAGTATCTCTGGTTTCTCCTCTCGGTTTGGCTGCTAACTGTGGTTACTGATCTTGTTATATTTAACTAGTTCATCAGATAATATTTATTAAGCAAATAGCATATGCAAAACATTCTTCTACCATTAGAATTACAAAAAATATCTAAGGCAGTACTTGCTAAAGCAGATTATAATCTAAAATGTAGAAAAACAAAGCATATAGACACAGTAAATTATTTAAGGGCAGCTAGGTGGCACACTGGATAGAGTGCCAGGCCTAGAGTTAGGCAGACTTGTCATCATGAGTTCGAATTCAGCCTTAGACACTCACTAGTTCTGTGACCCTGGGCAAGTCACTTGACCTTCTGAGGTGTGGAACATCCTCAGACTCATCACATTATTAGCTAGATTAAGGAAGAGGAAGAGAATCATCATTTATATATGCCAACTATGTGCCAGGCACTGTGCTAAATGCTTATTTTATTGCAAGCACCTCATCCTATCTCTTAGCTTCTATAATATTTAGGAAAATAATTTACATGGAACCTTGTGCATATTAATTACTTAAATATTTGTTTAATCAAATAGAATAAAAGGAGTTTGGTGACTTTAATGCTTTCTTTCTCATCTACTGAGAATAATTTTTTTGATGTAGCTATTAAACATTTGGTAGAATTCACTTGTAAATCCGCAAGGACCAGGGATCGGGGATCCCGCCCCAAGGTTCCTACCCCCGCCCCCCCCCCCCACATAGTTCATTTACACTTTCTCTTTCTAATATATACATATTTGCAGGGCAATTAGGGTTAAGTGACTTGCCCAAGGTCACACAGCTAGTACATGTGTCAAGTGTATGAGGACAGATTTGAACTCAGGTCCTCCTGACTCCAGGGCGGGTGCTCTACTCACCATGCCACCTAGGTGCCCATCTTTCTAATATTTCTACTTCTTATTTTATTATGAGTGTATATACCAGGGATTATTTTTTTTTGTAAGATATCGGCTATTTCTTTTGTTATTCTTTTTATTTCTTCTCTATTTTCTGTGAATTGTCCTTTTTCATTTTATTTTGCTAACTTGATTTTCTCCTCCCTTTTTTTGACCAGTAGCTAATAGTTTATCCCTTCTCTCAATGTATTCAGGAAACCAGCTTTAATTTTGTGGATTATTTCTGTAGTTATTTTTGTTTTCAATCTTGCCCACTTTGCCAAATTGCAAGATTTTTAATATTTTATTTGGAGTTTGTTAATTTATTCTTTCTAAAATTTTTATATTTTATTAGTATGGTTATACATACATACATGTACATATATGTGTGTATATATGTATGTATATATTTACATACACATACACACATATATGTATATATGACACTTTAATTGCCTTCCCCCAATTTTGGTATGTTTTCCCATTGTTACTTTTCTCTTTGACACAGTTATTGTTTCTAAGATGAGTCCTTTAACCCAGTCATTATTTTGATATCTTCCTTTATGTATGTATCATTTGCTTGTCTTACATTGCATTTTAATCACCATTTTTGTTGTGGTAAAGGATGGGTTTAATATATCTGCCTGTTTAGATTTTTTAATGACTTCTTTGTATCTTAGCACGTGACCAATTTTTGTAAAGATGTCATGTAACATTGAAAAATATGTATATTCTTTAATTTTCCATTTAGAAAGGTGAACTAAATCTTTCAAGTGTATCATAAAAAAAGTCTTTAAATGAATGTATGTACCTCTATGGTTTCCTTGTGTATCTATTAAATTTTTCTGGCTCTGAAAGAACATTAAAACGTTATACAAGTATTATGTTACAAGTTCTATATTTTTTACCTTACCTTTTACCTTTAGTTACCTTCTCCTTTATGAATTTAGATGCTATACTATTTGGTGCATATAAATTTAACAAAAGATATTGTTTCACTGTCACTGGTGCTTTTTAACATAGTGTAGTTTCTTTTCCTCTTTATTTCTTTTAACACCGTAAATTTATATTTCTACCTTATCTGGTATCACTACTGAAATCCCTGCTTGTCTAGAATATTCAGAAGCATGGTAAATTTTGTGCAGCCACTCATTTTCATATTGTACGTGCATTTATTTTTAGATGTTTTTCATCTGTATCAAATACTTTTTGTTTTCTCATCCATTCTGCCTTTCTCTTTCACTTTACTGAGTAGTTTAATTCATTCATATAAAAGTTTATAATTGCATTTTCTTCCATTTAATTGTTTTGTTCTTTCAGTCATACCTCCTTTCTGAAGTCAGCAACTCTTCCCTGCCACCAGGTTGATTTACATTAATTTGAATTAATTAATTTATTAATTAATTAAGTCTCTCCTCACAGATTCTTCTTATCTTTCCTTCCCCTTTCTCTGCTCTATCTCAAGTTTCTTAAGTTCTCTCTCCCTCAACTCCCTTTTGTCTCCCTCCCTCCTTCTCTCCCTCCTTTCCTTCCTTTCTTCCTTCCTTCCTCCCTTCCTCCCTCCCTTCCTCCCTCTCTCTCTCTTTTCCTTCCTTCTTTCTTTCTTTCCTTCCCTCCTTCCTTCCTTCTTTCCTTCCTTCCTTCCTTCCTTCCTTCCTTCCTTCCTTCCTTCCTTCCTTCCTTCCTTCCTTCCATCATTTCTCCCCTCCCCTTTCCATTTCTCATTCCTTTTTTTCTTCTTCTCACCTAGATAAGAAAGCATATGTGTTATTTCTACTACGTTGCCTCCTGCCCTCTTCATCCCTTTGTGCATCTGCATCCATCTTCTTGAGTAGCATTTGTTTGTGGTGCTCTTTTCTGAGGAGCTTTAATTTGCTTTGTTCCCCACATTTATTTTCCATTCCAATCTAATATGAAACCTAGTCTCTAATTCATGGGACTATTCACTTACATACTTTTGTTACTGTATATATCATACAAGGAAAGTCTTCTGGAAGAGAAAAACTTTACTCTTTCCTCTATCCCATTCATCCGTTAGAATGATTACAAATCATACATATTCCCTCTTCTGCCTCTGACCCGTCGATTGACAAAGGTGACAAAAAACGAAAATGCTAAATGTTGGAGGGGATATGAGAAAACAGGCACATTGCTGTTCTGTTGGTAGACCTGTGAATGCACATAACCATCCTGGAAAGTAATTTGAAATCATATGCTAAAAGTTACTAAACAATGTATTCCCTGTGACTCAACTATGTTATCACTAGGCTTATATGCTAAAAAAAAAATCTATAGAAGAAAATTTTATACTAATGAAAATATTTATAGCAGCACTTTTTGTGGTAGCAAAAAAGGAAAGCAAAGGGATACCCATCAATTGAAAAAGTGCTGAATGAGTTGTTCTCCATTATTATTTAATTGTTGAGATCATTTAATTTGTTTTTTTGAGTGGCCTTCTGAGCTTCACTCTCAGAAATATTAATTCATGAACAAGGTAGGGTAGAAGTCACTCTCTTTCTCGAGTCAAAGGACCTGTACCTCCATGGCCTTAAATTCACCACTTCCCCATTTTAAGTCCAGTATATTCTACTTTTTTGTACAGTATATTCTACTTTTTTTTCCACTCATTTCTGGGTCTTCGTGACCTCATTGCGGGTTTTCTTGGCTAGGACATTAGAGTTGTTTGCCATTTCCTTCTCCAGTGTATCGTATAGATGAGGAACTGAGGCAAACAGAGTTAGGTGACTTTCCTAGGGTCACCCAATTAGTAAGAGTCTAAAGCCAGATTTGAACTCATAAAGATTAGTCTTGCTGACTCCAGGCCTGGTGCTCTATCCATATCCTATTTATAAACTTATATTCTCTCATCAACCCTGGATGCTCCTCCTACTCTTAAATAGGTAGAGAAATGAATGGGTGCTAGAGAGAAGGGAGAGTCATAAATTTAGACTAATACTTTTTCAGGTTGTTTAGCTGTGAAAGGGTGGGGAGCTACTGGGCAATAGCTTAACAGATAGGAAAGTAGGCAGAGAAGAAACATTTATATAGCGCATAGTTTCCCAAAGTGGGCAATACTGTCCCCTGGGGGGCACTGGAACATTGGGGGGCAGTAGTAGCCTCAGGTACAATTGGGGGCATTGAATAAAAATAATGGGGTGGCAGAAGCATAAGGAAAGCAGAGAAGATAAGAAAATTTTGAAAAACCATTAGTATATGTTTCATCTGTTGTGTAACAGTTACAATTGTAGTGATTACATTACTTTCCAAATAAACACACAAAATGCAAGTTATAACCAATCAGTGGTCAAGTCTGCCAATAGGTATTAACAAGCAAGTGTTGGTAGGGGAACGTGTTGCACATTGTTGGGAAGTCCAGCATGCATCGGCTGGAATATGAGCGTGTAATGACTTGTTTACAATACTATGTGGTTACATGATGCAACATTTATGCCATCAAAATTTCAACGTAGGAAAAACCCCACAAATTTACAATAACATCACATTTAAGATTTGTTGTTCAAAAAAAACATTTTTGAAATGATGCAAATAAAAAAAATTAAAGTTACAAAAGTAGATTTCCAGGGGGATCTCGAGTAATTTTTTTTTAAAAGGAGGTGTCAGGCCAAATAAGTTTGGAAACCTCTGATATTGTGCCAACTATATGCCAGGCACTATGTTAAGTGCTTTATAAATATCTCATTCGATCCTTATAACAACCCTGCGAGGTAGGTGCTCTTATTGTCCCCATATTATAGGGGCTGTCAGAAGTTAAGTGACTTGCTCAGTCACACAGCTAGTAAGTTTCTGAGGGCATATTTGAACCCAGGTCTTCCTGTGACCAGGTAGAGCGCTCTGTGCACTATGGTGCCACCTAGCTGCCTAGATTGGCAGTATTGTACTATACAAGTACTTTACTGTTTAGTTTTCTTTCTTAATGGGGGAGGGCTGAAAATCACGATTATAGGCAGGAAAGATTCTGTTGAAGGGGAGAGATTAAAGATAGAAGTGGTAGAAATGTTTGTGGCAACCTATTTAAATTTAAGGCTGTTGTTTTCTGGGTCTGAGTTGGTAGAGACTGTATTCTGGTTGGGGGAATATGCTTATTCAGCTATTCATGCTATATCTATTCAGTAATTATTCCTTTGTGAAAGCTAATTGATATTAATTGGTTAGCAACTATTTTGAGGAGATATCAATGAATTAAATCATATTGGGACACAAATCACTAGTGATGATATTGGAGAGAACACCCTGGAAGGAGTGCTTAAGGTAATTGCATTAGAATAATGGCCTCAAGGGAAGTTCTAGAATTTTGAGAGGGCAATGTAGCCAGCCACTCTTTGGGAACACTAATGCCTGTCTGGGTTGGCAGAGTCTAGAGTCTGAATACATGTAGGGCTCATCTTGGATCAAGAGATCTCACAAGGCCTTGTGCCAAAGTAAAGAAGATAGAAATTGGTGATGATGGTCCCATTTCAGATATAAACTTGTCTAGGAGGCCATATATATAATGGTGGATCGACCTTGTGGGAGAAAGGGCCCCCTACCATCCCTCCAGAGTTCAGAGTTGGCCTGATAAGGCCATGTTCTTATCAGGAAGGAAAGGGAGGTTGAGTTCCTCTGCTGGAGCTATGTACGCTTAGGATTATTAATAAAAAGGATCACATATACAGTTTTTGCCAATATGGTGTAGTGGATAAAGGCCTGGATTTAGAGCCGGAAAGACTTGGGTTCAAATTCCACCTTGGGTATCAACTGTATATGCATCCTCAGTTCCTGCTCAGCAATTAAAAGTTTTTTGTTTGTCCTGGAGTAAGCAAACAGGAAAGGGCAGCTAGGTGGTTAGGTGGCACAGTAGATAAAATGCCAAGCCTGGAGTCAGGAAGTCTTATCTTCTTGAATTCAAATCTGGACTCGAACACTTACTAGCTGTGTGATCCTGGGCAAGTCACTTAACCCTATTTGCCTCATCAGTAAAATGAGTTGGAGAAGGAAATGGCAAACCACTGCAGTATCTTTGCCAAGATACTCCCCAAATGGAGACACGGAGAGTCAGACACAACTGAAACGACTCAGCAACAAAAAAGCAGACAGGAAATAATCACAGCAAAGCTAAATTGAAGCCAGGGCCGCTCCATTAAATGTCACCATGCATTTCCAGAAGCAAGCTGATCAAATCTCCATGTAGATTGTCAGCAGGCAGAGACTTCTGTTAATGCTCCGAGGACTGACTGAGCCCTCATTGGCCTGTCCCCCATTACCTCCATAACACGAAGACACTGAGTAGGTTTAGGGAATGTGGCATTTGCTCCTGAAGGAGGGGAATATCTGAGACAGCGAGGCTCCCAGGAAGTTAGCAGCAGCAAAAGAGCATTGAATAAAGAAACGTCACAAAATTTACCGTTTTGCTTAGGGCTGCTCCTGCTTACAACCTCTGGTAAACAACTAGATCTGGTCTGCATATAGAGAGAGAATAGGGTTCTACACATCTACTTTGAACCCAGTGAATTTTTCAATAACTCTTTAATATTTGGAATTCTGTCATCTCAGTAGTATTTTTATTTTTCGTTGACTTTGGAGGGCTCCTTGGGAATAAACACAGCTTCTATTATTCATGTAAGCTACAATCTAAATTACTTAGATGAGAAGAAAGCCCAGTGCTTTGGCTAATCCACATACTTAATCACTTAAAATGATTTGATGTGATGGCTATTTGTGACAGAAAATATATCTGTTGTTCCAGAATGGATGAATTTCTACCACCCAAACCCTACTTTGCCTTATTCAGTAAAGATGATGATATTAACTCCCTTGTTCTAGAATTAGATCTTTGACATCTCCAACAAGCTTTCAGGAAGGAAAATCTAGAACTGTTTTAGCCTTTCAAAAACAAGATTTTCTTCCATTCAGCTAAATAATTTTCTTCTTATTCAGAACTGCATACATCTTAGCCCTTATTAACCAGATGAATCATTTCCCAGGAAATGTTTCTCTTAGGCACAACGAGGATACAACATTATTTAGTGGAAAGAGAATAAGATTTGGAATTGCAACAAGGCTACAAATTTTAGATTCATCACTTTCTAACAGAGTGATTGTAGGCAAGATACTCAAAGTCCCTGGGTCTCAGTTTTCTCTTCCAGAAAACAAAGATAATACTTGAATTCCCAGTTTTACTTTGGAAACTATGAAGTGCTATCACCGTCATTTCATTCTACATTTTATTGTTATGGATGACAGGGATTTCATCATTAAGTATACTTCCTCCCAGCTGAGATTGAGATCCCTCGTACACTTTGAGTACGTGATTTCCATGATGCTCAGTGGATGGAGGAGTCAACACTGAGTGATGCTGAGCCTCCGTGAACTTAGGTTGGTCCTTCTACAATAGCCATATGCTCTGTTTTCTGTAACTGGGTCAAGGCTCAGAGCCTTTCCAAGGGGATAAGAACTGCTATTATTGTGCTTCTCTGATAAATTCTTCAAGAGTCATCATAATCTCCATACGACAATGAAGCTTCTTATCCTAAGTAGAGAAGGTAACAAGTGTTTATACAGTGCCTACATGTACCAGGCACCACTCCTAAGCACTTTTTATAAATATTATCTCATTTGATCCACATAACAACCCTGAGAGGTAGGTGCTGTTATCTCCATCTTACTGAGGCAAACTGAGGTCAGGCGACTTGCCCAAGGTAACATAGCTATTAAGTGGGTGAGGCCAAATTTGAACTTAGGTCTTCCTGACCACAGGCTCAGCATTAGATGGAGCAGATAGGGATCCACTGTACCACCTAGCTGCCTGTGTTTGCTTAGGATTATTAAATAAAAAGAATTAGGTCTGTAGCTTTTGCCAATATGGCATAGTGAATAAGGCCTTGGAATTAGAGTCATAAAGTCCTGGGTTCAAATCCCACCTAAATTATCTACTAGCGGTGTGACTCCGAGCAAGTCATATAGTCTTGCTATGCCTTAATTGCCTCATCTGTAAAATGAAGTGGTTAGATTGAATGGCATCTGAAGTCCCTTCCAGTGCAAAACCTTTAAGTTACATTAAAGTAATACTTGGTCTTATTAAAATATATTCAATTCAATTTCAAAGGAATATTTCCAATTATGTACATACATTTAAAACTTTATTTGCTCATTTATCTATTTATTTGTTTATTTATCTACCTATTTATTCAGTCATCCATTCGTTTATCTATTAATTCATTTGTTTATTTATACAACCTTTTAAAAATTTCTCCCTTTCACTGCCTCCCTCCCAACTGAACAAATGAAGAATGAGAGCAGCACTTTGTCTAAAGAGGGGTCACTGGCCCAGGTAGAAAACACAACAGGTCAAAACTCCCATGCAGATCAGAATAGAATTAGGGACTGTGAGTAGCCCTTACACTTTCATTCTGAGTGAAATGAAAAGACTAAGTCTTATTTTTTTCTGATTAAAATTTTTTTTTAAAAGAAAACTTATTTCTATATTTTGATCATTTATCTTTTGGGGAATGGCTCTTAGTCTTATAAATTTGAATCAGTTCCTTATATATCTTGGAAGTGAGACCTTCTTCAGAGAAATTTGCTGCAAAGACTTTTTCGTTACTTATGTTTCCCTTCTTATTTTAATTAAATTAGATTGGTTTGTGTACAAACTTCAATTTTACGTAATCAAAATTGTCAATTTTTTTCATCTGTGGTACTTCCTATTGTTTGTTTAATATTGTGCCCTTCCTCTATTACTTGATCTTAATGGTAATTTCATCTTTGCTTCTCTAATTCACTTATGATATCACCTTTTATGTCTAAGTCATTATATCCAAATGGAATTGATCCTATATGGTGTAACATATTGATCTATACCTAATTCCAGTTTTCCTAGCAGTTTTATCAAATAATGAGTTCTTCCTCTAGTAACTAGGGTCGTTTGGTTGATTGAATACTGTGCTACTGTGTCCATTTGCTTTTGTATACTATGTGCATAATCTGTTCCATTGATTGACCTCTCTATTTTCAAACTTTTCGGTGAATGTTGCTTCGTAGTATAGTTTGAGATATGTTACTCATAGATCCCTTTTCTTCCCACTTTTTCATTCTATTATTACCCCTGAAATTCTTGACCTTTTCTTCCACCAAGTGAATTAAATTTTTTTTAAAGTTATTTTTTCTAGTTCTTTGAAGGAGTCCTTGGGTCATGTGATTGGTATGGTACTGCACAGATAAGTTAATTTAAATAGTATTGTCATATGAATGTACATTTCACATATTATTTTTAGTGTTCTTTTAATTGATACATAATAATACAGAAGAGTTCATGGCCTCAAATATCATAGTATCACTGATTTAGAGCTAGAAGTAACTCTATTTATCTGGCATGGATGTGATAGTAGTCAAGAAAGATATTACAATATCTTTCTTATAAAAAGCCAAAAAGCTGTTAGAAATGGGAAACTGATCACCTACAAAGTCATCTAGTCCAACACTTACCTTTTTTAGATGAGGAAATTAAGTTCTACAGATAATTGACTTATTCAGCTACGTGATACAGTGGATAATGCCCTGGACCTGGAGTCAGAAAGACCTGAGCACAGATCTGGCTTCAGACACGGACTACTTGTGACCTTGGGCAAGTTGCTTAAAAAAAAACCCAACCAAACAACAAAACAGACCTCTGTCTGCCTCCGTTTCCTTATCTGTAAAATAAGATAATATCATCTATACATCAGAGTTGTTGTGAGGATCAAATGAGGCAATATTTGTACAGTGCTTTGCATAATTTTAAGTGCTATACAAATGCCAGCTGTAATTATTTTTATCCTCCTCATCAAAGGTCACAAATGCAATCGATAGTAGAACTGGAATTCAAACTTAGGTGTTCTCTATTATTGCAGATCAGTATCTGCTCTACAACTTTAAGCCTTAGAGAGTGGCTTGGGCTACAAAGGTGTTGTGACTTGCCCAGAACATACAGCCAGTTTGTGTCAGAAGTGGAACTTGAATCCAGGCCCTCCTGACTCAGAGGCCATTATGCCACATCAACTATCACTATGAATTATCAAAGATAAATGATACGTTTGTTTCATAAGGGATTGAAGTTACTGACTTCAAGTAATTGCATTAAAAGTTTTTTTTTAAATAATGCTGCTTCTACTTAAAACTTCATAAAGGAGAGTCAGTAAAGTGTGGCTATAGTGCTTTATGGACTTTTAACCTCTGTCTGACCTCACAGGTTACCCAAGCGCGAGGCAGTCTGGTTTAGTGAGAAAGGGCCTAAATACTGTGAGATCATAGATTTAAAGCTGGAAGGGATCTTATTGATCATCAAGAACAGCACCTTCATTACAGATAAGGAAACTGAGGTACAGAGAAATTTAATGACTTGTTCAGGGTCCTATAGCTTGTTACAATATGGCTTCATATCTTGTCTTTACTATTTATGAGATGTGTGACTTTGGACAAGTCATTTACAATTTCTTGGCTTCAGTTTCCACATATGTAAAATGAGAGAGTTGGACTAGATAATCTTTAAGGTACTATGGACCTTTTTTGGTTTGAAAGCCTATCTTCTCTTTTAAGGAATACTGAACTCTAGAATTTGTTTCCTCTTCTACTTCTTAAATTAAGACAGGGACAAAATTAAATCGTAAGGGGTTAGTGTGACAGGGTTCTGCCCCATAGCATACCAGAGTTTTGGGTATTGCTGAAATCCAGCAGATGGTGGCACCCTCCTCCACAAAACTGTCTAATCTGATCAATCACTACATTGGTACAACTGAACTTGTCAATATGAGCAAAAGATTATGTTATAGGCTGTCCATTGATTTTCAAGGTTTCACTGACTAAGCCTAATGGAGCAACAAAAGAGGGATTTGTGAATTCTCCTTGAATTCTACATTAAATTAGCTTATGGCATCCTCAGTCTGAACACATTACATTAATCACTTTTCTTTTTTAATTAGTGATAGCAATTTGTTTTACTTCTATCACTGTCCATTTTTATGTAAAAAATTAAAATTTACCTTATGAGCATAAATTCCATTTCATATAGGTTGTATTGAGGTCTCCCTCATTATAACCTTTCTATATCTCAGCAAAGAGAAAGGAAGATTCTTTGTTCTTTCATGGGATAATGAAACTCCTTTATTTTCTGCCTTTCAAAGAAGTGTTGTTTCCTTTTATTTTAATGGAGAACACTTCAAAGGGGAAGAGAAAAATCAATATTCCAAATCTGCTTACTAAATATTCTGGTGTTTCTAAAATGGCAATGGAAATAAAAATAAATAAGAAAAGAAGCCAAAACTTATGTTTAATTAGTTGTGAGCAGACAGCCTAATTTTTTCTACATTTCACTCTTTTCAATGGTCTACGGAACAATAGCTATCATTGCTGATGTCCTTTATCTCACACTGTTATATATCCTTAATGACACAAAAGAGATATTCTTCTTCACTATTATCCCAGTGTGCATTTTTTTTACTCTTAGATATAGATTCCTTCTCGGAATGTTTTTAAATAATTAAAGAAAATACTAAATTTCATTTTAACCTTAGTGAAAATAAAGATGTAATTTTTCCATCCAAGTTTAGAGGATTTCTGAAGTCTTTCCATGGACCAGTGGTCTGCACATACCAGACTAAGAAACTCTGCCTTAGAAAATCATAGATATAGACATAGAAGCAAGAGTTTGCTGGTAAATGTTTAACAGCTGACTTTGACACTGACTCTGGAGAAAGAGAAGAAGGAGAAAGAGAAAAAGGAGGAGAAGAAGGAGGAGAAAGAGAAAGAGGAGATGGAGAAGGACAAGAAGGAGAAGAAAAAGGAGCAGGAGGAGGAGAAGAAAAAGAAAGAGATGGAGAAGGAGGAGGAGGAGGAGGAAAAGGAGATGGAGGAAAAGAAGGAGGAGGAGAACAAGAAGGAGAAGAAGGAGGAGGAGGAAAAGGAGGAGAAAGAGAAGAAAAGCACACACAATACACTTTAAAATTAATTTGCCTTATTCATATTTTCCGATCACTTTCTTAAGTTCAAACTTTTAAAGTTTATTTTGCAATATTAACATTTTCTCCATCTCTTTCTAAATCCTAGAAATCAACGAAAAAATCAATCAAGCCCTGATTTATAGTATTTCTTGATTTCTGAGGTGTAGATGTTCAAAAAGAAAATTTAGCAATCAGCTTTCCAAGCTGGTTTAAATCAGCTCTAGCACATCACAGGGACCTTTTGTATCATTTAGCCCAACCTTTCATTTTACAGATGAACAAAGTGTGGTCCAAAGAATTCAACCGACTTAACAGGCAGCATGACAAAGTGGATAGATAAGGCACTTGTCTTGGAGTGAAAGAAAACCTGGGTTCAAATTTTGTCTTAGACACTTATTAGTTATATGACCTTCTCAAGTCACAACCTCTCCATGCTTCATTTTCCTCCTCTATAAACCAGAGAGGTCAGATTCCATTGGCTTTAGAGGCCCTTCTAGCTCTAAATCTATGATTTTCAGGCCCAAAGTTACATAGCTAAAACATATCAGTTCTGGTAATTAGAATGAAGCTCTCTAACTCCAAATACAAGATTCTTTCTATTGCAGCAAGATACCTCTGCCTTTAAAATAGAATATAATTACTGAATCACAAATATGGTAAGGCCTTGCCCTATGTAAACTATAGTAGGCTGATGATTAAATCAATAGGACTATTTTAGGCCATTTTATTTTTTCCATAAATTATTAATATATGAATCATGTAGAAGTATATTATCTAAGTTTTGATTTATTATAGAGTGTTACAAATGATTAAAGATACCAAGAGATATGTTGGGAAACAGAGAGCTCTTTATTTTTTAATTAAAAAAATGTAATTTAGAATTTTATTTTTCCCAAGTTACATGTAAAAACAATTTTAATATTCATTTTTAAAACTTTGCATTCCAATCCTCTCCCTTCTTCCCACCCCCACCCCCTCATTGAGAAATCAAGCAATTAGATATGTTATACATGTATAGTCATGCAAAACATTTCCATAATAGTCATATTGTGAAAGAAAACATGGACCAAAAAAAAACCCTCAAGAAAAATAAAGTAAGAAATTCATGTTTCAGTCTAAAGTGTTTTTCATTATAAGTGTTTTTCATTATAAGTCCTTCAGAGTTGTCTTGGGTTATTGTATTTCTGAGAATAGCTAAATCATTCATAGCCAATCAATGCACAATATTGCTGTTACTTCATACACAGTACATTTCACTTTGCATCAGCTCATGTAAGTCTTTCCAGGTTTCTCTGAGAGCATCCTGCTCATCATTTCTTATAGCACAATAGCATTCCATCATAATCACATACCACAATTTTGTCCAGCCATTCCCCAATTGATTAGCATCCTCTCAGTTTCCAATTCTTTGCCACCAAAAAAGAGCTGCTTAAATATTTTTGTACATATAGGTCTTTTTCCTTTTTGTTTTTTATCTCTTTTGGGATACAGACCTAGTAGTAATATTGCTAGGTCAAAGGGTATGTATGGTTTTATAGCCCTTTGGGCAGAGCTCCAAATTGAGAGAGACTTTTCTTTAAAGCAAATAATTTCTCTCTAATTTCACACACACACACACACACACACACACACAC
>CM053622.1:218175658-218230954 GCA_028646595.1 Phalanger gymnotis | reverse complement strand
GGTCTGGTAGATGCCACAGCTCAGTAATTCAGGATGCTAGGGCACTCTGTGCTCGTCTCCTGGTCTGATAGGTCCACGTCTGGTCTGTTCGCGCCATGCGTGCTGGGCTCAGCTCCGCTTCCCTCAGCTGGGGGCTGGGAGCTCCGTGCGGGACAGACCTTACCCAGAGACCATCCAGGCTGTCCTGGGCTGGAGCCCTGCTTCCCTCTGCCACTTTGTGGGTTCTGCAGCTCTAGACTTGGTTCAGAGCCAATTTTTTATAGGTTTTTGGAGGGATTTGGTGGGGAGCTCACGCCAGTCACTGCTTCCCAGCCACCATCTTGGCTCTGCCCCCCCCCCCCAACTAAATAATTTTTGCTTAAACTCAAAGACTCCGGAAAGAATCAATATTTTTTCAAAAACTGCTGAGAAAACTAGATAACAAGCTGGCAAGACATTAGGTTTGGATTAGTATTTCAACCTCCATACCAAGACAAAATCCAAGTGGATATCTGTCCTGCACATCAAAAGACTGTATAAACAAGTTGGAGGAGCAAGGAAGACATTACCATTTGAATCTATGGATAGGAGAAGAGTTCACGATTAAACCAGCAATACAGTGGATCAGATTGTAAGATATAATGGACAATTGTGATTATGTAAAATTGAAAATGTTTTATACAAATAGAAGGAAAATAGGTAATAGAAGAAAAAAATCTTTGTAGCAAATTTCTCCAATAAAGGTCTAATATCTAAGATACATAAGGAACTGTTTCTCCAACAGATAAATGGTCAAAGGATATAAACAGCCAGTTTCCAAAGGGAGAAATCCAAGTTATCAACAATCATGAAATAATACTTTAAATCATTAACAAAGAACTGCAAATTGAAGCAGCTCACACTTCTCAGACTAGCAAAGATGACAAAAGAGGAAGATGACAAACATTAGAAAGGCTGAAAGAAAACATGTACAAGAGCGCATTGCTGATGAAGCTGTGAGTTCACCGAGCTATTCTGAAAACTGTGGAATTGTGCCCCAAAAGTTACACGCCTTTTGACCCAGATGTACCACTATTAGATTTATACCCCCAAAAAATCAAAGAGAAAAAGGACCTATGTGTACAAAAATTTTTATAGTAGCTCTTTTTCTGGTAGCCAAAAACTGGAAACTGAGGGACTGTCTTCTTATCAAGGAATGGATTAACAGTTGAGGTATATAAATGAGATGGAATATTACTATGCCACAAAAATGACAAAGTAAGCAGTTTCTGAGGAAACTGCATATTAACTGATGCAGAGAGAAGTGAGCAGAACTGGGGAACAATTAATACAATGAAAATACTAAAGTGAAAAAGAACTTTGAAAGACTTTAGAGCTCTGATTAATACAATGTTTTCAAAAGAATGAAGATAAACCACTCTACTCGCCTCTTGCTAGAGAGGTGATGAATTTAAAATGTACAAAAAGCCGTATATTTTCCGACGTGGCCAATGTGGCAATTTGTTTTGGTGGATTATTTATCTGGGTATTGAGGGCTTTCTTTTTCAGTGTTCTATTTTACTTGATCATTGTGGAAGGTGGGGAGTAGTCTGGATACAGATCAATAAAATAAAAATAAAATTTTAAAGAGAGTCAGGGATACCTGGGTTCATATCTTTTCTCTGATGTACGCTTTGTTGTTCAATTGTTCTCAATCCCGTCTGACTCTTTGTGACCCCATCTGGGACTTTCTTAACAAAGATACTGGAGTGGTTTTCCATTTCCTTCTCCAGATCATTTTACAGATGAAGAAACTGAGGCAAACAGGGTTAAAAGACTCGCTACGGTGTCACACAACTAGTAAATGTCTGAGGCCAGGTTTGAACTCAGGAATATGAGTCTTTCTGGCACCAGGCCCGGTGCTCTATCCACTGTGCCACCTAGCTGCCCTGATATACACTGGCCATGTTAAAAAAAAAAAAGACTAATTCGCGTGATAAAGCCCAAGCATTGACCTTAGAGAGGGGCATTCTAGAGAGGAAGGTTTCTATAATGAAGATTCTAAAAGATATTAGTTGGTCATCTTGTATAGGATGCCTTGAAGTTTAACTTTGAACAATGATATTAGGAATGTTTTTGTTTCCAGGTACTTAGATTTCAAGGTAAGCCACATGCTAGACTGTTTTGTTTTCAGAGTAGAGAAAAAGTGTACTTCTAACTGGCTCTTAACTGATTTGATAACCTTTACTGAAGTGTGCCTTAAAAAAATCAGAGTAAGCCATTTATTTGATGCCTTTTATGTTAAAAAAAGACAAATAGATCCAACTACATAAAGAAAATGGAACAATATTCAAACGCTACATAGACACACATAATAATGGCCAAACATAATAGATAGTAGAATGGACCCCAGTATTAAATGCAAAAAATCATCTGTTGCTAGAAGTTTTTTAAGTTTTTAACTTTTCACAAGCCATTATTGGATGTGCTTCTTTATATTCGCCCTGGTCTTTTTTGCTTTCCAGTGATTGCAGAACATCAGAATGGGCAGCTTTTGATCTGCATTGTCAATTAGTATTCATCATATAGGATTCTTCCAAGATTTCAACTATGTTTCTTAATGGTATAGTTTTTACCATCTTCAACTTTCTTTCCATATCCAATCTGTTGACAAGACCTGTTGATTTCCTCTTTGCTGCATCTCTCTATTATATTCCCTTCTCACCTCCGACGCTGTGGTTCAGGTCTTCATCACCTCACACTTGAGCTATTATAATAGCCTACTGGTGGGTCTGCCTGTCTCAAGTCCCTTTCCACTCCAGTCTGTCTTCTACTCAGCTGTCAAAGTGATTTTCCTAAAGTGGAGATCTAAAAGTGACACCCTTCCCACAATAAATTCCAAATGGTTACTCCAGGATCAAAAATAAAATTGCTGTTTGGCATTCAAAGCCTTTAATAACCTTCCCCCTTCCCTTCTAGTCTTCTTACACCTTACAATCCCCCCAGGCACCCTATGATCCAGTGCCACTGGCTTCCTTTGCTGTTCCTTGAACAAGACATTCCATCTCCTGAGTCTAAGCATTTTCATCGGGATGAAATGCTCTATCTCCTCATCTTGGCTTTCTTCAAATCCCAGATATGGGAAGCCTTGCCAGTTCCAGAGTGTTCCCTCTATTGGCTATTGCCAGTTAATCCCCAAATATCTTATTTGTACATAGTTATTTGTATATTGTTTCATTAGACTATGAACTCCTTGAGAGCAGGTACTATCTCTTACTTTTCTTTGTATCTCCAGTACCTAGCACAGTACCTGGCACATAGCAGGTGCTTAATACATTTTTATTGACTGACTTTTAATTTTATGTCTTTTTCATACTTTGATTTTTCTTTGGATATTTTATTTACTATGCCCATTTTAATTTTAATCTGCCATATTTGAGGATCAGCTTCAGTCCTTTGAGCTCTGTGGTTAAGAAAAGCGAAAGTCAGAGTGCCTGAGGGAAGGAGACCATGCCTGAAGTACATCTTTCATATAAATCCAATGTGGCAGACCAGAAAGTTTATCTCACTTTATCTGGATAAGGAAATTGAAATCACAGTGTTTCTGAACAGGTATGTTTGATTACTCAATGGGCATAACCAGATTATGAAGCTCAGTCAGGAATGTGTAGGTTCTCCATGACATTTTAGGTTGTTAACGATCATAGTAAAGATTTATGAACTGGTTAGTCCTAGGGATACAATAGGTGGGTATATATAGCCTTTAGCTTCTCTTTTTCAGTTTGTAAATATCTTTATCACCTTATAAAGTTATTCTGATATGAAAATGAAAGCTAAGGTTATATGAGAAACTCTTTTGTCAGAGATGCTCTTAACACAGGTTATATTTAACTCCTTCCAGTCGATTATAGTCCACAGTTTGAGCTCTCTGTCTGGGTCAACACAATGTAAGCACATGTATTTAAACTTAAATTTTCCTGACTTCTGGTCCAGTAAAGTCCCTGCCCTTTAAGAAAAATCACATCAGATCCATCATGATAGTAGAATTTGTGTTACTATTGTTATAGCAAAAATGTGGCAATTTGCCACAGAATGCCCCAAGGCATCATGGAAGATTTCACATACCTTCAAGAGCAGAGAAAAGATGCTTTGTTTTTTCAAAATGAAGAAAGATCTATTCATGAAACACCATAAGAGCAAATGATGAGGTTCAGCTGTTCATATCTTTCAATCAATCCTTTTTTTTTTCACAAAGGTAGTGGATTGATAATTTCCAAAAACTGACCTAGTTCGGCCATTTGCTATTAGTTGTTCATTCCTTGGCTTTCTGACTCATCTCTTCACATTTCTATCTGTTAATATTGGATCTTTAAAGAAAGATGACCTTTAGTTTCTCTTGCTTCTCTTAGTTTCATTTATTTTTCCCCTGATACTCTCCCTCTGAAATAGAAATGCAGACTTGGAGTTAGGAAGACCTAACTCTGGGTTAAAATTCTGCCTTTGACACACACTGGCTGCTGGAGATCCTGAGCAAGTCCTTTAAGTGCTTAGTGAACCAGACACCTCTTTATGAGTCCAAGTTGCATAGTAGTATATTGGCATTGGTAAAGGGAGTGTCTTTGTTAAGAGTTTCCTATAACAAAGAAATCATAGGTCTGATTAAAAAAATCCCTCGAAATTATTGAAGTAAATATCTCCTCCCAGTTCCTCTATCTTCCCCTGCCCATTCACCAGCCTTGACATTGTAGGTCCTACTCTTCAACCCAATCTTTTGCCACCATCCAACCTTATTCTCTGGTATACACACCACCTATGACCCTTCCTTGCGTCTGCAAGTTCCTGGTTATATAGAATCTTTTGGTTTCCTTTATCCAATCTTTATTTCTTTTATTGTCTTCACTTCTCTCTCCTTTTCCTTATTTTCTTCCTATTACTTCTATTTCTCACAATTATGGAGATGGGAACATAAAACAAAAAGATACAACAATTATAAAGGTAGTTAAATGTGAGGTATGAGCTATTTATCAAAGTTGTCACCAAACAGTGAGTATGTGAAGCAAAAACTAGGTAGAGATTCCTGAATAGTTGTTGGCTTTCCTACTTTAAATTTGAGTATTGCACCAGTCTAGTAGATTAAGAATCTGAAGCCCAGGTGCACCCATAGCTCTTTACTGGCATAGAATAAGGACTGATCCTCATTTTGAGCATTTATGGATTTGTTTCCAGGTTGCTCTGGACAAGTGTGTCTTCTTTATGAAGTGCCTAGAAACTAATCAATAGAATTTTGTTTCCCTCCTTGACAATTTGGCCTGTGTTTGGCAGCAGTGCTGGGGGTCAGAAAGCCAGAGCTGCATTGCTTGGGGATATGGTGGAGGGAATTTTCTCTTGCCATTGAGACAAGTGAGCATGCCTCCTCAGCGTTGCTGGCTTGATCTAATTGTTATCATTAGCACCTCCTCATGGGGACTCTTCTTTCCTTAACTAGTCACAGTGGAAGGATTATGGAAGAAGAAGGAAAAAGGATGAAGCAGATTACAAGCATCTACAAATCACTACTCTCACTTTGGGGTATAGTCCAAGAAGCCTTCTTCTCCTCTTTTCCTGACTCAACCCAGTAGGTCACTGCATCCTTTTTGCACCTCTGAAGCCAGTTGGGGAGGGGAGTTTTGGAAATGCTCCCACCCATTGCATTGCCATCCATGTGTCTTGGGTTTACCAAGTGCTGGAGGTGTCAGTACTTGGATTGCTCTCCTCTAACAGACTTGCTTCAGCAGCATTACCCACCCCCCAATTACTTAGTGATTAGGGACCTTGTATATTTATATTATTTTTTTCTATGTCTTGAGTTTTCTGGGTGATATGTGTGTGTGTGTGTGTGTGTTTTAGTAGGGATTTACTAGAAAGAGAAATGTAACCTAGTATTTTACACAACAGTTCCATTTACATGAGACTTTTTACAATTAAAGTTACTAGAAACAGAAAAAAGAGAAACTAATCAAGAAAACCAGCAACTCAAGCTTATCTTAGAGTTACTCATAAAGAAAGAAAAAAACAATCCTAGGGTGATCTGCAAAAGGATTTTGCCTCCTCAGAGTCTTCCAAAATGTTGCCTAATTGGAATTAAAAGCTTTATCTTCTGCCATGCTAAGTGGAATCAGTACTCTGGAGCTGGCCTCAATCTAGACCCAAACCTTTGGATTTTTGGTTGTTTTTTAATCCACTGTTTTTATTTCTGCACAACTTTTGGGGAGACTGTTATTGACTAAAGACTTCAATGCTTTGGTAATAATCTTAATTATCAAGTAAACAGGATAATTGTTTATGAAGGGTAAAGAAATAAGCACTATACTTGAAGATACTTTTCCTGGTTTTACAGGGTGTTCCTAAAGTCTGGACACATAGGCAATTGATGGCAATGTGGAGTCATTGCATTGAGTTCACGTGAATCTTGCAAAGTACATAGGCAATGTGGAGTCATTGCATTGAGTTCACGTGAATCTTGCAAAGTGCATCAACCTTTGCATTACAAATGATAGAAATCATATTGATTTTATTTGTTAATATTCCAATTAAATAAAATGTTGAAAATTTCAGTCATTTCATTTCTTGAAAACATGCATTTTTGCCTATGTGTCCAGACTTTAGGAACACCTTGCATAGTATCTATTAAAATGAGTAAACCCACCTACAGAATACAACAGGATTGTTGAGTATGAAGGAATGTTTCAGCATTTCATCTTCCCCACTCCGTAGTTACATCAATAACTCTGCTAAATATAATTATGTCATCCAATAAAAAAAAGATGGAAAACAGTATTCAAAATGAAGACAGTTCATTTTGGTGGCTATTTTGGGGGGCATCCAACATATCATACAAAGAAATGAGGGAATATTTTCATTTGAAAAGAAACTAGCAAGGCAGGGTCCTCACAGTTAATCATAATGGTTGGAAAGCTGGGTTAGGTTTTTGACAAAAGATTTTTCAGGTGAAGTCCACAAAGCCTTCCTTTACTTAGCCACTAACTCTCCTTCACTGTTTTAAATTTTAATAGGGCAGAGCTGTGTTAAAATCAAATACTGCTATTTCAGAGGAGGGAAAAGATAGACTGCAGAATTTATTTTTTTTAAAGCTCTAATGGATCAAGGTCACTCTCACCCACCAAAGCATTTTCAATTAATTTAAACAGATGGGTAAAGGTGCCAAACGCATTCAGAGATTTATCTTGACACAATTTATAGCTTCTGATAAGCCTTTTCTCTGGTTCCTTTCCCATGTGCCTTATAGTAAAGCCACCATCCAGGGGAGGAGGTGAGCTCCAGAGTCCACTGACATTTTGAGTCAGTGAAGGGCATTTCACATACATTTGCTCCTTCTCTTTATCAAAAAGGTACTGTTGGTGCAAAGTTAAGCCTATTTTAGACACTTTCCCAGTTGTCTTTGGGTTTCAAACAGGAGAGAAACAACTTGTCAGGGTTAAAGTGCCTCTTTAAATCCTGACCATTCATTTTCCCCAAAGCAATCTTTCAATGGCTGAATTATACTCTCCTCGCTTCATCTGAGAAGAAATCTGGGCTGCTGACTCTTAGCAGCATTCTCCACCAAATAAGTACAACTTCATGAGAAAGTAGCAAAGGGTAAAAACTGACCCCAAACCACACCATTTTCCTCATTGCATTCAGGAAACTTCCTTTATTTTAATTAAAAGTAGCAATTTTTGCTGTAAAAGCAGCACACATTTGGTGTTGTGTGAATGCTGAAAAGATTGCCTCCAGTTGTCTCTCACCCTTCTAATTAAATACAATGTGAAAACAAACCTAGTGGGTAGAGATATTGCCCCAGAGTAAGGAAGACCTAGGTTCAAACTCTATCTCTTAAATAGATGGTGTCCTAAAGATAGTGCAGTTTTAAGGCTTAGTAGCTTAAAGCTTTATTAAGAATTTTGGGATACTTTCTAGATTGGCTGTGTATCCTTGAGAAACAGGACCTCTTGGGTTCTAGTCCTCTGTGTTAGACTTGGGTAAATCACTCAGCCTCTTACTTCACTTTCCATTCCCCCAGACACCTCTGTAAAATTGCAAGCCCCACTCTTGCATTGATATAAGGAACTTTCTCATCGGGGGTTTCCATTACCAATCACAGGTCCAGTCCCATCCCATCCCCTGAACATACAAATCTAGGCTCATTTTTTAAAAAAATCATTTTTTATTTTGAAGTTAAACCTGAACTAACATGAACATTTTAATATATAAAAACAGAAAAGAGGATAATAGAGGGAATTGTGAACTATCGTTTACACTTTTAAAGGTGTATATTAAATTTCACACGGTAGTAACAAAACTGTCCTGCTTGTCTGTGTTCCATTCTGAATTTCCTTCTGCTTCCTTCAGTGAAGGCTCAACTTTCAAAGCAAGGTAATAGTTTTGTTTGCACAGTTCTTTAGCTCACAGTTTCAGTCTTTGGACTTAAAAGTAAGCCCAGGAGGCTGGCAGATAGTTATGTTTTCTTTGGGGATGGGGTGAAGCAAGGAAGAGGGTCCCAAACTAGGAATGTGTAAAGTGAAAGGCTGATTTATTCTATTAGCTACCCACCTTCCACTCACATTCCTTCTCTAGTACCTCCGAATGGCATGAAGGTGATGTGGGATCTCATGAGTTATGCCTGTGGAACACAAGTCCTGGCAGATCCTGTGGGGCAGGAAAGACTCTGAATACCCAACATGCAATGGACTGCATGTTCTTCAGTTGTCTGAGAACCAGGCTAGCTAAGTTCAGAAAGGCTCATCCCTAGGTCAGCTTCAGGCTGCAGGTCGATGAATTTTTTGACTGACAGCCACTCTTAAGAGAGGGTTGGTACTGGTATCCGGGAGGAGAGGTCTTACAGTGAGGATATTACAGATCCCAAAATTACTTAAGTACGCCCATTAGTCAGATCAACTTGAGAAGAAGCTAGACTCTCAGGACTGACACTGACAAGCTTGAATCGCAAGCTGACATATAGAACTGTAAGAAGATGGAATTTTGAGATGTCCCCCAGAGACTGGGTCAATTAAATATGAACAGGGAGGAAGGAAAGTTCTCCTTATGTTAATAGCTTCAATGTGACTACCTTAGAGCAAGATTCTCCAGCTAGGGAATATGAATTAGCAGAAGGAGGGAAGGCATTTCAGTAACTTTGATGATCCCTGGATCTTAAATTGGAGAGCGGGATAAGGAAGGAGAAATTGCTGCCCTAGATTCAGGGCTTATACTCTGGATAAAGAAAGTTGAAGTGATTCCAGTCAAGTCACATCAGTAAGTATTTATTAAAAGAAAAGAACAGGTATTTATGAAGTACCTGCTATGTACCAGGCATTGCGTTAAGCCCTTTACAGATATCTCATTTTATTATGTTTATTTTACATATTTATTAAGCATTTACTATGTGCCAGTTGCTCTAAGTACTGGGAATAAAAATACAAGCAGAAAGAAAGTCTCTGGTCTTAAGGAGCTTGCATTCTAATGAGGGCAGACATCACAAATAAGGGAGCTGAAAAAGTTTGGTAGTGGTAGAAGAGATGAAGATATCCGGCCAGGAGGATTATAGAAAGAATATAAGAGGGCCGAGAGTAAGTGTTGGGAGACTAATGAAGACACAGCTGACCAAGTCTCCCTCCTAAAAATGGAGGTTCTGGGAGGAACCAGACAATCAGAGGGAGAGGTCGCAGAGGAGGAAGATAACTCAAGTCCAGGGATAGAATGAGCTTCCATGGTGAAGGGGTTTCTGGGACATTGGAGAGAAAGACCAGAGAATATAGTGGATCATAATGAAGGCGTTGTTGGTCAATATCCACAGTATTATAATCAGCATGAATTAGGAAGCAGCAGACATAATGGAATGGAGAGAGAGGTTTGGCCATGTTAGTGAATGATACTGAAAGTAGAAAAAGGGTTTCTTTTTTTTTCCAAAGAGAAGTTTTGAATGAGAGAGATAATTGTGGTTTTAGTGGGGAACAGGAGGTTTAGGTAAAAAAGAGCTATCATTTCTAAGCTTGTTGAGAGATGTAGGAAATCCCAGTGGGTTCACAAACTTGATTTTGTTGATTTTTAAGCCCTGAAAAGCCTAATAAAGGCCCTGATTAGCCTGAGGTCAATGGTTCTTCCTGTCACACACTGTCATTTGTGGCTCAGTGATGTCTACCTTTTTAGTTGACTGCTATCATTTTCATGCAGGGTGGCAGTGTCTGCTTGGTACAGATCAGATATAAACTTGCAGTGAAGCACATACCCTACTAAACCAGCATTATTCCCCAAATCCATGAAGAAAGTCCCTCAAAATATTGGCAGCCTGAATGTATCAATGTAATTTTAGTTAATATGTTCTGAATCCATGACCCTGTCCCATTGGGGAAGCTAACAATGCAAAGAAACTCGGAGTCCGGCCTGTTCATTTTTACAGATGAGGAAACTGAGTTCTAGGAATGTAGAAGTGACTTTCTTAAGGTCAAAAAGTAATCATCATCGGCAGTGAGATTTGAACACAGGCCTCTGACTAGAGCCAGAACTTTCTGTATTAAAAAATAAAACAAAAACATTGTTTTCTTCCCAATCTCTCTCTCTCTCTCTCTCTCTCTCTCTCTCTCTTCTCTCCTCTCATTCTCTCTCTCCTCTCCTCTCCTTCTCTCTCTTCTCTTTCTCATTCTTTCTCTCTCCTCTCCTCTCCTCTCCTCTCCTCTCCTCTCCTCTCCTCTCCTCTCCTCTCCTCTCCTCTCCTCTCCTCTCTTCTCCTTTCCTCTCCCTCTCTCCCTCTCTCTCTCTCTCTCTCTCTCTCTCTCTCTCTCTCTCTCTCTCTCTCTCTACCTCCTCCTTCCCCCTCCCTCTCTCCTTTTGATGGATAAGAAAAATATCCTAAAACTCTATAACATAGAAGCATTTCATCTGTCTGAATCATTTCTAATATTCTAATATAGCTTTTGATCTTTGAGTCTCTTGGGGGCAAAGTAGCAATAGAGAAACAAATCAATTCCCGGGTATATGAACCATGCAACTGCCCACATACCTCCCACCTCCTCTATACTCTCCATTTCTCCCTTATGTGTTGCCTTCTCCCATTAGACTATAAGCCTCTTGAAATAGAGGCCGTCTTGTCTACTTGTATTTGTGTTTATTTTCACTGTGTTTATTTGTATGTCAGAGCACAGCATCTGGCATATAATAAGTACTTAAGAAATGTTTTTTTCATCAATTAATTAATTCGCCCCCTCATTCATTTAACCACTCTCGGTTTTGGAGTCCTCATCTATACAACAAGGAGATTTGACAAATTGATCACTAAAGTCTTGTCTAGCTCTAACAGTTTGCAGTTCTGGTTGGTTTTTGGTGGGGAGGGGAGCGGGGTCTGTAGTTCCCTGGTTCTATATTCAGGGCTTTTGAATGCCTCAATGTGCTTACATGTGAAATGTGACCTCCTTGTGAAGAGATCCAATACTTCAAGTCTGAAAGTGCCCGGATCACTATTCTAATTCTTGGTCTGGTTATATCCCCATCTCACAAAAGTGGAAAAAACTCTTCTTTCATTTTTCCTTTCTTTAATATGACCACTCTCATCCCTTTGTATACTCCATCACTTCTGCCATGTACTCATGGCTGTAATGACATTGTGGTCTTTTGAAAGAGATTCCTATCCTTTCTTCACCCCATATGAAAATTTAAATGAAAAAATAACTTTCAATTTTTCTCCTTTTTAAACATGTTTCAATACTGAATGAAAAAAGAAATATTGCTTTGTATAACCTTATAAAACATTTTCTTTAACCTTTATGATATAGGACACTACTTTTAGCTAGTTTCCTTAGAGATTCTATAACATAAAAATTAATACTCTGCAGTAAAATGAACTTTTACAATTGTAATTTTAGTGATTTGATACTTTTACTAGAGGTAAATCTTTTTGACGAGCTTGTCTGGTGATACATTATTTTTTTCCCTTAATTTTAGCTCACATTTATCTAAGATTTACAAAAGTTAAGTAACTTGCTCTGCATCACACAACCAGCATCTGAGAGAAGATTCAACCACAGGTCTTCCTGATGTCAAGTCCAGAATTCTGTCCAGTGTTCTATCATTATCCAAAGACAATGTTTATCTTTTAATTAACAAGAACATCAGAGAAAGGGAATGAGCTATAGAGGTGTAGAAGGATTCAAGAAGGACCTCTGGACACAGGGAAATGTGTTTGGACCTTGAATTCCTGGGGGTTGTGGTTTCAAAGAGAGTATTGTCTTCTTCCTACCCCAAGAGAGAGTTGAGTATTTTGGAGTGAATGGTACTTGGAAAGATGGCAGGGGATTTTTTAAGAAACTGAGTGGCAGTGGTGGCAGCAGCAAGGGGAGGGGAAAAGGGGGGAATGCGATGGGTGCTGCTGTGTCCCACACAGTGGTGGATGGGACATCTTCAGGAGAGAGATGCTGAACATGAAGTGAATGAAGGATAAGTAAGCCTAGATTCTACTGCAGAAGCTGTTGCCTTTGGCTGTAGGAATAGAACAGACAGCGGTCACCATGGTTGAGGGGTGTCTGATTATTGGTAAACTTTTCCCTGGCCAAGAAATTGTCCAACTCATGAAGTACAATTTTTCTTCCTTTCCCTCCTTTTTTCTTTTAGAAGACAGTTGTTTACATTTAGAGTTTTCTGTTCTTTACATAGGCAGCTAGGTGGCATGGTGGATAGAGTGCTGGGCCTGGAGTCATCTTCCTGATTTCAAATCCCACCTCAGACCTTTGCTAGCTGGGTGACCCTGGGCAAATCACTTAACCCTGTTTGCCTCAGTTCCTCATCTGTAAAATGAGCTGGAGAAGGAAACGGCAAACCACTCCAGTATTTTTGCCAAGAAAACCTCAAGTGGGTTCACGAAGAGTCGGACAAGACTGAACAACTTCCTTTCCTGTCCTAGAGGACAGTTTAAATTTAGAGTTTTCTGTGCTTTACTTGCTATTTTAATTAGTATCTAAGCAAGCCCAATTAATATCAAGGATTCATCTTAATTACTTTTGAGTAGCATTTTTCTTTATTTGCAAGGAGTGGTGAGGGCAACAGAGAGAAACAGTTTTTGGTATTGGTATACAGAAACGAAAGATGGACCTGGTCCAAAAGTACGTGTCTGGAAACTGAGCTAAACTGAGAAAGAATCCTATGGTTTTGGTTATTAATAATTGTTGTAAGTTTCCCAAAAGGCAGAACTAAATTAGATCTGGGGTTTTTATCCTTTGCTCCAGGCTAAAAATGATTCAGATTCATTTTGCTGTCTGGGACAAGGTTGGGCTGTTGGGTCACATTTTCTCATTCACCCCTTTCCTGCTCCTCAACACACACACACACACACACACACACAGCTCTTTGCAGGGGGTAGAATTGAGGATGGTGACTAGGGAATAAGACCCCCTGGGGAGAGGAGACTAATTAGTAAAGCTTCTGTGGAAAGGGCATTGTCATAAACTGTGGCTCTGGCATCCAAGGACCAATGCCCAAATCCTGCTTAACCTTGGGCAAGTCACCTAACCTGCCAGAGACTCTGTTTCCTCGTTTGTACATTAAAGAAGTAGATGGCTTCTGAGAACCCTACTATGTCCGTCCAGTGTAGATTCTAATGGCTTTTTCTCTTTTTCTCTATAAGAATAAATAAAATTCAAGTAATATGAATAAACATTTTACGGCTAGATCTGTGATTACATATTAATGGCTTTTTTCTTAAAAGAATAAGAATGAATAAAATTCAAATAATATGAATAAATATTCTCATGATCCAAAGGTAAGAAAAAAATGCTATTTGACTTTCCTGAGGATCACACTCTATCAGTGGTGGGATTCAAATAAATTAATAACCGATTCTCCACGGAACCGAGCTGAGACTCTGCCACCTCCGCTGAAGTGGTGGGGGTCTGGGTGGGAGGTGGGGCAGGCCCCACCCCTACTAAAAACTGGTTCACAGAACTCAACCTAAAATTAGGTACCAGCTCTCCCAAACCGGTGCAAACAGGCTGAATCCTATCATTGAATCTATTATACTTTCTTAGGATCATATATTTAGAGCTAGAAAGAACCTCAGAGACCCTCTAATTCAATCTCATTATTTTACAGATGAGGAAATCAAGGCCTGGAGAAATTAAGGACAGGCCCAAGGTCATAAAGAGTAACATGAGAGGTGGGATTTGGGGGGTGGGTAGTCATCCAGTAATGGTCAGAAGAAGAAGAGACAAGTAATGGGGGTTGATGACTTCCTGCTAAGTAATATCAAGATTAAAAAAAAAAACCTGACGTAATAAAGATGCCCTCTGCTTTTTGGGGTCATGTTTCTGGAACTTCATGGATTATTTCCCGGAAGCTTGTCAAACTTGACTACCACAGCCTATGGCAATGAGTTGTTTTGAGAACAACTGATACCAACAGAAGAACATAGAAAACATAGCTAAGGATTATGAAGTCCTGAGCCAAAAACTGAAGCCCTGAGGGCCAAAGGGTGTGTTTTCATGACTATTACTCATTTAGTTTAGAGGTTTCAGAAGAGAAAGGCACATCTGCACACCAAATGGCTGGTCAAGAAGATGGTGTCTGAGAATGGAATTTGGATTTCTTGAACAAAAATTAACATGTAGGAATAATATCTTTTTTGTCCAGCAATATCATGCCCCTCATATGGTCTGGCAAAAGAGATTTGCCTGGAGTCTCATAAATATGATCAAGAGAGCTTTAGACTGAAAATTAAGGAAAAAGGAGAAAATCGCTTACATGTGTCTGCCAAATCAAATACCACAGAGGGGAGCAGGCACAATGTGGAGGAGATAACCAGTAATTCAGAGGCAAGAATATTAAAAAGAGAACCAGCAATAAATCCTGTCACTTCAAATGTTGCTGTATAAACATACAAAGGATGAGTAACAAACAGGGTGAACTAGAGACAGTAATTTGAGGCAGCAGATGAATTCAGATGAATTGTTAATCTTGGGAAAGACGAAATTCATGGCTGGAATATGGCTCCAGAAGGTACATGCATCTTGCTCAACACAATATCTGGCATGCAGTAAACATTTAATAAATGCTTGTTGACTGTTCAAAATGAACAAAATGTATAAAAGGGGAGTTGGAAGATGATTAAGATAAAAAGGTATACTCAGGAAATCAGGTCCCTGTCAGATCTACATTGACTTCAAAAACCACAAATTAACATCATTTATGTTGTATTATGTTTTTATTTGTCTTGTTAAAATTTCCCAAGTACATTTCAGTCTGTTTTAGGATGTACTCAGGAGTTATGTGGGTTAGTTGTGTGGGGAGTTTGACACTTTTGCTTTAGACCACCTAGAAAAGAGTCCATACCGAGAATCAAAACCTCAAAGGATGGGAGGGACCTCAGAGGGTATCTAGTCTACTCATACCTGAAAAGGAATCTCCTAAACGACATCCCTTGACATTGGGTAATTTCTTCTTGAAGACTTCCACCACTTCCTAAGGTAGCCTATCATACTTCTGGACAGTTTTAATTAAAATGCTTTTCCTGACACTAAAATTGAATCTGCCACCCTGCAATGTTTAGTCGCTGGTTCCTGTTAGGTCCTTTAGGGCCAAGAACAAGTATAATCACTCTCTCACATGGCAGTTAGGTGATGCAGTGGATTGAGCACCAGGCTTGGAGTCAGGGAGACCTGAGTTCAAATCTGGCCTCAGATACTTGCTAGCTGTGCGTCCTTGGGCAAATCACTTTAATTTTGTTTACCTCACTTCCTCAACTGTAAAATAGGGATAATACTTGAATCCCCCTCCCAGAGTTGTTGTGAGGATGGCACAGCAGATGCTATATAAATGTTAGCTACGATGATGATATGATTTCAAATATTTGACTACAGCTCTCACGTGCCGTCCTCACCTAAGTCTTTTCTTCAGGCTACACATCCCCACTCCCTATTGCATGGCATGGCCCATTGATCATGCCATCCTGATTGTCTGCTGTTGTATTCTCTTTAGCTTGTAAAAATCCTTCCTAAAATGTGCCATCTTGACCTGAATACCACATGTAAGATGTGGTCTGACATCAGGGTTCAACATAGACTATTATCTCTTTCATTCTAGACTCTACACCTGATTTGATGTATTCTAAGGCTAGTATCTCCTTTGACCTGACCCTCCATCAACTTGTACTGGCAAGTCTGGGTGGCCACAAGAATGACTACTCCAGATTTCAGGTCATCTTTAAGTCACGAGGCCCCTTCCTGTGTGTTCATTTTTAATAGTCAGTTGATACAATAAAAGCAAAGACATTTACTGAAAAGGAATAAACAGTAGTAGCAAAACATTTCCTTCATAAACCTGAGTGCCCTTTCCCAAAACATATATAGCATCACTAAGAAAAGTAGGCATGCACATAGATTATACCAGTAGAGAGGAACATGTGACTGAAGGATGTCTCTGGCATTGGGGGACTCTGGAGGGGCTCCTTTCTCTTCTTTCAATGGACTCATGCTGCTGACCCTGGAAGGCCCACACCCTTTTGCTAATTGGGTCATGAGAAGTGTGAAGCCCTCAGGCCCTGAAAAAAGGGTACATATATATATTCTCTGAGGTTAGCATTTTGCTTTGGGGGATCTACTCATTGGAAGAGTGTTGTTGTATAGTCTCTGGGTAGCCGTTAAGGAGCCCCCTGGCTTTGAAAAACCCAGACGTTGGTGCTTCTCTCCCTGGTAACTATGTATATAATGGCTTGGTCAGATGACTAGAAGCCTGTCTGTTGATTTGTGTTATTTTGCTCTGTTTATGTAATTTCTACTTGTAGTTTCCATTTGTATTTGCTCTGAAGTTTAGGGAGCTGACTTTTTCCCCTGAACTAAGTGAATGATATACGTATGTTTAATTAAAGTAAGATTAACCCTTTAAAATTGCTTTCCTTAGAAAAGCAGATCAAAGGTGTTGTTGGTCTTACACAGCACAGTAGCAGCAAGTAGCATTGTTGTTACAAAAGTAGAGAATGCTGAGTCCTCTATAAAGGAAGGCTTTTGGAGGAATTTATTGCTTCACCACAAGTCCTCCAATAAGAGGAGAGATGCAACTGAAGGGAGCTGTATTTAGTATCAAAACCTGAGCCACTCTGCATGATGATGAGATTTCAGGTGATTGGCTTACTCTAGTAGAGGTATGATGTTCATGTAGTAGAAAACAAGGAGATCCACTGATGGAAACATTACCTGGAAAGTTTTTTTTATAAAGAGGGCTTTATAAAAGGCTCTACATAGCCCTTCTGGCTCTCTTTTCTATTCTACAGTGATGATTCTTTCAAATGATGCTTTATGTATGGTCTACAGAGCTGGCTAGCTTTTTAGAGGCCACCAAGGATGTAGTTGAAACTCTATATGCTTCCTTGACAAGCTGCAAATGGATCACTTTTGCTTTTGTACACTATGCAATTTACAAATAATTCACTTAGGGTGTATGGACGTTCAAAAATCTGAAAGGAGCAAGTCTCAAAGATCTTATTTTCTGTTGCCTGCCTCTTATAACATGTAATTTCACAAAGTGAATTGAAGGGACTCAATTGGTCATGGGTCCCTGATCACTCCCTCTTATATAAGATTTTATTAGATTTTTTTTTGACTGCCATGGTACGCTGTTGACTTATATTAACCTGGTAGTCCTTTAAAATCTCCTGATACTTTTCAAATGAGCTGTTGTCTAATTATTCCATCCCATATGGACCTAATTATGACTCATAAGGAGGAACTGATTGTTGAAATAGTGATGATGGGTACCTTGGGAGGAAGAAAGGACTTAATTTTAAGAGTTAATGATTGAGGACCAGAAAGCTAGAAATAATCTGACCTATAACCTAGGTGTAGGGTGAGCAGATCTCAGAGAGTTCAAAGAAAGGATATATAGGGTTGAATGACCTTAAATTCTACTGGGAAATTTGGCTCAGGAGGAATGAGTAGCTCCATAGAATGAAATTATGAAGTTACAAACTCAACTGATTTTAAAGAGGGAATAAAGTAGAGCTATTTAAAGACTAATGTGGAGACTGTCTAGAGAACCCATCAACTAATGAAAGTTGTAAAAAACTACCTCTCTCCAGAAAGACACCAGGCTTGCGTGGGGGCCAGACTTCAATGAGGACAGGAAAATTTGTTTCTTTGGAAGCAGGGATCCTTCCAGGGCCTTTGAGGGAGCCAAGTGGCAGAGTGGACAGAGCTCTGTCTTTTGATCAAACTGGCTTCAGACATTTACTAATTGTGTGGTCCCAGGCAAGTTGTTTAACCTCTGCCTCAATTTCCTCATCTGTACAATGGGGATAATAATAGCTCCCATAGTAGTTGTAAGGATCAAATGACATTACATATGTAAAGCATATTGCAAACTCTAAAGTACTATGTAATTGTTAGTGATTATGATAGCTATTATCCTCAGGAAAAGATTTATTGGATCTGTGCTTCCTCGGCACACAGCCTAGACCACCCTCTGTCTCCCCCTTCTCACCTCCCCTACCCCAGAGCAAGGCTGTAACAGGGATGGTCAGACCCTGTTTCCCCAGGAGTATAACCCTAGCAGAAACTCATACTCAGGAGAGGAGAGATGGTATATGTGTTCCACAATCCAGGACTGACTGGGGTGGAAGGATTTCCACAAGCCCAGATGTCCAAGCTGGCCCAGGAAGGGAAAAATGTGATATAGTGAGCTTATTGTCAATCTGAAGTCTCCTTACCACCACCCCAGGAAAACCAGAAAGTTACACCCGGAAGGAGCTACAACCAGGAGATCCCAAGAAGAAGAAAGACAGTAGTTGGCCTTTCTCCCCATCTGGAATAGCCATCCTATGGACTTGGGAAATGACTTCCAGAGACCATGCTGCTTCTTATCCAATATTAAATATCATGGAAATTTACTAGCCAAATTTCAATAGAAGCCAGTAGATAAGATTGAAAGATAAGTATTCCCATTTAGTAAGTATAGACAATGATGGAATTATTCCATTTGGATCTATATTTCTTTGTAAGGTATCTTTTTAATTTTTTTTTAGCTATGACAGTCATTAAAGCCAAGTATCAAAATAAACCTAACTTAGAACTAGACCTTTAAATCATTCTATCACCTTTAGATTTTCAAAAATAATGAAACATATTCAATCATGTTATTCTCACTAAAAATACATTTTAAATGAGAAAAGAAAGTTTTTCCATGTGGCTAGCAAATAATTTTAAATTGTTTATTTCATCAATTCATCCTTCTTACATTAAAATTTTTTGTTTCTTATGTGCAATATATTAATATAGTATGTAATTGATAAATTAATATACATATGTTTGGAGTATATGCTTAAAAATGTTTTGCTGCTAGAGGAACACAATCCAAAAAAATGAAGAGACAATTGACCTAATATTTGCTTGAAGATGTCTAGGGATCAGGAGCCCGCTAGCTACTGAAGCAGATTATCCCATGTTTGGAGAGCCTCAGCATGATGCTCAAAGATGGTTAAATAAAATTATTTAGCACACTTTGTAAGTATCATGAGTTGAATCTGAACACTGGTCTTCCTGATTCCAGGTCCAGCATTTTATCTACTTTCAATCCAATCCAATAAAAATTTATTAAGCATGTACTATGAGTCAGATGCTGTGCTGAGTGTTGAGAATACATTCAATAAAAAGTTCCTATTTTTGTCAAAGAGCTCATAATCTAAATAGGGAGATAACACACAAAAGGAGACAGGAAAATGGTCAGGGGGAAGGAATACCATGGAGTACTAGAGTAGAGGCATCTTGTTCCTCAGAGTTGAAACCAGGCAGGGCAGCATATGCAAAGCAGAGTGAGCCACAATCCACTTTCAGCCCTCTATAAAAGAAGGCAGTGGGAAGAATTTGGTACTCTGCCTTCAGCCCTCCAGTCAGAGGGGAGAAGAGGCTGAGGGAGGTGCTGTCAATCAGATGGTGCTGAGTTTAGGAGTGGTGAGTTTATCCTGGAAGAGGCCTCTTGTTCCCTGAAACCAGGAAGAGTGACAGACTCAGAGGGGAATGCATTCATAGCATCATTCTGCCATGATGCCTCTGAATATAAGAACAGAGAGATCTCAATTAACTTTGTGATACCAAAAAGCTCATAGATTTAGGGTTGTAAGGGACTTTTCCGACATAATTCTCTCACTTTACAGATGAGATTAAGTGATTTGATACAGGTCATAAGTAGTAGAGGCATTGTCTGAAGCCAAGTCCATTGATTCCAAATTCAGCATTCTTTGCATTGTGCCACATTGCTCCTCAATCTCCACCCCCAAGGCCACAACAATAATTCCAATCTTGGAATTGTTTCTATCGTTTCATTGAATTTTTTTCCAGTGCAGCAGTACAACAAAATGGTATGGAAGGAGAAGGAAAGGGAACAAGTATTTATATGCCACCTACTATGTGCCAGGCACTGTGCTAAGCGTTTTATAAATATCATCTCATTTTATCTTCTCAACAACCTTGGGAGGTAGGTGCTACTATTATTCCCATTTTATAGCTGAGGAAACTGAGGCAAGCAGAGGTAAAGTGACTTATCTAAGGACACATAGCTTCGAACACAGATCTTCTTGATTCCAGGCCCAGTATTCTATCTCCTGTGTCACCTAGCTGCCTTTGGGCATGGCTTAGATTAGATGGCTTTTCCAATTGTGATATTCAGTGAATTTTTTATGGTATCCTGTCTAAAAGTGACTAAATTATTCCTGAGGTATAGCTTCCTTCATTAGAAAATCTGGCTCCATAGATTTAAGGGGGATATTATTTTTGGAAAACTCTAACTGCTTTGACCTATATTTTTACCTTGTTATCACTTTTTAAACTCAACTGAAGTCCTATTTTGAGGTCCAACTCTATTCTGGAGGCAGGCTTCCCTTGAAGAAGAGTACAATCTGTAGCGGTTTCTACCAAACTAAAAAGACTTCCAATATGGGCCAAGTGATAGACTGTGCAGTGTTATTTTCCATGTTTGTATTGCATATTTTTGGGGAAGCAAATTAGTGACTTAAAAAGTTGTGGCAAAACATTTTATGACCGGAAAGCTTCACCACATTGAAACGAAAAGGTGAAAAGCAACATACCAACTTCCTGTGTATCTTTTTTTTTTCCAGAAAAGTAAAAATACCCGTATGCCATCACCCAAACCTCTGTGCAATACACACTTCTAGTGATGTAGGTATACGGATCAAGGTGATGTGTCTGTCAGTAGTCAAACTATGAAATGATATCAGTTTCTCCACAGGAGACTGGTTACATTAGTTTTTTTTTTTCCGAAGGACTCACCTCACTCAATTATCCACCTACTAATGAATTTTTTGGCTAAAGCAGTCATGAAAAGGCATAAAAAGTGTGGCTGAATTAAAATATGTGTAGTGAAAGAAGATGGCATTGAAACTAGGGACCTTACGAACTTTCAAGTAAGACTCTTTAAAGCAGTCCCTTTAAGCATCGATTACCCCAAACTTAATCTACACGACAGCTGGTTGCAGTCCTAAAGTTGAATCACTGGATGGTCTTGGGAGAAATCATGCCACTTCAGTTTTCCTATTGATATAATGAAATAATATTTAAGTTTTCATCCCAAAGTCTACATTGAGGTCTGAATATACCCATTCTCCTACTAAATGATTGTAATAGCCTAAAAATGACTAGAATTTGGAGCTGAAAACGACTTTAGCAATCTTCCTGGTTACCCCTTCATTTTCAAGATGAGTAAAGAAAAACTCTGGAGAGATGACAAGACTGACAATGCCTTTATTGAATAGTTATTTAAGCTATTCATTGTTTCTGAATGAGACTAAGAAGCAATGAGATTTCAGTGAAATATTCTGAGCTTTCCAAAGAAAAACAATCTACAAATATAAGAGATGCTGATGATAGAACCCCTCCTGGTGCCACTAAGATGTTGGATAGTCTTAAGATCTGGGTCTGAGGTACATCTGTAACAGTTGCTAGCTGTGCAATGCCTTGGCAAATCATTTAACCTCTGAGCTTTAATTTCTGCTTCTGTAAAAGAGGAGTACATATACTAGCATTACCTCTTTCACTTTGTTGTTATGAAGAAGGTCCTTTACAAGTCTTAAAATACCGTTTAACTTGAGCTGTTATTCCTGTTGTAGTGGTGTTATTACTAGTAGCAGGGGTAACACTAATAATGTTAAGCATGTACCCAAACTGTTCATATTCCATAACAAATTAAGGAGAGGTTAACATACTGCACATAACGGGCTTATGAACTAATCCACTATGCCATCTACCCTTAGAGACTCTGCCTCTGTCAGTGAATATTTCTATCCCAGTGCAGTAAATCTTGTAGTGAGAATAAAGTAGAAAGAGGCAAAATGTAATGAGAGAGGAGATATAAAAGAAAATTGTAACATGGATAACATGACATATTAAGAACCCAGAATCACTTTCCAGCCTCCGGATTATAAATAGAAATAATTAATGTGACAAAAGCCTTGAAAACTGCTGTGCATGTATTAAAGTGGTGACAGCCCTTCTATTATAAATCCTTCTTTTCAGGGGTTTGTGGCTTGGCCATAAAAACTGACTTGGGGCTGAAACCTGGCATATGTTGTGTTAGGCTGAAGAGCAAAGACTTCTCTATTTAATTAGAGACTTTCAGCTGTTATGTCTTGATAGGAGTGGGGCGGGGGGGAAAGGAGCTCACTGACTCTGTGATCTTGATTTGTTAAACTCTGATAGAAAGGGCAGTTATCTTAAAAATGGGAATTTTGGATTTAATAGTGATGAGTAAATTGTGAAGGCTGGCTGCTAGGCTCCACACGCGCCCGGACTCAAGAGGAAGTACAGATGATGATTTACATGGCAATAGCTTCATGTCTTGGCAGAGGGACAGTTGAACCAAACTGTCTATGTGACAGCAGTCATTGCATAGAATGCTACTCCCTGGGGGCCCGATTAGAGGTTGTAATTGTGCTATTTTTTTTTCAGGAAAATTTGCATAATTCACATAGACTCGACTGGAAATATATAAAAGATTAATGGGAATAAGGGAGGACAGTAAAAATGTTGATATTTCTTTAGAAAAGAAACATTTATTTTTATGACTCCTTAATTCCAGAAAGGACTAAATTGAAGAGGAAGTTGGCACATGTTTAAGCTGAACAATTCTAAGGAATGAAATAGGTTATTTGGGTAAAATATTTTGGTGAAATTATACACTGGAACACTTTGGTTCATTGGAGCAACACTGTGGGATGTTGAGGAGTGTGGCTTTCTTTGTCCCCCCTGGCCAGTGTATGCAGTCGGGCCTCCCTCCTGAAAGGCTGTCTAGTTCACTTATCCTATGCTTTATGGAAAAAAAAATTGGTTGAGTGGATATTTACAGGAGACTTTCCTTTTTTCTTCTCTCTGCCAGTAGCTATGACCTTGGACAAATACTCAATGTCTCTGGACCTCATTTTCCTCATCTGTAAGGTGGGGGAGCAATGAACCAGGTGATCTAACAGGTCACTTCTGGTTTTGAAACGCTTATGATTTGCTAAGGAACAAAACTGCTTGACTTCGGGTATGAGTTGGAATTTTTCTTTATATTTACATAAACTTTTTGGGAAAAACTGGTAGACCAGGAGAAGAAAGTCCATTTGTTGTCTGGTCATTTTCTAGTTGTGTCTTTGTGGCCCCACTTGGGGATTTCTTGACAAAGATACTGGAATGATTAGAGATTTTCTTCTCCAGCTCATTTTACAGATAAGGAAACTGAGAGGCAAACAGAATTAAGTGACTTGCCCGGTATCACACAGATTGTAAGTGTCTGAGGCTAGATTTGAACTCATAAAGATAAGTCTTCCTGACTATAGGCCTAGCAGTCTATCTATCCATTGTGCCACCTAGCTGCCCTGAAAATAGACAGAAGCAACATTTTGTTGTCGTTATTCCAATATTTCTTTTTCTCTAAACTCAAGAATCTGTTTAGGATAGTCAACCACTGATTTTCTGCTATTAGAATCATAAAGTCTTTAATAGAATAAATAGAAGTCTCTTGCTGTTTTTATTTTCTGACGTTACATACCATGTAGCTACTACCAACTTCCCTTAGAATTTCACAGGGCTGTGAGTGCAAGGCACGAACAAATTTATTTACAGGTTTGGGGAGGAAATAGGGCTCAAATCAGAGCTTGCTGGCTACCAGCAAGCAACTCTTCCTTGGTGGCCTATGGATATGGTTCCCATTGCTTGTGGTGCTCTGAAACATATCCACTACTCTCCCTCCTGTATCAGTAACTCTGACTGCAGTTCTCCTCTGCTCGCAGAAGGTAGTACATGGTGGAATTTTCTGCCAGATTAGCCTGGTTTCCAAGGCCATTTCCTATTTTTCCTAATGGAATCACCATTGCCCTGTTCCATTCCTTGTTGGCAGAGGAGTGACTAGGAGTGGAGGGGAGGGGATAGGCATGGGAAGTTCCCGAAGCTGCTGTATTTGGATGGGAAACTTGGAGACTTCTCTCCTTCTCCATTTCGTGGAATGTTGAAGTAGTGCCCATGGGAATCCTGCTTTGAGCTTTCTCTTAAGTTCTGTTCTTTTCATGGTCGGGAGACTGGTAACAGAACATTCTAAATTCAGGAGTGTCCACAAGTTTATTCCTCCTTCCTTCCCTCCTTTCTTTCCTTCCCTCCTTCCTTTCCTTCCTCCCTTCCTCCCTCCCTCCCTCCCTTCCTTATTCCCTTCCTTCCTCCCTCCCTTCCTTCCTCCCTTCCTTATTCCCTTCCTCCCTTCCTTCTTTCCTTCCTCCCTCCATTCCTCTCCCTCCCTTTCTCCCTCCCTTCCTTCTTTCCCCTTCCCTTCCTTTATTCTTCTCTCCCTCTCTTCCTCCCTTCCTCCCTCCCTCCCTTTCTTATTCTCTTCCTTCCTCTCTCTTTTCCTCCCTCCCTTCCTCCCTTCCTTATTCCCTTCCTTCCTTCCCCCTTCTTTCCTCCCTTTCTTCTTCTCTTCTTTCTTCTCTCCCTCCTTCCCTCCCTCTCTTCTTCCTTCCTTCCTTCCTTCCTTCCTTCCTTCCTTCCTTCCTTCCTTCCTTCCTTCCTTCGTTCCTTCCTTCCTCCCCTCCTTCCTTTCTTTTCTTTCTTTCATGCAATAAATGTGCATAATTATTGCTTAGTAAAAAGTTTGGGTAGCAAAGGTTGGAAACACATTACTAATAATATTATTAATTAAGATTTAATTAGCATTCAATGGATTGGCCCTATGCTTAATCTCGTCTGTTAAGAAAATGAGATGAAAATTCCATGATACCCTACTTTCTTCTTTTGAGTCTACTCAGTTTATCATCTCTCACTGCTAATATTAAAACAATATTAATGGGGGGGATAATTTTGCTTTTACTTCTTGTAGTAGTACTTACTATTTCCTTTATATTTGTGTTGCTGAGGTTACTAATCTTTCTCTTCTTGACAAGCAATACAAATACATGATCTCCTCTCTGCCATCCTCATCTCCTTTAGATATATCAGGAAGCAGACCTAAGCAATTTCAATACCCTGCTTACTTACTTGCTCATGGGAAAGTGTAGGGTGGAATGGAGTGATAAACAGTCCCTCTGTCTCTGTTTCTCTGTGGATATCTACATCTCTGGCTCTCTCCTCCCTTCCCTAGATCACCAATTGTTGACAGAAGAGTGGGCAGGGAACAGGAGACACATTTGCCCGGTCACTGATGTCAAGGATGCACACGGTAACAAGTCATCATGAATCTACGTGGAGCTGCTAGGTGTGAGGGAAGCTGGTTTTTCTGGACTATTTGAAGAACTAATGTGTATAAGGCCCAGGACTATAGTGCTTCAGAGGAACTGAAACTTCTTTTCTGGAGGTATTTTTTCACCATGACAGATGATTTCAGAGAATTCTCCACCTATAAGTCATTTTTTTTTAAAAAGAAAACTGAACCCCTGGAAAAAATACATGAACTTGATCTCCTAGAGGCTGGCGTGGATGGTTGACTGGTGGAAGAAAGGGGGGTAGGCTTCAGAGAGCTGGGGAAAACTTTAGGAAACAGAACTGCATTGGACAATGGTAGGGGCTAGCAATGGAGAGCAATGTCTGGTGATATATGTGAAGCACCTGGAGGGGGAGGGTACCAGAAATTCAGTATACTAAATACTGACATTAGAGGAACAAATGCTTGGTGCTTCTGCCTGACACTACGGGGGCAGTTCTGAAGGTGACTGAGACTAGACAGGTTTCTTGAGGCTAGGTGCTCTCTACTGGGGGGCAGCCGTGGGGATATTATATGGTCTCTGCTTGGGGACCTATAAGTCTCCCTTAACTTGAAAATAAAATATATGTTTTATGCTTTGAGTCTTGTAAGGATATGAGCTTATAGGAGAGTGCATAACTATCATTTAAGGAGAGGATGTTAAAAATGGAATTTCTCAGATCATTTGGATGGGAGTCAACAAAGCTGAAGTAGAAAGAAGTCTTCCAAGGCATAGACAGGCCCTTTGTGTCAGAAGGAAGCTTCTGAACCAAGGTTTATTAGTTTCCATGGTTGTCTTTTTGTTGTTACTAAATTCAGTAATACGTATATCCCTTCTATTTTCTCTTCATATTTAATAGTTGGCCAGACGATACATGGAGGTAGAAGTTCTATAACCTCATTGTCAGGATTTTTCAGGTATTTTCTACCTAAAAAAGTCATTTTTGTGTTGTTTACAGCATTGTGCTAAGTATTTCACAAATATTATCTCATTTGATCACCACAATAACTCTGGGAGGTAGGTGCTAATATCTGCATTTTACAGATGAGGAAACTGAGACAAATAGAAGTTAACTGACTTGCCCAGGGTCACAAAGCTAATAATATCTGAGGCGAAATTTGAACTCAGATCTTCCTGACTTCAGGCCCAGGACTCTATCCTATGCATCAGCTAGCAGCTATCTGCCTCAAGCATTCTAGAAGCAGCTTGTTGTAGTGTGGGGAGCACTGAAGTTATGCCAGAAATCTGGAGACTGGGGTTTCACTACTGGTTCTTCCACTTATGATATGTGAGACCATGGACAATCTATTTGACATGGTTAAGCCTCAATTTCCTTATCTGTAGAATATATGTAATAAAACTTGTACTGCCTACCTCATAGGGCTACTGTGAACATCAAAAGAGCTTTAAGGAAGGGTCCGTTGTGGTCCCCGTGGCTACCTAAGGGGCTAAGAGATGGTTGCAGATGCTGACATAGTTCGAGCAGATATAGAACCTCATTCTCCTCATTTCTAAAATGGGACAATAACACTTGTATGAGCTTTCTAATAGGTTTGTTGTAAAGAAGGCACTTTGCTATTTGTCAAGTAGTACACAAATGTGAATTATTATTGTTACATATTAAGCCCATATTGTATAGGCATTAGATGGAGACACAGTGAGTTGCAGTGGTTACCTCCGGATGGAACAAAACTATGGAAAAGAAGGAAGACAAAACAAAGCTGAAAGACTGGGGAAGATAGAGAAAGAGAGGAAGAAATGAATTAAGAGGAAGACATGAAAGGAAAGAAAGCAGATATTGTTAGATTGTTTATTTTGTTTTCCACAATGATTACCAGAAGAGAAGAGAATGAAAGAAAGAGAAAAGAACAAATGTGTTGCTTCAGCAAGGTTAAAGTGTTTAAGACCCTAATTATTAAATCAGGTAGGATACATCCAAGAGACATGCATGAAGGAAAGCATTTAATATGAATAACACAACAGAAAATTGGATATATTTTATATAATGTGGCAGGGAACTTTCATGGTAGAGAGTTGCCTCCAAAACAGGAAAGCCCGTTCTTTGACATCTACTGGCTTTTTGATCCTACACAACTTACTTGACTTCTGTGATGTTTAAAAAGTTTGAGAGACATAGTTTCTGGGTAATAAGTAAATTTATTAATGATGCTAGCATATTACCAATAAAATGGGTCATTAACCCTCTCGAATGATAAAGACAAATCATGGAGGTGGGCTCACAGTTTATATGCCCTTGGAAGAATGTGTGTTCTTGAGGGTGGCAATCAACTCTGATTGCCTAGCAAGTAAAGAGAATGAATATTATAATTAGAGGTGGGCTTATTCTCATGAGGGATTTGAGGTATGTGACACTGAGCACCCAAATCTTGGTCAAAGAGGCTTATCAATTTCTATGTGACAAAAGGGAGAATCCACATTTTCCCAGACCTATCTGAGTAAACACAAGTAGTAGGAATCCACCCATTAGCCTAAACTTAGAATTTCTTTACTGTCTTTGATTAGATCTTAGCTTTCTTGGCTGGGTAAGTCTTTGAGTAAGATTTCTCACACTGGTTGATTTCTGGATGAGGAAGTAGAAAAGTGGAAAACCTTGGTCCTAATTCAATTATTAGTTATTAAACACAATGTTCTCACTCTCAATGTTCTACTCTACTACACAACTGTCTAAGAGTGCATGCTTCAGAGAAGGCTGCTTTGGCAGAGTAAATGTATTCACCCAGAAGTTCCATACATGAGTGAAATCACAGGCCCAGTCTCTATCACTGTCCCTTTGCAGACTGTACAAGGAGGAAAAAAATGACTAGAACTACAGCAAACACATTATGGTCCTTCCATCCAGAAGCCCAAGACTAAAGATTCTTCTTGTTTTTTCCAGGAACAAAAGGAGGAGCTATAGGACCTATTGTGATATGGATAAAAAAGATATATCAATGTCTTAACTTTTCCATTGAAAGTAGAATTCGTGACCATTGTTCATACTGGAGCATAAAAGTATGAAATAGAATCACTTCGAGGAGAAGATAAGAGTGAAAAACTGGCCAGGTGTTATTCTTTACCAGCCAGGAAAGAGTTATAGCTGGTATAGAGGATGATCAAAATTTTGCTTTAGATGTGGCTCAAGAAATCATTTCAGTCAATGCCCAGTCAGAAAAGTATTTTGAATGTGGAGAACAACAACACAGTAGTGCCTGCTATTAAAAATGTGTGTAACCTTTGTGATGAAACGATGCACGTGCGTGTCAACCGCTTGAGAAGATTTCATCATAAAAGGAAGGCAGGCGCAGCTGGGTTAGCTTCAAGAGCCCCCTATGAAAAGGAAGAAAGAAACAATCGAGCTAGTAACATCTGCCCAAATGAATGCAGGAAACTCTCTTGGGGTTGTAAAAGAAGGAGAAGGCAGCAAGAATGAGCCTTCAGGAAGAGACTGGGGAGGGGAGGCAAAGAAAAGGGCTGTGGTAAAGGGAAAAAAAGAAGGAAAGCAATAGCTAGGGATGAACAAAAAGTGCAGCAAGAAAAACAACAGGGAGGAGATAACTCCTGCAGAGGAAGGAAGGCAGAGAAGGCTTACTTCAGAAGAAACAGCTGTGTCTGAAATCCACAGAAGAGGAAATGAAGCGGGGTGAGATCTTTCAGAAAAATGAATGCAGGGAAAGGCCAAAGAAAAGAAGAATTGGTCCACAGTAGATAGAACCCAAGTCCCAGACGGAGGAAAAATACAGGATGGCGGAAGTAACATAAGCCTGAGGTTTGGGGAAAGAGGTAGACCAAAAAGATTTGAAGAAGGAAAGAGACAAGGCAGTTCAAAGAAAGCCTTGAAGGACTAAATAAAATCATGCAAACATGAGGAAGGCACAACGTAAGGTAGGAACAAATAACAAAAGAGGAGACAAGTCTAGAAATGCAGTACACGGAGCTGTGAGATAAATTATTTTAGCATAGGCAACAAGGCTGAATATGGGAGAAGTTTATTTCATGTGAAGGGACTAGATTTGGGGTTCTTGGCACTAAGTTAAAAGGCAAGAAAAAATTGGGATTTTTTGTTTAATACACACAGTGAGGATTTTTGAAAGATATGGGAGCAGGGTGAGAAGATGCATGGTCAAAAGTAAAGTGAAAGGGAAAAAAATACTTACAGAAGCTCATATTTAAAACAAGAAAGGGGGATACCAGAGGAAAATTTCAACTTTATCTTGGGAATAGGTTAATGGGATATAGCTAAAAATGTGGCCAAATTGTTAGGCTCAGGATGTAGAGATGTAGAATTTAAGGATGTTAAATAGGTAAACATGATCTATTTACAGTACCAGGAAGTGGGTCATTATCACAGAATCTCATGTTTTGGAAGGGATCTTAGAGATTGGATAAGGACCTTCTCTATAATAGTCCCTGGAAGCTGCTCATACAGTTATCACTTGAAAAATCTCCAGTGAGATGTGGGTGGGCACTTCATGGCAGCCCATTCAGTAGAACATTTGGACTGCTATAATAATTTAGGTTATTCCTTTCACAAAGTCTAAATACATCCCTTAGAAACTCCTCCTTATTGATATCAGTTCTAAACTCTGGAGCCAAGAAGAACGAGTCAAATCCTCCTTTTAAAGGACAGCCCTTTAAGTATAAGACAAGTGTTATCATGTCTCCTGTTTTTTTTTTCTTTTCCAAGATTAAATATCTCCTTTTGTTTCACTTTCTCAAGGAGAAATAACATTTTTTTTGGTCGAAGCTAGAAATCTCTATTTGACCGATGAGATAAAATATTTAAAATGCTTTGTAAACTTTAAAGTGCTAAATAATTGCTAGCTATAAATGGTAGTTATTTTTTGTTTCTACTGATCCATGTAGGTCATGTTGTCAAGGTCCGGAGCTGCCCTGATTGCCTCTCTCTGGATATGTTGCAGCTTGTTGAAATGTGATACACAGAAATGAACGCTATACTCCAGATGTGGTCTGACCAGGGCATAAGTAGAGGAAAGAAGTAGGTCACTGGCCTTAAGGGGGTTGAGGATGTGAGTTGATTAGGGGGTTTGAAGGAGCATCTTTATGGATATTAAAGTCCCTTAGCATAAGGGCAGGAATTAGAGAGGTAAGGAAGATCATGAGTGAGATGTTGAACTACTTGAAAAAGAGAGAGTATTACATAGTATTTAGGTAGCTATATTCTAGCTACCATATTCTACCCATTGAATGGGTGAAAAATTGTGGTTTTGTGGACTGAAATAGACAAAGTTACCGAATGAAAGTGACAATGCACAGTGAGGCATATTCATAGTCCTTCTCTGAGTGGAGGGGGGTGTTGTGTGAGAGAAGGTACAGCCAGTGCTTGAGAGAATAGCTGGGAATGTGATATCACCAGCAAAGAGAAAGGGAAATAGATGGAAAGAGTGTGGGAAAAATGCCTAGGATGAAAGGGAGTTTGTTTAGTATGGAACAGGAATTTCAGAGGGCACAGTGCAAGGGTAGTTAGGGTTCAATTAGGAAATGGATGGAGGAGTTGGGTTGGGGGGTGGGGATGAGAAAACACGAGGAAGGGACATGAGGCATATCTTACTTTCATAGGGATCCCCGCCCCATGATAAAATAGGAGAAACCAGGGGAGAAATAGTGGGTGGTAGATGAGAGAAGCTCACAGTTTCCGAGGTGTTGTAGAGAGAGTTGATTGAGGATGGAGCTATTCCTTCACCTGAGAGACTAGTGGAGGGTGTCAAGGTATTGTGGGGTGATGGGTAGAAGGTGCTGCCTACCCTATTGGTAACTTAGCCTGGTTCTAGGTTTGGCCTGATGCCTTCTGGGTGCAGGTGGCCTTTGCTTTCTTCCTACCAAATTCCATGGCCTTTTATTAGATCTCAACATTCTTATCTCTTTGCAGGTTGTTGATCACTTTCTCCTTGTGAATACTCTCCTTCCTTGTTTTTGTGAAAACCTCCCCTGCTTTTCCTCTAACCCGTGCAACTAATCCCTTCTTGATTTCCTTTGCTGAATAATCTTTCGTGTCTTATGTGTGTAGATGAAACCTCAGTGCTCTGTCTTGCATCTTCTCATTTCTTCTATAGTTTCTTAGTGATTTTATCAACTGACATGGATTCAGGTAACATTTCTATGCATACTCTACCTCCACACCCATCAATTTTTAGGACTTGCCTTTGAAACTAATTTGTATTTATTTTTCATAAATTTTATATTTATTTATCTATTGTTTCTCCTGTATAAAATATAATATCCTTGAAGTCAGAGTCAGGGATTTTAAATTTTTTTTTGGAGGGAGGAGGGATATTCTAAACTTCTAGCACAGTGCATAATACATATAAAACGCTTAATCAATGTTTGTTAATTTGAATTGAATTGGTCAAAGAACAACTCATCAAAAGAATGAATAGAACTGATAATGAGATTTGTTGACAAGACAATATACCAAAAATTATTTAGAATGCAGCTAAAGCAATCCTTAGAGAAAAATTATGTCTCTGAAAACATAGATTAATGAAATAGAAAAAGAGATATTTAATGAACTGAGTATGTATTTAAAAAAAACCAAATCAGCAAATTAAATAAAACCAAAATAAGAATGAAAAAATATTTAAAAATACAGAGAAACAGACAAAAATAAAAACACAAAGACTACTTTAATAATAAATAAAACTTTTGAAAGGCATATAAAAAACAAGAACTTAAAGGAATGCATAATTACCTACAACTATAAAATAACAAATTTAACAGCAAAAAAATCTTAACCCCCCTATCTCTGAGATATTAACCAGGCACAATTGAATCACAAAAGGAAAAAAAAAGAAATCCTGTCCTAGATGATTTTAAAACTGGATTCTCATAAATGTTTAAAGAACAATTAACCATATGTTCCTAAAATTATTTTCAATAAGTAAAAAAGGAGGCACATTACCATGCTCTTTGGTATGTACTGTCTCAAATATGGTCCCAATATCCAAACCAAGAAGGAACAAAGCACAGGGATCTATTAATCAATATAACTAATGAATGTAGATTAAAAAATTTTAAAGGCAAATAAAAGGACACAGCAATATACCCAGAAACTATGTTCACTATGACAAGGTTGGATTTAAGATACAAGAATGGTTTAAGATTAGAAAAAACAATTAGCATTGTTCATCAAAACCTCATGATTGTATCAAGAGATATAGAAAAACCATTTTATAAAATACAACACTCATTTGTTAAAATAATAAAAACAGATATAGAAGTCCTTTTAAACATGATAAATATAAGTAGATAAAACTAAAATTTTGAGAATTCTTATATAGAAAGGAAGGGAAGGGAATAACATAAAAGATAAACAATTTTAATTATATGAATTAAAAAGCTTCTGGACTAGCAAAATAAATGCAACTTAACTCAGAAGGAAAACAATTTGGAAAAAAAAACTTCACAGAAAATCTTTCTGACCAAGGTCTATTATCCAAGCTATATAAAGAATTGCTGCAAATATATATAAAAAATAAGAGCCATTCCCCAGTGGATGAGTGGTCAAAGTATATGGTCAAATGTTCTCAAATGAAGAAATGCAAACTATAAACAACCATATTAAAAATTCAGGTATTAGGGGAGAAGGGATAAGGAGGAAAGAAGGTCCAAGAAAGGAGAAGAGGAAAGAAAGGAAAAAAAAATAGAGTAAAAAAAACTATTACCATTATTTGCAATGGCAGAATAAGAGACTCTAGTAAATACAAGAATAGAGTAAAGATTTCTGCTCTCCCTATTGGATATAATTCCAGAAGTCCTAGTAATTGTAGTAAGGCAAGAGAAATTTAAGATGTAGACTGGTGAAGAAGAGACAAACTATCTTTCTTTACAGTGGACATTATGGTTTCCTTAGCAACTCCCTAGAGAATCAGTAAAGAAATTAATCTAGTGAGAGAAAGAGGATGTTGACACATTACTTGTTAGGATTTTTATCCCCAGCGGCTAGGTGGTGCAATGGATGGAACACTGGTCCTACAGTCAAGAAGACTCATCTTTCTGAGTTCAAATCTGGCCTCAGTTACTTACTAGCTCTGTAACCTCAAGCAACTCATTTAATCCCCCAACCTTTTGCCTAGTTCCTCATCTACAAAATGAGTTGGAGAAGGAAATAGCAAACCACTCCAGTATCTTTGCCAAGAAAGTCCTAAGTGGGATTAGGAAGAGTTGGACATGACTGAACACATACGTATTTTCCTCTAATATGGACTATATTTTCATCACATGGAGTTTATTTACATTTTTGCCATTGATTCTATGGAAGTGGGGCTGGGCTGCTTTGGAGGTAGCAGGGTCCAGGTGCTTTTCTTTGCAGCACAGTTCTAGATGATCATTTATTCAACTTCTCTGAGTACCAGAGTCAGCTAGTTTTCCCTTTTTAATCTAAGTGGAGCTGATGAGTGCTGTTCCAAGTTCTTTTTGTCCACTTTTATGGGCAGTTATATTGACCATTAACCACTTTGGCCTGATTTCTTATCTAGGACTCAAACAAACAAACAAACCTACAAGAAATTCCTTTCCTTCAAATGAGGTAATATTTGAGTCAGCCGGGTTGGGTAGTGGGTAAAGTATTGCGCCTGGAGTCAGGATGACCTGAATTCAAATGTAGCCTAAGATGCTTACTAGCTGTGACAATGGGCAAATGACTTAACCTCTGACTAAGTTTACAGGGGTACTAGCAGAACCTACTTCGTGGTTGCCGGGATCAGATGAGATATTTGTAAAACATATCACACAGTTGCTGTATTAATGCTATCATCATCATTATTATTATTTCTTCCAGGATCATTGGTTAACAACAGCAGATAAACCAAACCACATTAAAAATCTCTAAGTTATTTGCATTCTTCTTGGCATTGGTAGCAATATTTGTCTAGATGACTGTCACAGGAGGATTCAGTCATGTAGCGATTGCAGTCTACTAGCTAGCTAGGCTGTAATGGACTTAATTTTTCCATCTTCCTTTTCTTGGCCTAACTTTGGAGTCTTGGGGAGCGATGTGTCTTCTTTCTTTTCTCATTCCTGGGTTTTGGGACAACTCGCCAACCCAGGTAACCCAGGAAGCAGCAGGATTTGGGTGGGAAGTGGGGGAGGGGAGGGCAGAAGGGTATAGCCTTGGTGTTTTAGGGCCATGGCCCAAAGTTCCTCTGCTTCATATGCCTGGTACTCTGCTAGGCTGGGTTGGCCTGGGAAATGCTGCCAGTGCGAAGGTGGAGTCAGAGATTGCAGCTGCTGTCTTTGGGGTGCTCCCCAGACCCAGCACCTAGGCTGGGCGGGCCCACAGACCAGGGCCAACTGGGCTGTATGCTGGTCCTCGCAGCACCACTGTTGCCAGGACACGGGAATAACGAACGTCGGCGGGGTTGGGGGAGGCGGCAGGAAGGAGCCACGGCCGCCTCCCCGGAGCTGCCAGAGCTGGGCAGGCGGGTGGGTTGGGTAGCATTTCTTGGGAGGAGAGTTGGACGCTGAGCAGAGCTTGTGGGTGAGTACTAGCGCTGCGCCCGGCTGGTGGGAGCGCACAGTCTCTGGCTAGGAGTCTTCAGTCGAGGCGTGGGGCCACTGCTGATGCCTTGGTACAGCTAGGAGGAAAGTACTCCCCATGCCTACAAATGACGTTCTTTCCCCTTCTCTTCCCAGCATGGATCTATCCTTTCCCATGCTGTCTAAATCGGCTGAGTCTTGCAATTGTTTTCACTCTTATCTGCCCCTCCCCACCCTCCCGGGTCTCCAACCCCCTTTCCACAGGGAGCTAAGCGGCTACTATTTCTCTCCTTCCAAATTCCCTGCTTGAGAAGGATCTGACGGGTCTTCTAGAGTTCTGTATGAGCTGTGGGCAAAGCAAGACAATCCCTCCAATGTTTAACCTCTCCCTTTGTACTAATTCTTATTCCCCCACCCCACTTTTTATGTCTATGCCATTTTTTGGGCAATCTCCAGCCGCATTGTGAACATTTTTTATGGAAGATTATTTATCTCTGTTGTTGAACTTTTTGAGTGTTTTTGTCATCTGTCTTTCAGTAGATTGTCATCCAGAGGACAACAATTCTGTCTAATGCTCTTTATAAGCTCCATTAGCAAAGTGTGCTGCATGAAATGATGTTCTAGGCGTGGGGTCATAGGTTTTAGAAGTGGACGGGGATATTAGGGGTCATCTGGTTCAACCTTCTCATCTAACCGATTGATGTGGATAGATCTTTCTAGTCAACTACCCACTCATCATTTGCAATATGCTGTTGTGTTGGCAGAACAGTTACATATGTGTCATGAGAATAATAAAATAGCTAGAATTTGGTGATATGATAATAGCTCTTTGCCTTACCTATAACTACCTCATTGGACCATCACAACCACCCATTGAGGCAGGTGGTATTATTATCCCTATTTTACAGATAAGGAAACTGAGGCAGGTTATGTGACTTGTTTAAAGGCACAAGACTAAGGAAGTATATCGTGTAGAATTTGAACTTAGGTCCTCCTGACTCCCAAGTCTAGCATTCTAACCACTGTGCCACCCAGGTGCAGGGTGTCCTGGGCTGCAGAAATCACATGATGGTATTACTTGTAAAATTTCACCTCTTCATTGGTACGACTTTGAGGGGTAGATTTAGAGTCATCACTGATACTTAGATGCTGAAGTTTCCAGGAAGGTAATTGACAAGATCATTGGTAGGTATATATATCATGCTGAAGGTAGAAGGTGGTGGGTGTAGGGTAAATTGTAGCTGTCTTCTGTCAGGAGCATTTGGTCTGCTCAGTTTGTGATATTAAATTTGTAAATGAAGAGTTTGTATGTAATCCATACTTCTCCTTTTTCTAGATTACTGCACTGATTTTTGCATTGTGCCCTGATGTTCCATAATGGCTGCTATATCTGCATTAATTTAGTCTTAGTCTCAGAAGAGAGAGCCTTATGTTTTCATTTATTGTTTAGTCTTTCATTCAGCAGGATGTGTATGTGGGCTTGAATGTGAAAATAAATAATTACAGTATTGATATCTCTCACTTGCAGTAGGTTGTACGGTTTTATAATCATTGAAATTATTCTGCTTTCTTTGTAAACTGATTTTTTTTTGGTGGGCTGGGCTCCCTCCATTGGCACCTAGTCTTATTCACAATAATAAAATTGCTTGGGTCACTGAGATGTTAAGTGACTTGGTCAGATAGCCAGTGTCAGAGGCAGGACTTCATTTCAGGCCTCCTTGATCATGGAGGTTGAACAGTTGTGGGTGATAGTGATATCAAGAGTGTGGACATTCCTATGAGTGACTGAGGTGAATGGGAAGGCAGATGAAGGGGAGATGATGAGAGTGGAAGAGGTTGATGAACTGGAAAGCTATGGTGATGGGTTTGGGGGTGGGGTGGAGTGCTTGGCACGTGTAATTGATGTCCTTAGCATCAGGATAATAAGATCATGGATTTAGATCTGTATAGGACCTAGGAGGTCAAAGTCATGGGTAAATGAAGCATTTGGGGAGGAAAGGAAGTCTGTGGGTCTGGTGCTAAACTTCTTAAGCAAGAAAAAAGAGTGATCTGGTAGATAAGAGCAACTAGGATAATAGATGATGAGCAAATCTCAAAGTAATCTCCCTTGGTGGATATTCTTAACTAATTTTCTACCTTTACCATCTTTATTCATTTGGAATGCTTTTGATTAGATTTGTAAGACTTTAGGCAAATAAAATTTTTACTAGCCTTTGTTAGCTTTAACTTCAAATGTAGATTCAAATGAGAAAACTTATGTGAGAGCACTTTTAAAACTATTTTCTATATAGATGAAAATAATTATTAAATTTTTATTATTTTTGTTATATATATAATCATTAAATTAAATCATCATAGGAAATTAGGATTGGAAAGAAGGTCATACAACCCAAACTCTTCCAAAACAGGAAGATATACCTTCTATAACATTTATGAATAATGATAATTTAGCCTTTACCTGAATGCTTCCAGTGACAGGAGGCTCACTACTTTGTGTGGCCTCCCATTTTATACCACCGGGAAGCTATTAGTTAGGAAGTGCTTATATAAGTTGAGTTGATGTATGTTTCTCCTTTTCACTGACTGGTTCTTTTCTGCCTTCTGGATCCACATAGAATATACTGTTCCTAGCTATGTTAAACCGGTAATGAAAAAAGGAAACAATAAATGTTAGACACCTCAAAGCAATTTTATTCAAATACAAAACATTTAGAAAAGCTTTCTTTTTTGTAACCTTCTACATGTAATTTAGTTTTTGAAAAATAGGATCCTTTCAAAGTTGCATAAAATTAAACCATTAATATATTTAATTTGACAGCAGAAATAGTTAATCAATGTTTGAGAGACATTTCTGTCACTAAATTTACTTTTCATTAAGTTTTCTCTGCCTTTGGCAGTCGCTGTAGATGCATTGTGTAGAAAATGTAAGTTAATAACTGATGTGTTTTAGACATTTTGGACAACCTTTTTGTATTGTATTCAGTTATGTTAGTTTTATCTAATCATTTACAATTTTATTTTAAACAAATTTCATAAATTGACACCTTAGTCTTCATTTTATAATTTGTTGCATGCATTAAAACTATACTGAAACTCTCTCTACATGTCAGCAGTCAAAAAAAAAAATCAAAACCAAACCTTTGTCAGTTCCTCACTAGGCTTCTCTCTTCCCCCTCCCCCCCCCCCCCCCCCGCAATAGTTTGCTGGCTACTCGTGTGAAAATGTGTGCTAGTAATTATAAAGGAAGATAGACAAGAGAGTGTTGAGCAAGCCTACACAAATCTGTTGCAATGAGTAGAATAATAATTCAGAGGTCTATAGACCACCTTAGTACCATCATTCTCATATACAAGGTAGGTACCTGCTGGTAAAAATAACAGATCTGTGCACAAACAGATGGTTGCATGGGTATCTAAGTCTTAATGGCCCAAATGTATGATGCTAAAAAGCATTGCTAATCTTTTCTCGGGACCCCTGATGTCAGTATAGCTTTCTGTTATGTAGTACTGTCATGTTTTTCCATCCCACTTATGCCCAAATATTCTCTACCATCTGCCTTAGTATCCCTAAGCACCTGCAAGCTGGTTTCAGTTGCTTGTGGAATTGAGAGAGTAGGGATTCCTGCAGTCTTATTCTGTAGGAATGGTACTCCCCCTCTCCCTCTTCTGACAATTGTCCCCTACAAATAAATAGTACAGGATGACTGTTGAGTATCCAAGACAATTATAACAGTCACTCAATCAACTAGCATCTATTAAGAGCCTACTATGTGCTGGGTGGTATAGTACATAATAAAACATATAAGTATTTGGAAACACTTGGCAACTGACAGCAAAATAGTATGACCAACTCCATCAATATCATAGGTTGATTACTTGATTAGAAAATTTTATTTTATTTGTTTCATGAGGTCTGTGTTGATGTCCTCTTTGCATGTTTGCTCCCAGTAAAATATAAGCCCTTTGAGGGCATAGACTGCTTTCATTTACATTTTTGTATCCACAGTGCCTAGCACATAAGCAGATACTTAATAGATGCTTGTTGAAGTGAATTGAAATTGTTGTTCAGTTGATTCAATTGTATCTGACTCTTTGTGACCCAATTTGGGATTTTCTTAGTAAAGAGACTGGGGTTGTTTGCCATTTCCTTCTCCAGCTCCTTTTACAGATGAGGAAACTAAGGTAAACAGGGTTAAGTGACTTGCCCAGGGTCACACAGCTAGTAAGTGGCTGAGGCTGGCTTTAACTCAAGTCTTCCTAACTCCAGGCCCAGTGTTCTAACCATTGTATCTCCCAGCTGCTCCTGAATTAAGATTATCTAATAGCAAAAAGATTGTTTTATTTATTTGTAGATGGTCTTTTTTTCCTGAAGAAAAATGATGGGGCGGGGGTGGGGGGCACAGTAGTGAGTGATACTTTCTGAAGAGCAATACTCAGTAAACAGACATTTAATAAGCACTTACTGTGTGCTTGGTACTGTGCTAAGTGCTCTGAATACAAAGAATGGCAAAAGCACTTTTCCCGCCCTCAAGGAACTCACATTCTAATAAGAAACAACACACAAATAAATAAGATGTGTGTGTATATATGTATATACACATATATATGGGAGGGAGGAGAGAGAGAGAAGAGAATGAGAATGAAAATGGAAGGTCAATTCAGAAGGAAGGCATTAGGAGTAAGAAAGAATGAGAAAGAACTACAGAAAGTGCAATTTGTACTCTGGGCATAGGGGACAGGCAATGACAAGGTACAGAGGTGGGAGATGATGGTGTTGTGTTTGATGAATAGTAAGCAGACCAAATGTGTCACTGGACCTTAAACTGTGTGAAAAGGAATGAAATGTAAGACATCTTGAAAAGTAGGGAGGGACCAGGTTGTGAAAGGCCAAAGGAGAGTTTAAATTTGATAGAGGTAATAATAGAAGCCACTGGAAAGTTTACTGCATAGGAGGTTGATATAGTCAGACCTGTGCTTTAGAAAAAAAACACTTTGTCAGCAGAGTGGAGGATTGATTGGAGTGGGGGAGAGGCTTGAGGCAGGGCAAACAGAAGGCTACTGTAGTAGTCCTGGTAAAAGGTGATCAGAGGCTGCACTAAGGTAGAAGTTGTGTGAGTGGAAATAAGAGGACATATCTGAGGGTTGTGAAACAATAAAATTTGACAAGTGATTGGATATATAGGATGAATGAAGTGAGGAGTCAAAGATGACATCAAGGTTGCCAGTCTAGCTGACTAGGTTGACAAAAATAGGGAAGTTTGGAAAATGGGAGGGTTTTAGGGGGAAATAATGACTTCTATTATGGACATGTTGAGTTTGAGATGCTATCTGCGCAATTTACGTCCAAAAGGCAATTGATGATCTAAGACTGGAGCTCAGGAGAGAGATTAGTGTTAGATCTATAGGTCTTGGAACCATGTGTATAAAGATCATATGAAGGGAAAAGAGAAGCAGGCCCACGACGGAAGCTTGAGTGGACATTACCTGAATGAAGATCCAGCAGTGAAGACTGAGGAAATAAAGGCATGTAGAAGGAGAATTGGGAAATAGCAATGTCATGAAAACCTCAGAGAGGAGAGAGTATTTGCAATATGATTCATTGTTAAACATTTGTTAAGTGCCCACCCTATTATGTACCGGGCACATGTTAAACTGTGGGGATACAAATAAGAAAAAGAAAGACAGTCCTGTATTGTTAATGTATTTTTTGCTTGATGGGAAGATCTTTCCAATCCATTAATAGGCCCTTGTAACCTGCTTAAGTCATATGGAAGCCTAAGTCACATAAGCCTGGGTCACCAGGGTTGTGATGCCCTCTGACCTTGAAGAAGTGTATATTATATACTCTGAGGTTAGCATTTTGCTTTGGGGCTCACTCATGGGAACAGTGTTCATGTGATGTAGCCAGATGAGACCCTGGGTAGCTGTTAAGGAGACCCCTCCCACTGCTTTGAAAACTCAGATGTTGGTGCTTCCCTCTCTGGTAACTATATGTGTATTGCTATGGACAGACAGAAGCCCTTTCTGCTTATTTGTGTTATTTGCTCTGTTTATACAATTTCTGCTTATAATTTCTGTTTGTATTTGCTCTGAAGTTCAGGGTGTTGACTTTTCTCCTGAACTAAGTGAATGGTGTCTATATGTGTGTGTGTGTGTGTGTGTGGCGTACATACATATATATGTATATATATACATATATATGTACACACACAGACACCATTCACTTAGTTCAGGGAAAAAGTCAACACTCTGAACTTCAGAGCAAATACAAACAGAAATTACAAGCAGAAATTATATAAACAGAGCAAATAATATACATATATATACATATATGTTTGATTAAAGTAAGATTATTGACCCCTTTAAAGTTGCTTTCCTTTAAAAAAGCAGATCAAAGAATCTGTGTTAGGAGCCCTCTTGTGTGCTGGTGTTATTGGTTTTACACCCCCACAGCAGCTGCAAGAAGCATTATTGTTACAAGTCTCTGCCTTCAAGGAGCTAATAATCTAATGGAGGGAGGACACTGAGTCTTGTTCTGTAGAGTTCAGACTGAGCGGAGTTGCAGATGGAAAGTGGAGTGAGACCTTCTTTGGGTGGAGTTAAATGCTCTAACCTCCAGTCCTCCAATCAGAGGGGAGAGGAGGCTGAGGGAGTTGGAAGAATGGGTCACTGACAGTGTCAAAGGGTACAGAGAAGTCAAGAAGGATGAAGATTGTGCAAAGGCCATGACATTGCTAGTGAAGGGACCAATGGAGTCATGGGTGTGTTTGTAGGAATGAGAGAAGGAGCCCGTTCATGGGGAGAGATGGAAGATTGATGGGAAAATCTGCTGGAGAAGACGAGATGTCATGGGATCAAGGGTACATAAAGAGGAATTTACGTTGGCAGAGAAAAGGGCTACCTCTTCTGAGAAAGAGGGGTGAAGCTGTTTGAGTGATGTGAAATGACAATAATGAGGCAAGAGGGACATCTCAATAAATGGCCTCATTTTTTGGAGTGCTCTATGAGGCAAATTCCTCAGCTGAGTGAGTGGAGGAGGAGGTACTGTTGAAGGTTTAGTGAGATATGAAAAGATGTGGAATAGCTGATGTGGTGAGTGGGATAGTTAATGACTTAGGGAGGTAAAAGAGGATTGCCTTTCTAGAAGCTTTCTAGAAGCCTTACTGGACTATGGTATGCTAGATAGAGTTGTATTCCCAAGATTGTGCGGGGAATATGATGAACTAACCTGAGAAGCATGATTGCTTTCTGATCTAAACTGGATTTTGATGGAACTTCCAAAAAGTTTTGTTTTATTAAGTAGATTCATTCCATAAGGAAAGAATTGCTCATGTACATAGTTCACAAATATAAACTGTTTTGGTTTGCCATTTTTATCCTTTGGAATAAAGGATATATCTCATTTGTGATATAACCAATGCATAGTGGACCCAGTTAGTGTGATTTCATGATCCTCTTTATCTTCATTCAAGAGCATATAAATAGGAATGAAGGAGATGGATTTGGCAAAGGATTTAGAGTGGAGAGGATAGTACAATATTTACTGGTTCACCGAGGGGTTGAGATAAGAAAAGAGAACAAGTATAGCCCAGTGTAGGGGCTCTGGCCTGGGAAAGAACTGGAGTGGAAGGATTATACGGTTAGTAATGAAGATGAAGAACAGGGTTAAGAGCCATAAAGTATAAGGAAAGATGGAATGATAAAAGATTATGGTGAGATAAAAGAATTTCAGAGTTCATGACCAAGGAAATAGAACACTTATGGTCAGAGCTGTGCCAGAGCTAGCTTATACTGGCTCTCAAGGGTATTGTCAGGTTTTAATGTGAGCATTTATTTATACCCCAGAAATTACAAAATGCTACAAATCAAGGTTTGATATGTTGTTTTGTTAATTACCTAGACTTAAAGTAGTGGAGAAGGTTAATAATTTATATTATTAATTAATTTATTTAATAAATTAATATATAATTAATTAATAATTTAGTTTAACCTTAAGCGTGTGTTGTGTGTATGTTTGGGTTTTTTTTTGAAGAGCCTGTTAAACATTTAGCAGCAAAACCCTGCTTGCAGGTGGTGACTAAATCAAGGATGTGGCCTTTCCTGTGAGGACCTGGGAAATTAGGGTATGTAGGGAACATTAATATGAAATATGAGGGCAGAAGTGGTGGTGGAGAGAAGGACTGTGAGCCAAGCATTGAACTCACTGAGGAAGGAAGGAGAATTTCCTAGGGGTCAAAAGATAATACCCACTAGGATTTGGATTTAGGTGATAAAATTTGGGTAGTATGAATGTCTTCCTTTAGAGGCACTCAGGGTTAAGTGATTTGCCCAGGGTCACACAGCTAGTAAGAATCTGAGGCTATATTTAAACTCAGATCTTCCTGACTCCAGGACCAGTGTTCTATCCATTGTGCCATCTAGCTGCCCCTTAGTAGTATGAATTTCAAATGAGGAGAGGTTCTTGAGTGAAAGTGGTAAACAGAGAGTCTATAAGTGACAGTAGGATGTAAGGAGTATTTAGACTCCCTAACCTGGACCAATTAGTTGTGGGTTTGAATTAAAGTGCAGTTGTAGTTGAGACCTCTAATAAAATTTTGTGAAAGATATTGTGGAGCATAAGTACTACTGATTACTTTGGCATATGAAGAGGTTTGCTTCACCCACAAGCTGGACAGCTTTTATAACACTGATTTGATTTGTGACGTTTAATTGAGAAAATTTCTTCCCTTCCCTGGGACTCACTTTTCTCATCACCAAAATAAATGAATTAACTCCCCAAACCCTTCTGGCTCTGGCATTCTGTGACAATAACTGGTACAGAGTATGTACTTAATAAATGCTTGTTGACTTTACCATTTACTATCTAAATAGTAAACTTAAAACCAGAACATCTTAGGGAAATGATGTGTTATTTTCATGCATGTCCTAGACTGTCAGAAATCAAGTTTAAGAAATATGCATTGCATTATATTGTACTGTTTCATCTTGAGTTTCAATTAAAATTAATTTTAGAGCTTTAGCAGTTTCTTTTTGACAAGTTTCCTAATTTATTTTTTTTTATCAGGAAATGTTTTTGTTTAATTTTGGCCAATTTCCCCCAGCCCTATTCCATCCTTATTTATATATTTTTTAAATTAATCGAATGTGTATTTCCTCAAGTCTACCTACCCAATTTTGTTATGAAAATACTATCGTGAGAGCTCATTATTGTTTCTTATTATGTCTTTAGTGAAAGATCCAGGGTTAACAATGCTCAGCTCTCCTTTTTAATACTTAATTCTAACTCGTCTAAGACTTCTGCTAATGAGTAGCTGCAAATCACTCCGTTTTGCTTCTCTCTTTCTTTTTCCTTCATTTCTTTTCTGAGTTTCTCCTTTCTGAAGTTCAGATTGCAAGATTAATGTGGATCGGGGGTGGTAGAAGTCAAGAGAGAGAGAGTATGCATAAACATACATATGTATGCACACACGTATATATGTATTTGTTCAGTTGTTTCAGTTGCGTCTGACTCTTTGTGACCCCAGTTGGGGTTTTCTTGGCATAGATACTGGAGTAGTTTACCTTTTCCTACTTCAGCTCAGTTTATAGTTGAGGAAACTGAGGTAAATAGGGTTAAGTGATTTGTCCAGAGTCACAAGCTAAGTAAGTGTCTGAGTTCAGATTTGAACTCAAGTCTTCCTGACTCTTGGTCTGGTGCTCTATCCACTGCACCACCCAGCTGCTCCATATGTGTATGTACATACACATATACACATACATATTTACATGTATTTTATTAAAATCTGCCATCTTACCCATATGTATTACATATATGGGCAGCCAGGTGACCCAGTGGATAGAGTGACAAGCCTAGAGTCAGGAAGACTCCTTTTCCTAAGTTCAAATCTAACCTCAAACACTTACTAGCCATATGACCCTGGGCAAGTCACTTAACTCATTGCTTCAGTTTCCTCATCTGTAAAAAGAGCTGGAGAAGGAAATGGCAAACCACTGCAGTATCTCTGCCAAGAAAACTGCAAAATGGGGTCATGAAGGATCTGAAACAACTGAAAAACAACTAAAAAATTATGTATCTATGATTAAAACCTTGCCATGATGACCAGGGCTAACCAGTGAATGCATCTACATACATACAAATATACATGTGCACATGTATCTTACATATCCATGTATGTAAGCATCTATGTGTGTTTGTAACTTAGTCTTTGTCATCATGGCAGGGTCTTGATAATTATGCAAAGAATAGAATAGAAGCTTCTTGAGGCCAAGAATTATTTTATTTGTATCCCTAGTACTATCTACTACTAGAGGAACTTTTTTTTTTTCTTGCCTGGACCTAGGATTTGATTTGTGTGAGAAACTTCTAGTGAGGAATCTGGCCATGCAGATCCACAGCTGCTCTGCAATGATAGTCACTTATGGCATTGAGAGGTCGAGTGACTTGCCTTGTGTCAGAGACAGAATTTGAACCCAGGTCTTTCTGAGTCTGAGACCAGTTCAGAAAATCCATTGACATGCTGCCTTGAATGTAATAGGTGCTGAACAAATATTTGTGGAATGGAATTAAATTTCAAGAGGGATTATCACCTTCCCATCTGTGATGTAATTGTTTCTAAAGTGATATATAAAAACGACAATTTTATTGACCCCAAATTATGCAAACATATTAAAACTGTTATCAGTTACCTTCTGATTTTCCTTGAAAAGACAGTTCTAGGATAGTCTTACCTACTGATGGCAGTGCTTGGCCGGGTTATCAGTTTTAAAATCTCTATTCGTTTGCACTTTTCTAAATTTAATGTCATCTTGCACTTCCTCCTATTTCCATAACCTATTCAGATTCACTTAATTTATTTTTGTATTTTCTGTGGCAGCTGTTCTGTATGTCATCTTAATTTAGTATCATTTTCAAATTTCTTCATTTCTTTTAGAATGTAATAACGATGTTGAAGATGACCTGATCTAATATCCCTCTGGCATGATCTCGACACTTCCATCAAACTGTGTACAATGTCAATTTGTGCAACTTGCTGCTTTCGGTATTTCAGCCAGCTTTTATCAGTGTGACACTCTTCATAGGCAAGCTAATTTAAATGAGTTTTTCAAGTAGTCTGTCATGAGATCATGTACAAAATGATACCAGAAGAGGACAAGTACATGGTTTATGATGTGGTGCTTTCATCCCCTAATTTGATCATTTCCATAGTATCAAAGCCCTTTGCATGATTTTTTTAATAATAAATTCCTAATGCTTATTATTCTTGATTTTCTTATTCTCCAGATGGCTACTCATTTTTACACTATCCCATTATTTTCATAAACACTGATTTATCTCATTGAAAACTTTAAACATTATTCTTGACTTTTGGTAGTTTTCTAAGAGTCAAAGAATAATCATAGGAATAGCTGAAGAGGACTGGAACATTTGGGTTTCTAGGGTAATTTTAACTAATTCCACACGTCATGCTGATAAATGAAATTTGATTTGGAGAAATTAATATTAAAATTTTCACAACCAGTTAGTGGGCAGAATTGCTCACTTTTTAAATATAGGAAATTAATTGATTGTTGTGGTGTTAATTTATGAGATGTCTGCCCATAAGACAATAAGAATAAAAGGCACTTGAAATATTTTTAAAAGGTAGAAATATTCGCAGAATATTTTCAACCTATAATAATAAGTACAGTGCTAGGATTCAATTTTGATTTTTATTTGAAGTAAGAGAGAACATATGTAGAAAAGTACGTTTCCCCTCCCCCTTTACAAAACATTTTTTTTATTAGATTGTAAGCCAATAGTGGAATGGGAAGCAGCTTTAGGCACAACTCTTTAAAGTGAAATACAGTAACGTGAAACTAATGTCTTAAATTAAGTCCTCTCAATTTCCAACTTGCAGTGCTAGTTAGAGGGCAAAGAAACATTATAGAACATTATTCTTATGGCTTTTTATTTTATTTTGGTGTTCTCTGTCTCATTTTTCATTCCTTTAGAAATTTTAAAAGCTTCCATTAAAGAAACTTGAAAGAAGCAATACTGAATGACCATTCAGTTATCTGATTAGTGCAGGCCTTGGATTCTCTGCCTTCCTTTTAGAATTTGAAGACCTCTAGGGAGGAGAAACAACCTTGAGTCTAGGTCACATTATACAGAGAGTTAGTCTTTCAGGTTTTATTAAATTGTACCTTGGTTACTCACACGAAGCAGAGACTTCTCTTGCTTAACAACATGTGTTTTGTATTAATTGAGGAGATACTATTCTTGGAGAGACCATTCGAAGACTCTGATGAATCAAAACTTGATATACTCTGGAGACTTCATGCTAATGGTTAGGGATTCCTTCCCTTATAATGGGCAGAAAAATCAGGACAGCTGTTATCCTGCCCTAGGAAAAATGTGTGTTAAAAGAATTTCAGAAATAGCCATTGTGGGAAAACTCTGGATTCCTCTCAGAGAATATAGCATTTAAAACTTAGATGGGAGATGAAAATGATTAGCTGTGTGAAGGAAGTTTATGAGTGTTCTAACACACAGTGAAATACATCACTTATTTTTACCTTATAAATAATGAAAATCTAAATAAAGCTTATTAACAGAGTCAGAGGTACTTTTTTGACTACTTGGTTAAGAAGACTTTTGGGGAAGATACTTAAGAGATTTGATGTAGGTAGATAAGATGTTGACTAACCAGAAGTACTTCATTACTGACTTGCGATTCCATGGAAGCAAATAGGAGGAAGCAAGGATGACATTGTAGTCTAAGACAAGGTAACAGGAAGATCCAGGCCTGAAGAAAAGATAGGGTATGGTACAGAGTTAAACATTTATTACTTCACATGCGGTGCTAATCACTGGGGATATACAAAAAAGAGGTAAGAAAAAACCCAGTCCCTGCTCTTAAGGAACTTGCAGTCTAATAGGGTAAACATGCAAATAAATACGTATAAACGACATATGTACAGGATAAATAGGAAATAATTAAGAGAGGGAAGAAACTAGAATTAAGAAGTTGTAGGAAAAGCTTCCTGTAGGAGAGGAGATTTTAGCTAAACTTAAAGGAAGCCAGGGAAGCCAGCAGCTGATGAGGAGTGAGATCATTCCAGACATGGAGGATGGTCACAGGACATTCCCAGAACCAAGAGATGGAATATCTTGTTCATGAAACACCAAGGAGACCAATGTTACTGGAATGAAGACTATTTGATGAGTGATGTTAGAAGAAGGCAAAGGTAGCAGGGAGGTAGGTTATAAAGGGCTTTGAATGCCAAACAGAGGTTTTGTCTTTGATCCTGGAGGTGATAGCCACTGGAGTTTTTGGAGTGAGGGATGGATGGTTTACATAGCCAGACCTGTGCTTTAGAAAAATCAATTTGGTAGCTAAACAGAGGATGGATTGGAGTGGGGGAGACATTTGAGGCAGGCAGACCCACCAACAGGTTATTGCAATAATTCAGGTGTGAGGTCATGAGCGCCTGCCAGTGGAGTGGTGGCAGTGTCAGAGGAGAGAAGGAAGTGTATTTAAGAAATTGAAAGACCTTGGCAACAGATTGGACATGGTGGGTAGGAGTCAAGGGTGACAGCTAGGTTGCTAACCTGAGGGACTGAGAGGATAGTATTGCCCTCCATGCTAATTAGAAAGTTAAGAGTGGAAGAATGGTTCAGTTTTGGACATCCTGTTCAAGATGTCCGAAAGGCAATTGGAGATATGAGATTGGAGGATGGAAGCTGGATTGCAGGGGGTTGAGAAGAGAGACAATGGAAGAACCAATTGTAGATGGCCTTTTCAAGGAGTTTAGCTACAAAGGGCAGGAGAAATATAACATGATGATGATTGGGGGTTGAAGGATCAAGTGAGGATTTCTTGAGGCTGTGGAAGGCATGGGGATATTTGTAGGAAGTAGAGAAGGTGCCAGTAGAAAGGGATAGATTGAAGAAAAGTGATAAAATGAGGATAACAGAGGTGGCAATCTGTTGGAAGATATTGGTTGGGATGGGATTGCTTGAAAAAGTACTGGGGTTAGCCTTGGTAAGGTAATCTCACTATACATCCCTTATCAACTCTCTATTCCAATCTTCCACAGTAGGTCTTCCAAAACTTTTCATCATTCCTCAAGCCTCCTATGGGTTCCCCTTACCCTCATCTTCTCAGCTGAAAACTTAGCCTCATATATTACAGAGAAAAAATTGAGGCCATTCACCATGACCTCCTTCTTTGACCCTTTTCCTTATTTCATATCACTCAAGTGCCTTCTGCCACTCTTTTCTTCAATGCTGTATCACATGACAAAGTGGCCTTTGTGCTGGATCTCCTCCATCATTGGTGAACATGTTTTGCAAGCATACATCTCCCAGTTTTATACCCACCTGATAGTTTTGATCAGAAGGTCAATCAATGACCAGGGATAGGCCTAGATCTAAATAGAATGAGAAAAGTAGCCTGGATTACTTTCAAGAATTTCAAAAGTTCCTTGAGTAACTCCAGGCTTCTATCAGAAACAATGGCCCATCTTCTTAATACCAATCCTTTATTATTGTTATATGGAACACACTAATCTCCAAAGAATTTAAAATGGATATCATGTAGAGGTCAATTGAGAAACATGGGTATGCCTAGGCTGCAGCACGTAACCAATAAGGAACTTCAGAGAATAATGAGTAAATGATATTATCAGGAAATTATATGTTAGAAAGAAAAGATGGACTGGCCACTTGGTAAGGGTGAGGGAGTGATAGGTAGATGCCCTGACTGCTCTACTTCATGATATCTTTAGGGTAGTAGGAGAAAGTAAGGGAGAACTCTAGAGGGTTGTAATGATCTTTTGGGAGGACATGAACAAGATCCGCACAGTTTTAGGTCTGGATGGGTATTTGTATTATTGGAGGGAGCCTCCAACCTGATGAGAACATAAATCCATTTCAACATTTGAGTCTATTTACCATACAGATTTTTTTCCAATTTGCTTCTTTTTTTTTAAAAAATCGAATGTCTTTTTATTACAAATTCTTCATTTTTACATTATCAAATCTATTAATTATGCTTCCTAGAAAATTTCCAACTGAATTTAATTCAATAAATGATATAATTGGCCTGCTACATGCAAAATACTATGCTAAGCATTAGGGCTACAAAGAAAAAAACAGAATAATGCTTTCCCCTAAGCTGCTAATTGCCTGCTACATGGGGGTGGGGAGTAAGATGTGTCCTATACAAAGATAAATATAATGGACTTAATGGATGATAGAGACAAGGCAGAATTATTCAACTCCTACTTAACCTTTGTTTATCTTTGCCATTAGCCTAGAAAAGGATAGCATAAAAAAGGCTTATAAGGAATTGAAATCCAAGATAAGTAGGGATATAATAAGAAAATACCAATTAAATTATTGGGGAGGGATATCATAGCAACTATCTATATTAATGAACACATTTAGTGCTATACCAATGCAGTTATTAAAGGGGATATTTTATAAAATGGGACAATATAGTAACCAAAGTCATATGGATGAACAAAAGGTCTAGATTCTCAAGGGAAATAGTGAATAAAAGTACAAAAGAAAGGATTAAAGCCTTCATTAGCAGACCTTAAACTATGTTACAAAGTGGTGATGTGTAAAACTGGTTAGTATTGGTAACACACACACACAGAAAAGTCAATCAATGAAACAGTAGTCTTCCATTTTAGGATGGTGCCTTGGCCTTCTATCTCTTCCCTTCCCACCTGGTTACATCCTGTTGAACTTCTCTATCATACCCTAGGAACCTCTTTATCCTGGAAGATCAGCCCTGGAACTCATGCCTCATCAGTATCCTTTGCCCCCAGGGTCCTTCCCTCTTATCAGAGGGTAGAAAGCTCCTCTCTGAACTTTGATTTAAGGAGAGTACCCAGATCAACCATCTTTTCATTTCTTACCCTCTGTACTCCTGGTCTGCTCTGTCATGGTGAACCCCTCCCCTTCCTCTCTCTTCCTCTCTCTTTTCAGCTTCCTTTTGTGTTTTGTCTTCCTCCATTAGGAGGTAAGCTTCTTGAGGGCAGCAACTGGCTTTTGCCTTTCTTTGTATCCTTACTGCTTAGTAACAGCTCAAAGGAAAGGCAGAATGCGCAAGGTTAGAGTATGCACCCCAAATTTTCACACAGACTATTTGTGCCCTACCTGTGGTAGAGCATTCTGAGCTCCTATTGGTCTGATCAGTCACAGTGGGACTCATTGAAACTTGACTGTAGCATAGTGATGTCATTTTGTCCTCTTCAAGAACAAGGGACAACAAGAAGTGCTTAGCGCAGAGCCTGGCACATGGTAAATGTTTATTTATCATGGACTGATATACCTTACAAAAAGAAAAGTACTAAGAAAAGAGCTTCCTTTTTGGTTGGAAGACCTGGAAAGTTGTTTCACAGAAATTAGGTTTGTAAAATTTCATATAAATTTTATATCATATGTAACAATAAACACCAACTTGATTTGTAACCTGAATGTCAAATTAAAAAAAAAAATTAGGAGACAAGATCAGGTACTTTTCACAACTGTGACCAGGGGGAGAAGCTTACCTAAAAGAAGGATTGAAGATAAAGTAGTTAGTTTTAATTATGTAAATTTTTTATAAAAAATTACTGAAAATCAAAAACATCACTAGAAGAAAAATGGTAGAGGTGGAAAATATGTCGAATATCACTGATGAAAATATAATACACAAAACATATAAGGAATTGATACAAATTTTTAACATAAAGAGATATACTAGGCACTTAAATTATTATTGGGTGATTGATTGGTGAGGTTTTGCAAGATGTTCCTCTCTGTAGATGTCCTTATGATGTTTGTACCAACTCTCATTGTGTTGTAGAATATTGCATTCTATATCGTATTGTATTTTTGTATTTTGTAGAGCTGTCTGGAACATTATAGAATGTTGTAGAGCTATGTGGAAAATTTCCATAACCATTAAGAATATTTTTTTCCTAACCATTTACCCAGGAAAACCAAATGGATGAAGAATGTATTGTGTAGATCATGGCAGGCAGTTTTATAGATAATATAGAGAGCATGTGCATTTCTACTTATGTTTGCATGTATGTATATGTACCCATTCATATAGGTATAGACGCACATGTATACATACATGTATCTATCTGTAGATACGCATATGCTTACACATTTATGTGTTTATGCATAGGTATGTCTATATATACACGTATGCACATATTTGAGGCAGATAGTACAAATCAACAGTAAGTGGGGCCCATAATTAGATAAGAGCAGGAGATTAGACTGACTTGTCTTCAGGAATCTGTAAAGTTCCTTTACAGCACCCCCAAAGCACCATTCTCTTAATATTAGTGCTCTGCCTGTGTTGTGAATGTCTCTAACTTGTGGAGCACAGTAACCTCTAAGGGAATAAGAGTGAGTATCACATAGAGAACAATGGAGATGTGTTTGGTGGGTCTGAGAAGGCTGCAAAATATATGGAGGGGGAAGGAAACAAGCATTTATTAAGTGCCTACTATTTGCCAGGCACTGTGATAAATTGTGTTGGTAAGCAAAATGGGCTCCTTAGCACTTAGTGCCCTTGAAGAGTTTGGCTTTTGTTTGCTTTGCTAAGCCCCAGGCCCAAACTCCTATTAGGTGTGGAACCTATGTGGGTGTGGATTGGTGACTGGGGTGGGGCCCAAGGTGGGGCTGGCTAAGGGGAGATATTAACTCCAGAGCCATGCCCTATTAGGTGTTAACCTAACCTATGTGGATGTGAACCTCCCAGGGTCCTAAGGGGAGGGGCTAACTAGAACCAATCATAGCAGCCTAAATTCTGGTCATTCAGATGACGTTTGATGATGTCTGATGACATCCGAAGCCCTATAAGAAGGGAGGACAGAGCCATTTGTGCAGGGCTCTCGAGATGGTGTTGATGAGGAGACGCTGGGGGGCTGTAGCTAAGGAGCTCTCCAGCTTGTAAACCCGGATGCTGATACTTTGTTGAACTCTGGTAACTATGTATTGGCATTTGTATCAGACAAGGTCTGTCTGTTGATGTTTGTAATTTGTTTGTATTTTGTTCTGAAGTTCAGGGTGCTGGCTTTTTCCTCTGAACTAAGTGAATGATATTTGTGTGCTGAATTAAAGTAAGCTTGTCAACCCCTTCACCTTGCTTTCCTTAGTTAAGCAGATCAAAAGAATCTGCACTGTTGGCAGCTTTCTGGGTGCTGGCTGTGGGTGGATCTTACACCCCCATAGAAGCTGCTAGCTGGATTGTAGAAACATAAATGCTATACAAATATTATCTCATTTGAGCTTCACAGCAGTCCTGTGAGGTAGGTGCTATTACTATACCCATTTTATGGATGAGGAAAGTAAAGGTGAGAGGTTAAGTGACTTGCTCAATGTCACACAGCTAGTAAGTGTCTGAGGCCCAATTCGAATTCAGGTTTTCCTGACTCCAGGCCCAATACTCTTATCCACTGCACCATCTAGCTGTCTATAAAAAATATAAAAATAAGGAACTTTGAAAAAAAATTGAAATAAAGGATTTCCTCAGGATAATGTAAGACTGAAAAAGGAGATGATCTGGTCATGAGGCAAGAGCAAGAGTCAACAGGTAGAAAACTCAAGGACTTCACTAGTATCCTTTTGATATCAGAAGAAAAATAAGGCCCATGGTATGTTAAAGGGTTCTCCTGTGGTGAACCTGTGGGAGCACTTGGACAAGAACTAGATTGGATGGGGAGGCATGGATGAGTTGTAATCTGCCTCAGTGGGTGGAACAGCCAAATCAATAAAAATGCCAATGCATTTAATTATTTAAGAATAAGAAAAAAACTCCAGACAATTAGATTTATCTCAAAATAGAACGGGCCGGTTTTATTGTATGTCATATATTCTCACTTTTTTCTTCTGTTTTGTCTCTTTTTTATTGAATAAATTTATTTATTTTTAGTTTTCGATATTCACTTCTGTAAGTTTTAAATTTTCTCCCCTACCTCCCTTTTCCCCCTCCACAAGATGGCGTGCAATTTGATATAGGCTCTACATATACATTCTTATTAAATGTATTTTAACATTGGTCATGTTGTGTAGAAGAATTAGAATGAATGGGAAGAACTGTAAGAAAGAAAAAACAAAACAAAACAAAAGGGAGTAAATAGTATGCTTTGATCTGCATTCAGACTCAATATTTCTTTCTCTGCGTATACCACTTTCTTAAAGCCTTTCTTAACTTGTAGTGCAAACTTGCCTTGTATTTAGATTATTTTGGACTCATTTGCATTTATTCTCATTATATTCATTCTGCATATACTTATTAGAACATAAGCGTCTTGTGACTGGGGATTGGTTCATTTATTGTATTTGTATCTTTTGTCTCTTTTTTTGATCTTTGTTGTGATAAGTTGGTAGTCTGTGTGCCATAGACAGTTGATTCAGAAATGACTCCTATTGATAACCCGTCATTTCCTGTATATTAAGAGAAAGTCAGTTTCATTTTTCATAATGTTTTTTGGTACACACCATGTGCAGGGTCTTCTAATTTTCTTGACAGAAGTGTTCATGATACGTAGGTATAAGAATTCTCAGTAATGTACAAGACTTTGGTCATTTTTATTTCTTAACTCTGAACCGTATTTTCCAAAATATTTTCTCTGTCTTAAAGTGACCAAGCACTAAGATATCTTAGTGTTGAATATATCATATTTTCCCTTCCTCCCTCCCCTTGCCTCTTCTTCTCTCTCCCTCCACCCCTCTCCATCTCTTTCCCTCTCCCTCTGTCACCCTTCCCTGCTTCCTTCCCTCTTTTTCCTTTTCTGCAACAAATATTAGCACATATTTTAACTTTCTTCATGGTGGTTGTTTTTGAGCACTGCAAAGTGAGATGTTCCAGTTTCTTTTTTTTTCTTTTTAGTTTACAACACTCAGTTCTACATAATTTTGAGTTTCAGATTTTCTTCCCTCCCTTCCCCGCCCCCTGCCCCCCAAGACGGCATGGAATCCAATATATCTTCCATGTATAACTTGGCATTGAACTTATTTACACACTAGTGAAGTTGTGGAGAAGAATTATGACCAATGGAATGAATCATGAGAAAGAAGAAACAGAACCAAAAAAACACACAAAAACAAAAGAGAGAAAAAAAAGGGGG
>CM053622.1:218155534-218175158 GCA_028646595.1 Phalanger gymnotis | reverse complement strand
TGAATGGGCTGTAAACTGCCTGGGCTGTTTAAAGCAGCCTTCAGTGGCTTTAAGAGCCTCTTTGATAAAAATTGTGCTGGGTTCCAAGCCCCGAGGGTTTTCTGACTCTTAGCTTGATAACTGGTCCCCTATGACTTTTCAAGACCCTGCAGTAAGGGGGTCGCTGTGTGGTCCAAGGGGGTGTTTTTTCCACTACTTTAAGAAAACCCTTAATGATCCTGGGGGTGATTGTACATCCCTGGTCCTTGGCCGTCTTATATATAATTCTTACAAATGCGGCCTGATCTGCAGAAGTCTCTAAGGATTCCGCTTGTCCCATGATAAGGAAAATTCCTTACCTTACCAGCTTAAACTGGGTTGCCCGTGGAGACGGGATGGTGCTTCCTGCTGAGAAATTCGGATTCGTCCCAAGGCCGTGCGCTGCACAATCTTCCTTTCTGCTCTTCTCCTTCCTCTCGTGAATTTGTCCCAAGGCTGTGCTTCTTCCTCTCCCAACGGAGGCACCTTGGGGATCGTGGGGGGTGCACGTGTGGCTCCACATGGTGTCCCACGTTTGCACCCGAAGGAGGCACATTGGGGATCGTGGGCTGCGCGTTTCCTCCGCGCCTGGCCCCACGTTTGGGCGTCAATTGTAAGGGTATCGTTGGGGACTTGCTTACCCCACAACTCTTGTAGGGATCTCTCTGACCCCCAGAGAGACCTGATCTCGCCGGCAATGAAGGGACGGGAGGCAAGAATGGTGAGCAACTCCGTTTAATTAAGTCAGTGCACAGATTTTTATAGCCTTCATTATGTAGCACTAGGACTACCTTGATCCGCCTACTCCCCGCCTACTCTCCACCCACTCTCCGCCCATTCTTCTCCTGTTCTCCTCCTATTTTCCTCCCCTTTCTTTCCCGCGCTCTCCCCATGATTCACCTGTGCACAGGTGAACCTGGAAAAGAACCCTGCACCACGTTGCCAACAAGGGCGAGACCCTTCCTCCAAACTCCATCTTGTTCCTCCCATACCTCAGAACCCTGAGATTACCTCAGCAGGCTCAGGGCACGGAGGTCCAACGATGCTTTGGGGTCGGCTATAACTCGTCCCGTTACAATCTTGCCCTGTGGTTGAACTATTACTTTGACTTTTTTGAGTTTGCATTGCTCCACAATTTGTAACCATTTAGCATCACTGGGAGAGTAATTTCTGCCCTGATGATCCATAATGTCATCAGTGTGGATGCTTCCCATGGCATTTCATGTCATATACTTTTCCATTCTATGGCATTCTACTCCCTTTCTATCCTCTAGTTTTCCACAAGATATATCCAACAGTAGACCCCTTCCTCCAGGTCATTTAAACTTCATGAAGACCAGTGTAACACTTGAGTCACACACTCGTTGCCCTTCTAAATGTTCTCATCTGGTTTTATCTATAAAAGAAGATCTTAGGTCTCACTCCAAGATTTCTGAAGACTTCCTTTCCCCTCCACTGGATTATGAGGTGTCACTCTTCTTAATCATCTATCATCCTAATCTGTAAAATTTTACAGATGATCTTGTAGTCTAAAATATTCTCACTTTTCAAGGATCAAATTAGATAATATTTGTAGGTGATTAATGTTTGTTTTTCTTTCCTCTTTCCTTCTCTCCTTCTTTCCTTCTTCTCTTTTATCCCTCTCTTCCTTCCTTCCTCCCTCCCTCCCTCTCTCCCTTCCTTCCTTCCTTCCTTCCTTCCTTCCTTCCTTCCTTCCTTCCTTCCTTCCTCTTGGCAAGATCAGATATTTAAGGACTAAGGAGTTTGGGGGTACTTTTGTTTTACTTGTGTCAACTGCTTTGTACTCTTTGTTTCTCTAGGACTTGGTGGTGATCAGATTCATTGTCTTTATATTGAATTCTTTTACATTTTCAAAGAGTCAACAGCTTGTTTAAACAGGTCAAATGTATTAAAAATGTTGTCTTTTCAACTTTATCCTTTTTCTTATAGTTTAGTGTTTTGTTTTTTTTTTTACTTTGCTGCAAACAGTCAGTGATCTGACTATATGTGGATAGCTAATTCTGAAATGAATCTTATGTTAGCAACTATCGTTTCTTTGATAAATCGTAGTCAATTTCATTTTTTGGCGGGGGAGTTTCTTCAAAGATTTCCATGTTTAGTTCTCACCAATTCTCTTCCTTAAAAAAAAGTACTCATGGGGTTTATGAGTAATCTTCAAGCCTTTGGCATGTTTTCTTCCTTAATCCTGAACCATATTTTCCAACACATTTCTCATAATCCCTGTACATCCCTGTATCTTTGAAGCTTAAGTAACTGAATCTCAAGGTATATGATCTTTGGCTCACAGGATCATAGATTTAGAGCTGGGTGGGACCTTAGGGGCCACTGAATCCAATCTCCTCATTTTATAGATAAAGACACTGAAGTTTAGAGAGGCTAAACAGCTTTCACACAACTGGTAAGTATCTGAGGCTGAATTTTAACTCGGGAAGTAGAAGTTCTATGCACAGTGTCACCCTGGTTGCCTCATGACTTTCTTTCAAGAACTTTGCCAGATTTTTCATGGAGTTTCTTCACTATGACTCAAAGATTATGTTTTGGGCACATAAACTCCATGTGATTATGGTACTTTGCTTATGAAGGTGAATAGTGTCCCGTGAAATGGTGTCATTTGTTGACTTGGGCCTGAACATTAATCTAACTTTGCCAACTTTGCCTTTCTGAGGAGAATCTGTGAGCCACCCTTTCATTTAGCTATGATTTCTTTGTATTTTATAGTTTTATATATAGCAAAGGTGTTACTATCAATGAAATCCAGTTCTTTCAGTCAATGGATTGATAAATATAAATATTTATATATAAGTGTAAACATAAACATATATTAATAAAACACTTGGATCATATTAGATTTTATGGCTCCTATAAATTGTACTAGGCCAAGACAGAAAAAAATATTATTTTCAAATTATATTAGATCATCACTCCTACTGAGGTTACTTCTGTTACTAGAAAACCTTCATGGCTGGGGATATCAGCTGCTGTGGTCAGCTAAAGCTGGGGGAAAGCATTGGAACCCATACAGCCAGACTGCATTGTCATTGTAGCATGTGGAGGTAGTTTGCTGGGGATTGAAAGAGAAAGGTTGGTACTGGAAGCCAAGAGACTTAATTAGGCTTTCGTGCTTTTAGACAGATTGTATTTTTTTTTTTATTTTAGAGTGAGAGTACGACCTAGGTAGGCCCTTATGGCTTGAGAAGGTGCCAGCATGTTGAGTTCTTAAAGCAGAAATTTATCAGATATGGGTATGATGGGGCAGCTCTGAAACGGTGTGTAAGGGTATCCTTTCTCAGAGTATCTAATGTCCTATGGAAGCATTCAGTACTGTTTTCATGTCCCATGTGTTAGATTTCTAGTAAGGGCTCAGCTTGTGATGAAAAGACTTTCAGTGCTCGTATTGAGACTGTGCTCCATATATTTGAGAAGTCATATGCAATACTATCAAGCCAAATATAATCTTATTTCAAAGTCGATCCATAAAGGAAAAAAAAATAGACTAGAATGATTGCCTGGGATTAATCTAATCTGGAGGAATATAATTATATTACTTGAAAAAAAGAATTACCCAAGACTCATTCATTCACTTTAAAATCACATTTCATTATTCAAATGAAAGTTAAACAAAAACCTCTGTGTCTTTCTTACAAGAAAAATCTAAATCCAATAAAATTTTATATGGAGCCAACTCTTGATTATTCATGGTAATGTAGTGGAGAAGAGTCATAGTTAACAAGAAATAATGATAATCATAAAAGAAAACGTATATATTAAATTTTCGTGAATTATTGCCCCACTAATTTTGAATATGGGACAATGTAGACAAAGCATATATAATACTTTGTTGGCTCCTTATTGTCTTTCTAACCCCTTGAAGTGAATTTTACCCTTAGTTTTGTCCACAGCCCCCTTTTCCTCTATTTCTGTATATCTCTCCCTTAGTAAGTATATTCATTTCCTTTACCTCTACTTATATGACTTCCTATTCTTTATCTCCAATCCTTACGACAAAGAGCCTTTTCTACTCTACTTCTCTACTATCTGCTGTTCTGTAAATTCCAGAGTTAATAAAGGTAGGGCTGGTAGAAGAGGAAAGAACACTCTTACTTAATGGGGGTGTTAGTAAACCTGCCACCCTGTAGTTTGCATCAGGTCTGATAAGAGCAGTGGCAGCAGGAACAGTTCTCCTGATGAGACTAGGCAAATAAAGCTAGCCAATAAATGCCAGTGTCTCCTTGAACACAACAAATGAGATGCATGTTCTTGGTCCAGCTTGCTGCCAAGTCTTTTCTCTTGGAACTGAAGTCTTGCTCTTGACAACCAAAAGTTTGCTCCTTGCCAGCTCCCTCTTAGGTGTTGACTTTTCCTAGAGCATTTTATGTCTCTAGCCAGCTTTACCTAAACATTTGTCTCATTTGGCATTATGTGCTCAAAGAGGTTGGCCAAAAAAATCCTCTGTTTTTCCTTCCTTCTCATTCCTGGGATCAATGAGGGATCAGCCAACACCATGCGCTCTATTCAGCCATATTCTCCATCTAATCCTACCCAGTCCCCCATGTGCCTAGACAGAAAGAGGAGTAAAATTTACCATGTCCCAAATCTAATTTCTTAACTTTCTACTCACGCTAATTCCTTATTACCATCATTAGAGAAAAGGGCAGTTAAGCAAGCTGTGGAATCAGAAAGGTTTTCTCCCTACCTAAACCAGCAGCCTACACATCAGACCTATGGAATTCATGCCCTCAGTGTCTGGGGAAGTTAATCTACTCTGAGGCTGAGCCCGCTAGATCTAGCCTACCCCAGACTAGATCAGACTGTGTTTCACATTCTGTCCAGCTTTCCCGGCAGGCCATCTTGCTGTCTGCATTTCTGCCATACTCTTACGTCCTCCCTCCCTTCATTTTCAAATCTTTCTCTGGGCACAATAATCATATGAATAGTGTCATCACTTTTGGGAAGATGATTGATTAACTTTTGGATTATTTCACTATTTCTGTGATTCCTCAGATCAAAACTCAAAGCTCTCTTGTTCACTGCTTCCCCCTCCCCATTAAAGTGTAAGCTCCTTAAGGGCAATGATTGTATTGCTTTATGTGTTCTCAGTACTTAGTACAGTGTCTAGTCAACACTTAATAAAGGCTTTCTTTCCTATAGTCCATCCTCCCTCTTCCTTCCTCCCTTCCTCCCTTCCTCCCTTCCTCCCTTCCTCCCTTCCTCCCTTCCTCCCTTCCTCCCTTCCTTCCTTCTTTCTTTCCTTCCTTCCCTCCTTCCTTCCATCCTTCCCTTCTTTTCTCCCTCTCTCCTTCCTCTTTACTCTGGTTTTGTTGAAGACCCAGCTTGAATCTCACATTCTTCAGGAGGTCTAGGTTCCCTTTCCCCACCCCTGGCTGCTAGTACCTTCTCCTCTGATATTATCAACCATCTACTCTGTATAAATCTTGTACATGCCTAGTTATTTACACCTTGCCTTTTCCATTACCTACTCTCTGCAAACAGTCTCAATGTTAAGTTAAATGTTTAGATAAGATTACGAAAGAAAGATTTGGTTTGCTAACCCATTCTTCATTCTTCTGATCTTTTATGAGTGAGTTTATCCCATTAACATTCATAGTTATGATGACTAATTTTGTTTTTCCCTCCATCAAATCTTAAGCTATTAATAATAGCATAATTAAGTGTGTTTTAAGGATTTGTTGCACGTTTTGCTTGATACATTATAACCTGGGAACACATCCCACTCCTATCCAGCCCAGGCTCTTCTTTTCTCTTTTCTTTTAGGTCTAACGCTCTTAGCTATGATTTTTTGTTTTGTTTGCAATAATCCCTTCTTGACACTACCATAAAATTTAGATATACAGCTTTCCATTTCATATCTAGACCAGTCTTCCTATTTTATTCTTCCTTATTTGGGGGTATTCTACAAGGTTCTGCCAGAGATCCTCTCCTCTTCTCTCCCTCTCTTTGTAATCTCATTGGCTCCCATATATTTAACTATCATGTCTATGAAAATGACTCCCAGATCTATATGAAAAGCTTCAGTCTTATGTCATCAATCGGACATTTCAAACTCAACATCCTAGAGTTTAATTTCTAGTATCTAAATCTGAACTCATTATCTTTCCCACTAAACATCCTGTTCTTTCAAATGTCACTATTTCTAATGAAAGCAACACAATTTTTCCAGTTTCATATCTTTGGCATTGTACTGGACTCCTCACTCTCTTTCACCCCACATTTTCAACCAGTGGTTATATCTGGTCATTTCTACCATCTCTCACATCCAGCCTCTTCTCTTAACTCCCACATTTGTTGTCTTAGTTGGGGCCCTCATCATCTCTGGCCTGGATTGTTGTAATAATCTCCTCAGTGGTCTGCCTGTCTCAAGTCTCTTACCATTGTCATCTATTTTTTACCTACTATTACCAAAGCAATTTTCCTTAAGGGCAAATCTGACATTGTGACTCCCTAGCTCTCCTACTCAACCAACTTAGATTAAATATAAATTTATTTGTTTAGCATTTAAATCCCTATACAATTTATCTTTCTAGCTGAATTAGAAATTATTTCTGCTCCCACCCATTTTTTATCTCTCCTGTACCCCTCTCTCTTTTTTAGATGCATTTTTGAATATATCGACTCTCTTTTTGAGTAGCATCTACATTGGATTCTTCTTATCTGTTGGCATCAAGTCAATTCTACCAATCTGCATTTTTATTTAGTTTTTGTATTCCTAGGCAATTTTCTCTTATGACTTAGCAAAATTCAGACATTCAGGCTTTTTGTTTCATCATGTGTTTCTAGGAATACTATAATTCTTAGACTGTCTTGTCAAATTTTATCTTCTGAAAATCATTGAATTAGCACAATGCTTGGCACAAAATAAATATTTAATAAATATTGCTTCTCTCCCTTCCTCTCTCCTTCCTTCTTCCCTTCCTCCTTCCCTGCCCCTTTCCCCCCTCACTCCTCTTCTCTCCCTTTTCCCCTCCTCTCCTTCCCTCCATTCTTCTCTTCCTTCTTCCCTCTCTTCTTCCCTATTTTCTCCTTCCCTCCCATCCCCTATCCTTTCTTCTATTTTGCTTTCTTTAGATTAGCTTATCCTATTTCTGAGTCTATGTGAATCTCAGAGTTGTTTGTGTTTCTTATTAGTGATAATTAGACTTTAAGCTCTCGGCATAGAGGAATTGTTTCTCTTTTGTTTTTTACTCTCTAGCTCTTAGTACCACATGGTACATAGCCAGCTAGAGTCTAGCTTTTGCCAAAGTTTGATTCTTGTGTCTCATGTAAATTAGATTTGATCTTTCAGAAACTCCTGTTTTATATTTCCTAATATTTGATCTATGGTTTATATCCTAAAATCACACCCAAGTCTCCTACATCCTTAAACAGCCTTCACTAGATTCTACCATGCCTGACAACTTTTACTCTTTATCTCATCTTGCCTTTATATTTAAACCTTTTTCAAGAGTCATTTGCACTTGACATCTACATATTCCTCCTCTCACTGTCTTCTAAACCCTCTGCAATCTGGGTTCTGCCTCATCATTCAGTTGAGACTTCTCTCTCTAGAGTCAGTCAGTCAGTAAACATTTACTAAGTACCTACTGTGTGCCAGGCACTGTGCTCAAGATAAAATCACTGATGATCTCTTAATTGACAAATCTTTTGGCTTTTTTTTTTCAATTCTCATTCTTCTTGACTTTTCTGCTTCATTTGGTACTATTGACCAACTTCTTAATTATCTCAACACTCTAGGTTTTGTTTTTTTTGGCAATTCTTGTGCTATCTGACCACTTCATTTTTTGTCATAGTGAAATGCCCCTTGCTCTGAGGCATGCAGCACCTCCCCCCCCACCTTGCTCAGGGGCATGCAGACCTCTTGCTCAAAGGCGTGTCGTAACACTCCACTTACTGGAGCTCTGTGACCCCAAATCCAACTTAGCTACCTGCAACAAATACTTGGCATAAAACCCCGAGTCTTGAGATCAGACCTAGCTACCTGCAACAAATACCCTGTGTGGCCCCTGATGAGCAAGCCTAGACACGCTTACAATACTCTGCCTGAACACGCTCACAATACTCTGCTTTTGTAACGGCTTGCTTGCACCTGCTCACAGCTCACGTATAAGAAGCCCTAGATTCTTGAGCTCGGGGCTGCTCCCCTCTGTGGGACAGCCGCCGGATAATAAATGATGCTCAAAATATATTCTAATTTGGCTTGGTCTGTGTTTCTCGGTCCGTCCATTTCAATAGACTCTCTTCTTTTTATTCTTTATACTCTTTCTTTCAGTGATCTCACCTGTTTCCATGGGTTCAGTTATCACTGTGCTGATGATTCCCAGATTTATTTAGCCTTATTCTCTCTCTTGAGCTTCAGTGCTTCATCGTTAATAGCCTATTTCACATTTCGAATTGGGTGTGCCATAGGCACCTCAAGCTTAACATAAACAAAACAGAGCTCATAAACTTTCCCTCTAAACCCTTCCCTCTTTGAAACTCTCTTCTTACTGTTTAAGGCCCATTCTTCCCGTCTCCTATGTTTTCAACCATGTTTTCACCCTCTAATCTTCTCTCTTAATCACCTCATATATCCAATCAGTTACTGAATCTCATGCTTTCTTTCATTCTATCTTTTGCCTACATCTCCTCCTCTCTACACACCCAGCCAACACTGGACTTGAGGCCCTCATTATCTGCGCTATTAGAAGTCTTCTTTTTTCTCTTGGAGAGATTTTTTTTTTAATCTGAAGATCTAGAACACGAAACCGATACTTTATGTGAAGCCATGAGTTTCCATTTTTAAAGATATAATGTAAATTATCCATAGTACTTTCAGAACTGCCCTGTTTGTGAAGGCTTCTTTCTGAACTGCCTTCTGTTTTTTTCTTTTAAGTGTAAGAAATGTTTCAATTGACCTCTTTCTTCTCCTTCTCCTTCTCCTTCTCCTTCTCCTTCTTCTGCTTCTTCTGCTTCTGCTTCTGCTTCTCCTTCTGCCTCTGCTTCTCTTCCTCCTCCTTCTTGTCCTTACCCTCCCCCTTCTTCCTATTAGTTCTTTTTTTTCAAGAAAATGGGACAATTTACTTTTTTCTTGCATGGTTTTCATTTCCGTTTTCTTGAAATATAGCTCTTAAAAGACAAGCTTTTAAAAAGCTTGTTTTAAATGGACCTACTTGACTCTACCTTAATACTCAAATCACTCTGGATTTCATTGAATACCCAATAATAGCCCCAGCCCAAGCCTCTTTGACTCATTGTTTAGGTTTTTGATGGCTTAGAATGAGTGTAAACAGCAACAGTTTTCTGTTCTAGCCCAAAACTCTGAGGGTCTCTCCCTCCCAGATTGATATCTCTGTGATTGTAAATTGAATCATCTTTTATTTCAACTATTACCCAGCCCTCAGCCATTGAATGGACATTGTGTCAGACAAACTGAGACCTGGGAAAGACCTTAATTTAGAAAGGTCAAGGTCACCCACTGCATCCTGGGCCACCTCCAGTTGTCTTGACCTTTGTCTTACCACTGGACTTCAGTAACTGGAGGAGAGAGTGTGGGTAACAACTCTGTGAACCTCTGCCTCACTCATATCCAATTCACGTGCAGGTCAGGACATCACCCTCTTGATATCATTGGTCTTCTTCAATAATGAAGGATGAACCACAACAACCATTCCTCTCATCTCCTAATTAAAAACAAAGAGAAAGGAAAAAAATAACTTATAACAAGTAAGTATAGTCTAAGAAAACACATCTCTCTATATAGTGGTCATGTCCAAAAATGTATGTCTGACTCTTCCCTCTCAGGACATGTATAGCATGCTTTCTCATAGGTACTCTGGAGTCATGGTTGGTCATTGCTTTAATGAGAGTACTTGAGTTTTTCAAGGGTGTTTTTCTTTTCAAAGTTATTTTCCTCATGTAAATTATCCACCTATTCTCATTTCACTTTGCATCAATTTATACTATCCGAGATTCTCTGCAATCATCTCTTTTATCATTTCTAATGTAACAATATTCCATTACAAACATATTTTCCAGTTGGTTTTATTATTCCTTAATTATATAGGGGCGATGTAAGGAACCTTAGATTCTAGTTCATTTGATTCTCATTCCCTTGCCCCTTCTTCCATGTTTGTATATTTTCATTCTCATGTACCTCCAGTCAAAATATGTAGCGAGTTCCATTGCCTTTTTGCTCCTTTCTATACTTCTATACTAGCCTATTCCTTCTTTTTTTACCTTTTCTTCTCTTTTCTCTCTTAAAACTTCTCAGAACAGAATCAATCTACCTCCAGGTCTTCTGTTTGCCTCATTTAATTTGCTCAGTATCTTTTGAAGGTATTAAAGTTCTGAGATGACACTTGCTTCTTCTCTACCTATTTTTAGTTAGCACTATACAGGGTGTCTCAAAAGTCTTAGTTTTTATATCTTTAAGTTTTAACAGCTTGACAGTACACTAATACTTTTGGGAAAAACCTGTACCTCTTTTCATTTGATCAAATGTGTTTACCTCTGTAGGATTTTTTGGATCCCCATGTTTGTGTTTTATTTTTTATTTGATATATGTATGTATGTAGGTATGTATGTGTGTCTGTCTATCTATCTATCTATCTATTTATCTATCTATCTATCTGTCAATCATAGCACCATAGTTTCTTCTATCTGCCCCCCTTTCCCTCTCAGGGAGTCATACTATATAACAAATAATATTTAAAAAAAATAAAGAGGAAAGATCAGCTTAATTGATGAAGATATTGAAAGCATCTGAAAATGTCCAAAATATAACACTTATAGACCTCCCACTTCTACAAAGGGGTGTGGTGTGTAAGTCTTCTCATATCTTTTCCTTCAGTCATGTTTATTCTTTATAATTATGTAGCATTCACTTTTTGGTTTTTTGTGTATGGTTCTTTCTATTTACATTGTTGTAGTCACTATGCCAATTATTTTCTTGACTTTTCTTCATTCTGTAACAGTCCATGTAGATATTTCCATGCTTTCTATATTCACCAAATTTATTTTTGTTTCAACATATTAATATTCCATAACATTTGCGTATCATGGTATGTTTAGCCATTTTCCAATTGATTGGGTGTACTCAGCTTTGGTCTTTTCATCCAAAGTAATTGAAAGCTCTCTATTCCATTAAAGAACTATATTTTTTTCTTGTATTATTCTACACAGCATTGCTGGGTAAGTTATTTTTGGCTGTACATTTGCCTTTTGGCATATATTCCTACTTCATTTCTTATTTTTCAGTAGAAGTTTCCAGGTTTTGTGTGACCCGGACTATAGTTCTTTTGTTCTCAAACTGTTTCTTTTTAGCATGAGTGTGTATGTGTATGTGTGTGTGTGTGTGTGTTTTAAATGTGGAAGCTCTGATTTTTGTGTGTAATAATCTTGTGACTTTTCCTTTTGAGATACATTCCAGGAGGTGATTGGTATATTCTTTCCATCGTGGCTTTGCCCCCTGGTTTTAGTACATCTGGGCACTTTTCATTTATGATTTCTTAAAATATAACATCCAGGATTGCGTGTGTGTGTGTGTGTGTGTGTGTGTGTGTGTGTGTGTTTTACAATGTGGAGATAGCTAGACAGTGCGGTAGATAGAACACTGGGCCTGGAGTCAGGAAGACCTGAGTTCAGTTCTGGCCTCAAATACTTATTAGCTCTGTAACCCTGGGCAAATCATTAAATATTTGTTTGCCTCAATTTCCTCAGCTATAAAATGGAGATAATAATAGCACTTAATATGTAGTGTGTTTGTGAGGATTAAATGCAATAATATACGTAAAGTGGTTAGCACAGTGCCTGGAACATAGTAGGTACTGAAAAAAATACTTGTGTCCTCTTATTTTCATGGAACTGAATGATTCTTAACTTAATATGTTTTTCAGGTAAATTTTTGATATTAGATATTTTGCATTTTCTTCTATTTCTTTTTCATTCTTTTGGTCTTGTTCTAATATTTCTTGTTCTCTCTTACAGAGTTATTGATTTATGTTTGGTCTATTTTAGGTTTCAAGGAGGTGATTTCTTGGACAAAGTTAACCACTTCCTCTTCTAAGGCATTTATTTCCTTCTAGTTCTTTCCTCCATAGATATAATTTTAATTTTTTATCTGTTCATTTCTTCTAAGTAAGCATGCAGTTCCCTTGTGGAAAGCCATTTCTTTCTTTCCCCATTTGAGTTATTGCTTGCAATTAAGATTCTACTCTCTCCTTTTGGGGGATCTTTATATTTGCAAAGATTTTTGATACTGTTTGGTCTTTTATTTGCTCATCTGTCCATCTTTAGTTCCTAACTTGGGGTTTTGTGCCATGGCCAGTTTTTGCTCTCTGCTATACTTTTGGATGGGATGATTAACTCTGCTTGGTCACAGTCTGTATCCCTTGGATTATTGCGCTGATCTCTGCCTCCTAGAGTTAGACCCTCCTGGATATTTGGGATTCAAAGCCCCAGATGTTCCAGGCCCACCCTGACATCTTGGGTCAGAATGTGAGAGAACTCAAGGCCCCCTGGGCTTAGTATGCCCTAGTTTGAGTACAGTAATGCTTTGTCTCTCTGGTCATTGTCCAGTTCTACCTTTGTTGTCTTTGGACAGGCTACACATGTTCTGCTAGAGCCTTCCCTTTCATATTGCCCATGGGCCTCTGGCTAACTTTTGATGCTGCTCTGGGGCAGAACATGTCCCTTACTGTAGCTTCTCATTGGATTTCTTGATTGTTATTCAGTCTACATGAATGTTAGGGTTTTGCTGAAATAGGTATGTAGGAAATGGATTTTCTGTCTACCTGTTAACAGCCATCTTGACAGAATGGCTTTCAGTTAGACTACCTACCTTATTAAGTCTCTTTTTTTAATAATACGTTTTATAAACAACTGCCAAAATCACTTCCTGAAGTTCAAATCTGACTGGCTTACCCTTCCTCTACTCCCCCACACAATAAATTCTTGTGTCTCTCTATATACCATTACTAAAGACAAAGCCCTCTGTTTGGCAAACTCCTTACCACCTAGACCCTTTCTACCTTTATAGCTTCTTCAAGGGAGGGACCATGTATCTTTTTCGTTGTGCCTGGTACATAGTGTTGAATTAATAACGCTTATTGACTGATTGAGCTATCCTGTCTTTTCTCATTCAGGAGTAAAGAAAGTTATGTTTAATATGACATCTAATTTTTTCTGTTGCAAGCATTATCAATTACCATTATTTAGGATTTAAAAAGGTACATTATTGTTTATATCGAAACTTTTCCACTAAAATACAGTGTAGGATAATGCTTAAGACACTACTCTTTCTTGTGTCTTAATTTTTACAATAACCACAGAAAGTGACAACAGAGTAATTTTTCACATAATTGTCTTACAAAATGGGAAACATATGCTAATTCATCTTCAAAACTAAGGAGTTAGTTTTAGGTTGATTTCCTAATAGTATTGAACATTAGTAAAGTTAATCCGTGTGAACTCTTCTGTCTTACAAAATTGCTAGAGAAACTATGCAGCAAAAAGGCACATTTTGTAATGTTTTTAAATAAAGGTAAATCTTGTTCTCTTCACAGTGACCTGTGTGGGTTGAATGACGTCACTGAAGAAACTTATTATCATAGACCTTTTGGTTTTTAAAATGATTTGAAGTATGGGAGTATAGATAATGTGTCTTTAGGGACTGGTAAAAGATCTATATCTTTAGCAGATTAGGAAACATTCCAATTTAAAGAGTTGATTTGGAAAGCACTTAGATTAAAGTAACTATTATGTAAAATCTAGTTAGGATTTTTTTTTTCATAATGAAGACATAGTTATACTCCTAATTTGGTAAATCCATTGCAAAATGTATTTACAATTACTTTTGTTGATTATTAAATGTTATTTTAAATACAATGAATGTGACCTTTTAAGTGTCAGGTTTGATAGTTGGAGTTAGGTAATAATTCACAAAATAGAAAAACGTAGCAGCTAGGTGGTACGGTGTGCCGCACCAAGACCTATATTCAAACCTCGCATTAGACACTTACTGTCATGGGCAAGTTACTTAACCTCTGTCTGCCTCAGCTTCCTCAACCTTAAAATGAGGCTAATAATAGCATTCACCTCCTGTGGTTGTTGTGAGGAACACATGAGCCTTTAGCACAATGCTTGGCGCATAGACACTTAATGAATGTTGCTTGCTTCCTTCTTTCTTTCCCTATTCTGTGGCCAACCCATGTTCTGGTTGCTTCTGTGGAATGTGACCTATGTTTTAGATGTTCTATAAAAGGAATAAAGAGTGCTTCAGGATCTTCTACACAACAGTTATCCACTTAACTAATCATATTGTATAATATGAAGTTGAAATATTGTCCACATGTAGTGATAATGATAGCTAATATTAATATAGAGCTTTGAGGTTTTCCAAGAGCTTTACATAGGTTGTAGTATATTTGATATAACCCTGTGATGTAGTGCTATTATTATCCCCCTTTTAGAAAGGAAGAAACTGATGATGAGAGAGGTCCAATGACTTGCCCAGGGTTACATACTAGTTTCTAAAGGCCTGAGGTCTTCACTTTGAATTCTTATTCAAGTGTTCCTGATTCCAAGTCTGGCACTCCATTCACCGCATCTCCTACCTGCCAGTACTGTGTCGGGTTAGCTATAAACTTGAGCATTACTCTGAGGATCCTCAGATCATAGCTCTAGAACTAGGGGAGAATTTAGAGCTTACCAATCCAACTGCTTCATCTTACAGAAGAACCTGAGATCTAGAGAGTTTCCTGAAGTCACAAAGGCAGTGGTAAGTGGCAGAGCTGGGATTCGAACGTATATCTCTTGGCTCTAAATCTCTTGGCCTTCCCAGGATATCACATAGAGCCAAAATTTGGACCCAAGTAATAGAACACCAAAACTATTCTTCTTTCTAATTATAAAAATGGTAATAATAATATAATAATAATAGTAATAACATTTTTTACAGTGATCTAAGGTTTGCAAACCACTTCATGTATTGTTTCATTTGATCTTCATTTTCACTACATCACATTCAAGAATCCTGAATTCATAATGAGAAGGTTAAGAGTTTTGAACTGATTCAGTGATTTGCCCAATTTTAGCTTATATGTGAAAGGAATCTGGAATAATATTGTCTAAGAAATTTTTTTGTAAGATTCTGATTAATTTATCCCAAGAATGTAGTATTGAAACTCTAACTTTACAAATTATCAGATTGTTTTAAAATATATATAATTTTTATGTTTAATGTTCTCTGAAATAATATGTTTGTTTTATGTTTTTAAAGGCCAGGTGCTATCACAAGCCTTAGCCCAATTTCAGAAAAAAGAAGAAATTGAGGAGGAATTTCTGGAAATCCAAACACTTTCTACAAGTATGGTTACATTATTATGGAAAAATAACCTTTAAGTTAGATGCAGTATATGTAAGAATTTTATTATGGCCAATACAGAGTGCTTATAAATGACTATGCAAAAATTGGTTTGTAAGCATAGGTATGTCACTGTGTTCCAAGCAATGGCTGACTTAGGCCTGTCTAGTAGTTCAGAATTGGGATTGGAATGACATGAGATGCTTGTAGACTATACAAACTTTACCAAAAAGAAATTTAACAACACGTGGAAAGGATATTCAGGAAAAATTTGCTATGATTGTGAGCCCATTCAGAAGGGTGTATTGACCATACTTGAGAAACCTTGACTACTTATGCTTTAGGCTTGTATGACATTTTTTTTTCTTTTTAAAGTTATAAATCTTCTTTTTTCCCCCTTTTTAGTTAAATTTATTCATGTTTGGTTTTCAACATTCACTTTTATAAGATTTTGAGTTCTAAATTTTTCTCCCTTTTTCCTCTCCCCCCTCCCCTACACAGCATGCTGATATAGGCTATATGTATATAATTATATTAGATACATTTCCATATTGGTCATGAAATGCAACTCATTGAATGGGGGAGGTGAAGGAGAGGAAAGAATCAAAGTGACCTCAGTGCTTCAAGCCCAAGTGACCAAGAAAATTACGTCTCATTAGTAGAAGCAGGAAAGTTAAATAGGAGGAGAAGGTTTTTTGGTGGAGAGGGAAAAGGGGAGAATATGTCTTAAGTTTTGGACATAATGAGTTTGAAGAGCACTTTGATGTATATCCAACAGGCAATTAAAGCTACCTCTGGAGCTTAAGGAAGTGGTTAGAATTACAGACACAGATTTGAAAGAAATGATTATTTCTCTCTCATATTAATAGCCGACTATTAAAACTGAGAGATCCCAAGCTTATTTCCCACTGGCTTATTTCCATGTCCAGTCTCTCAAGGACATGGCTGATGAAAGATAGGCTTAACAATCTCCTCATTCTGGGTATTGCTACTCTACCCAACTAGATCAGACTTCTAATTTGGGGTGAAACTCCTGGCCCATTGTTTTCTGATCTGGCTTGGGGAGGAGGAGCTATAGATCCTTTGTTTAGATTGTCCAAGGCTGGCGGTGGTCTGGGTATAGGGATAGTCTCTCTATCGAAAATCGGAGTGAACTCATCTCTCTTTGTAAAACCCACCTCTCATTAATTGTTACCCAATCAGAGTTGATTTCCATCCTCAGGAACCCCCTTCTTCCCAGGGAATATAAGCTGTAAGCTAGCCACCACGAGGACCTTTGGCATTTAAGACTGCCACTGACCTCTTCTTATTAAAATGCTGGCATTATTAATAAAATGACTAATTACTCGGAAAGTTTATCTCTACAACTTTTTAAATGCCACAGATTTGAGATTCATTTGCAGAGAGATGGTCTTCAAAATCATGAGATAAGGTGGAGGAGAGAATAATGTCTCTCTGGTCAGGAAAATTCAGAGGATATTTTCCTCCTTTTATTCAGTACATCAGACTGCTACTTGGGATACTGAAGGGAATTTAACTGCTAAGAAGTCCTAGGGACAGTATTATTGTAGCACTTTTGATGTCAAGTGCTTAATTGGCAAATATTTATTGAATATCTACTTTGTATATGGCATGTTTCTCTATATCATTTTAAGGTTTCAAAAAGCTAAACTCTCAAAAATCTTCTGTGGCAGAAAGTGTAAGAACATAAATGAAAGCAGAGTATTTTCTAGTTCTTACGGAAATTTAACAGATGCAAACCAGTTGCCACTATGAAGAGACCAAAGGAACCTAGAAAATATCTTAGAAAGCAAACTGTTGAATGTGATCTGATGTTGCAGAAATACAATAGCCTGTGTCCAGAGGTAGATTGGAAGAAGAGGATGACTTGTATTACATTTGGGATATTTTGCAGTATTTTCAATGGTCCCTAGTTTCTTTCCCCCTGAAAACAAAGACTCATTTTTTCAGCATCAGTATTCTCTGGGATGATTATTAGACTCGTAATCACAGTAATAATGATAAAGCCAGCATTTATGTAGCACTTTATGGTCTGCAAAATAATTTACAAATATTATCTAATTTGATCCTTACAACAACCTGGGGGTCAGATGGGGTGGTGGTAATTGTATGTCCTGTGACTGCTAAGCACAGAATATATAAGTTAAAATTCTGAAACATTGAAAAGGTAATAGAGAGATGCATGGTATATTAAAAAAATGCTACAAATCCTTAGTGATGAACTGGGCACAAAGAGTCATAAATAATACTAACTAGCATTTGTATAGCGCTTTAAGATTTGTAAAGTGCTTTACAAATATTATCTCATACTCTACCTCTGTTTGCCTCAGTTTCCTCAACTGTGTAAAATGTGGATAATAATAGCATCTACCTTTCAGAGTTGTTGTGAGGATCAAATGACATGATGTTTGTTTAAAAAAGCATTTAACACAATGCCTGGTACAAGCTAGGTACTATATATAAATGCTTATTCCCTTTCCTTCTTTTGTTCCTCATAGTAACCCTGGGAGGCTATTATTATCTCCATTTTATTGACAAGGATACTGAGTCTGAGATACTAAGTGACTTGCCCAGAGCCACACAGCAAGTAATGTCCAAAGTAGAATTTAAACTCAATTCATCTTGACTCCAACTCAGGTACACAATCCACTGTGCCACTTTTTATCATCAAAAAGAATTAGCAAGTTTGAGGGATTCAAGATGGATAGTCTGCATGGCATGTAATATTAAAACACCCATGGCTGGGGTTCTTAACCTTCTTTGTGTTGTAATCCCCTTTGGCAGTCTGTTGAAGTCTATGGACTCCTCAGAATAATGTTTTTAATTCATTAAATAAAATATATAGAATTACAAAGAAACCAATTATATTGAAATACATTTATAAAAAATATTAAAACAGCAGACAGACCCCAGGGTAAGAACCTTTGGTATAGAAGGTCCATAGAACATGAAGGGAGCTCCTGTAGAGAGTTGATGGGAGGACATGGACTAGATTCAAACAAGTTGTAAAAGTATTTGTCAGTTATGAACAGTACCTGTGGAGGGATTACCCACATCAGTGATCCACTGACATATTGTAATATGGGTAGCGCATTGTGCTGTGTGTCCTAAAAGATAGAGTAAAGGAAAGATGGCATCTACCTTTAAGGAGCTTACAACTTAAATGAGAAAGTAATACAGAAACATGTTTAGGAAATCACACTTAATGTCCCTGATGAGTTGTCAGTATGGATGCTGACCTTAGCATTATGACACAGAACAGGATGGAGAGGAAGACTATGTAATCTACAAAGGTAGAAATGGATTCTTTTTTTAAAAAAAAAAAATTTATTTGTTGTTTACAACACTCAGTTCCACAAGTTTTGGTTCCAAATTTTCTCTCCCTCCCTCTCCTCCCCACTCTCCCTCAAGAAGGCATGTAATCCAATGTAGGTTCTACCTTCACATTGAAATTATTTACATAATAGTCCAGTTATAAAGAATTATAACCAATGGAATGAATCATGAGAAAGGAAACCAAAAAAGAAGGAAAAAAAGCAAAAAGTTTGCCTCCATCTGCCCTTAGATTCCATAATTCTTTCTCTGGATGTGCATAGCTTTTTCCATCATGAGTCTTTTGGAGCTGTCTTTGGACCTTGCATTGATGAGAGGAGTCAAGTCTATCAAAGTTAGTCCTTATGGATACTGTGTGTTTGTAATCATGTATAATGATCTCCTGGCTGCTCCCCTCTCTCAGCATCAGTTCATATAAGTCATTCCAGGTTGTAATGAAGTCTGTCTGCTCCTCATTTCTCATAGAACAATAGTATTCCATTACATTCACATACCACAATTTGTTTAGCTGTTCCCCAATTGATGGGCATCCCCTTGATTTCCAATTCTTTGCCACCACACAAAGAGCTGCTATAAATATTTTCATACATACTGGTCCCTTTTCCACTTGTTTGATCTCTTTGGGATACAGCACTAGAAGTGGTATTGCTGGATCAAAGGGTATGAATATTTTTATAGCCCTTTGGGCATAGTTCCAAATTGCTCTCCAGAATGACTGGATCAGTTCACAACTCCATCAGCAATGTAGCAATGTTCCAATTTTTCCACATCCTCTCCAGCATTTATCACTTTCCTGTTTTGTCATGTTAGCCAATCTGACAGGTGAAGTAGGAAGGCCGAATTTATAATCTCAAATATAATCATGTATATGTTTGA
>CM053622.1:218136614-218155034 GCA_028646595.1 Phalanger gymnotis | reverse complement strand
CAGAGACAGCTATTGCCGAAGCTGAAGAGAAAGCCGAAACTGAAACAGGAGCTGCGGAAGCAGAGCCGACCCAAAAGTAGAGCTGACCTGTGTGTAGACCCAGGAGTGCGAGCAAGGACTTGAGGCCAGTAAATATGATTTGGCTAAACACTATCTTGTTTTTCTGTGGCCTCCTGGTTACTCTTGTGAGGCAGACTTATTGGGCCTGGAAGCTTGTGATCAAAGTGTCGAAATGGGGAGGCTGGTTCGTGAATCTGTTTCTGTGGAGCCTAACTAAATGTTTTATTGCGTTCTACTTAGAGAACCTCTCATACCTTGTGATTTCGAACCATTCAAACATATACATGATTATATTTGAGATTATAAATTCGGCCCTCCTACTTCAACAGGAGAAATGTGGTACCTAACAGTTGTTTTGATTTGCATTTCTCTAATCAGTCATGATTTAGAGCATTTTTTCATATGACTATAGATAACTTTAATTTCTTCCTCTGAAAACTGCCTGTTCACATCCTTTGACCATTTTTTAATTGGGGAATTACTTGTATTCCTATGAATTTGGTTCTATTCCCTATATATTTTAGAGATGAGGCCATTATATTAATTTTTAATGCCCCATTCCAATAAATGTTGTTTTCATTCTTCCTCTTAAAGCCTTTTAGAGCATTTTAGAAATATATTCCCACAGAATGCTAATTCTTGATGTAGGTATTAGGGTAGTCAATCAGTCAATAAACATTTACTAAGTTCCTACTATGTGCCAGGCCCTGTGCTAAGCATTTTACAATTATTATCTTATTTGATCATTGCAAAGACCCTGGGAGGTAGGTGCTATTGTTATCCCTATCCTTCAGTTAAGGAAGCTGAGACACACAGAAGTTGAGTGACTCACCTAAAGTTATACAGCATATCTGTCTCCTTACATTCAGAACCTTAGAAGTGGGGGACAATATAGAGGCTCATGTTAGAAGCAGGAGAAAAAAGATGAGATGCTGAAAACAGAAAATTAGGATATACAAAAAAAAAGAAAAAAAAAAGGAAAGAAAACACCATCCAGTTCACCAGTGGCAGAGTGGTCATGAACGTTCATAAGGTCTGGTAAGAGAGAACATGAGCAAACACAGGCAGTCACACATGCAATCCTATGTAAGCATTGACATACCCATAGGCTAGCCAGAATATTAAATGTAATATTTATGTTATCGACCTTTACCAAATGTTTGCCTTAGCTGAATACAGACAGGACAAAGTTGGTTTTCTGTGGATAGACTGCAGTGGGAATTTGGGGAGAAGCCCTGTTTGAGACACAAAAGATTTTAGCCAGTGGTGGGATTCAAATAAATTAACAACCGGTTCTCCACAGAGAGGCTGCCATGGCAGGCACAGGCCCCGACACCACTAACAACCAGTTCATAGAACTCAACCTAAAATTAGAAACTTCATCTACTGAACCCGTGCAAACCAGCTGAATCCCACCACTGATTTTAGCTAAGCCAATTTAGCCTGAGTCTGATGCAGGAACTAACTGATCTTTTGTTCACAGGCCGAGGTAAAAGGACAACATTGGGCCTGTTGAAGTTGTTAAGTGCTAACTGTGACACCACATTTGATTTAGATAAAGAGTTGGAGGAATTAGCAAAGGTTCCGGAAAGTAAGTCCTCCCTCATTTCATTGTGTTAACTCTCATTTTACTTCACGTAGAGAATTTTATAGATGAATGCTATTTTAATTTGAAATTCAGTCCCTTTATTTTACAGGTGACAAAACTGAGGTCCAGAGAGATGAACTCATTTACTTCAGATAATCAAGCAGTTCTACTCAGTGTCCTAGTCAGTCCTAGAACCCAGGTCTTTTGGTACCTTATTCAGATCCTTTCAAAAAGAAGCTTTCCTTACCAAATATTCAAAAGCATCCAAGTCCTGTGAAATAGCCATAAGCCCATATATTAAGAATCTCGAATTCTAGTTTTAGTGAATGTTCAAAATTAATCCCAAGTTTATTACAGAATTTTAATGAAACTTTAAATTTTCCCAAATTTGTTTTTCCTGCTTTTTTATACGTAAAATATTAATCACAATATCAAAGAAGTACTATGGAGATCAGTTAGCATTCATAAATGCTTGGAAACTGTCATATATATGAGTATATCACAAACATACATATACATGTAATAAAGTCATTATTGTCCTTGCTTCCCCCATATTCAATTAAACAGATCAAATGCCTTCAATATAAGGGTAACCATTAGGTTGTTAAATTTATATCAAAACCTACTTATTTCTAGAGGGAAGAGCAAAATGGCCATTTTAAGACATTTGTATGGGAGCATAATATGTAACTTTTACTGATTTGTTCCCTAGGTTTTTGCTTACCAAGAAGGTGAAATAAATTCCTTTATATGAACTTAAGGGAAAGATACAGGTTTTAAATTCACAATCTTTTAAAATAAAAATAAATAATTTATTTTAACTATTTTTTATTTTTATTATTTATTAATTATTTAAATGACTTATTTAAATAATTAATAAATAATAAAAATAAAAAATAGTTGAAATAAATAGAAGTGCTTTCAAGTTGCTGGAATGTTTTAGGAAGAAACATAGGATGTTTGAAATAAATTATATTTGCATAGTATGTCAAAACACTTCTAATACTTGTTTTTGTTTGTTTTTTATGTCACTTCTGCAACTATTGGAAATTCTAATAGATTCAGTTTATGTCATTTAGCAAAACATTACTTTTGTTTACAAATACTCAGATTGTGTCTCCTTGGAGATTACTTCTAGCTTTGGTAAAAATAGAAGCGTTCAAAACATTATTTTTTGATTTATTAGTGTAATTGGAAGGGTGAGTCTATAGTAAGAAATTCTGAAATTTTTTCCACTTGTGACCCCTTCAGGGCTTCTTAAACCCCCATTTGAGGTTGCGGCTCGCATAGGATCTTCCATAAGATATGACAGGGCTTAAAGGTAGTCCTCCTTATCATAGCATCTTGGTATTAAAAAACATATATAATCTAAAAGGGAACAGCCATAATTTCCTAGTACTCCCTGGAGGTCAAATAAAATAAACATACTGCTAGGTTCTTGTGGAGGCAGGGAACATATTTTGCATCTTCATTTCAGGAGAATAGTGAACATAACTATAACTGGGCCAATGGCATTCCCCAGAGCCCACAGTCCTGCAAGTAAGCACTTTGGTAGAGTTGCATGGGCAACTTTGCAATGCTTCTGCAACCTTCAGCCAATTCTGGTCATTCAGGATTAGAATCATTCAGGCACATCAGACTAAGTTGATTGGATAATGCATGCTGCCTGAATGCTACAGTGAGGCTATCAATCATATTTTACTTGTGACTCCAATCTTCAGAAAGAGAAGGTGGAAAACTAGGTTATTACAAAGAAGAAGGTGAGCAGCTATTCCATTTTGCGGCATGAGTAATTGAGGCTAGAAATAAAGAACATCTTGCATGCATGAATGGTTGATACATTGTTAGCGATGGAAGATGTGAAATCTCCCTCAGAGTATTGAAAATGGGTGAAAAAATATGTTCCAAGTAGCACAGGGAGAATTTCTCTGGAAGAAAGGCTTGTATTAAATATCTGTATTTTATAATTCTATACTTCCATGATGCTATGAAACCATTCATTTATGGTTTATCTTAAACCCTTTGTTTAGCATTTCATCCTGCATATTTAGATTTATTATTGTTTATCTCACTGGTATATGACATGCCCCGTGGTGGTTCTTTTCTAGATTACTGAGTTTTTTTAAACATTTTTTTTTCTGAATTGCTAACAGCTTCTTAATTTTTAATTCCCCAAAGTTAACTTTTATATGTTTTACTGTCTGTAAAAAGGTACTTGGAAGCTCCATTATTAGAGAGTGAAATGCCTCTCATGCTTCCTAATTTTCAGCAAAACAAAATTTGTATTGCCATTTTTATATAACTTTTTTCAAGGTAAACCGAGGCACAAAGTTCCAAACATGATCAATTTATTGACAAATTTGCCAGTAAACAGGGTCTCAGCCTGCTCAGAAAAGCTAAGACCCAGAATGAGGGGGATAGCTCTCTTTCATAGACAAAAGAAGGGGCATCCAGGATAATTGGCAGCCTCATAGATGGGGGAAACAGTATGATTAATTAAAAAGCTTGTAGCATCATAGGCATGAGGAACAATATGATTGTCTGGAAATTGGGAATGAGAGGCTAGCAACAATCCTTCCTTCTATCCTCTCACTAAGAAATATTCATCTTTTGAGTCCACATGCGTTAGTGATACTGGACCAGACTACCCTGGTTAATAGACCAGATTCCCTGGAATCCACCTGCCTCCTTTAAGGATGACAGATTTCCTTGAGATAGAAAAAGAAGAGTGATTAGCAGGAGAATTGAACTTCTAAACTCATCTCAGAGACAATGAGTGATTTACAAGAAAGCTGAATTTCTAAACTTAACTCTGAGACAAATGAAAAGTGACTTAGGCAGTTACAAAAATGTCAGCAGTGATACAGAATGAAATCAATAACAAGACAGGATCAATTTGATTTTGCCAATTTTCACCCTATTCCCAGCAATGCATGATGACGTTCTCTTGGCTTACCCTACTCGACGAGTGAGTTGTGCTGTGGTAAATACTCCATCACCATGTATCAACAAAACCATTGGTCACATTGAAGATCTGGAAGTAAAGATAGAAGAATGTTTTCAACAGGTACAACGTCATTGCAAATGCTAAAATAGCTGTAGGCTCTTTTTAACTTCCATACAACTCTATATTTAAAGGATTCCAGGAAAATAATTTTCTGAAACTAACATACACCCTGTTAGGAATCTATGACATTGACTAATTTTGCTCATGTGATGATAATAGCTGAGACTTCTATATAACTTAAAGGTTTCCAAACTGCTGCGTATATATCATTAGCTCCTTTGGTCCTCACAGCAACCTTGTGAAGTAGGTAGTACACACATTATTCTATTTTACAGATGAGTAAATTCAGGCCCCAGGAAGTTAATGACTTGGCCAGAAGTACACAGTGAGTAAGGGTCAGAGCCAGTATTCAATCCTAGATCTTCAGGTACCATGTACAGTACTGATATGCTGTTTTTACATTTGCTTTTGAGGGTATTTTTAGTCTATGACAGTGAAATTATCTTATTAAAACAGAGCCTTTATCCACCTAAATTCATGCAATCCTAGACTTGTTCTTTATGTAGAAGTAATCATGCTAAGTGGTAATTTCCATTAACCAACTCGACTAGTAAATTAAATAATATTTACATTCTTTTTTTGAGGGGGGGGGATGCTAAACTGAGTAGATGATTAGATGAGTAAATTGATGTTTTAAAGGACACCATGCCCTTTGTGATGAGTTTTTAGTAATAAGCAAATCCTTGGTGGGTTTGCTGAGAAACAATATTGTAATTTTGATTGTGTATCTATAAACTGCTAAGGTCTACCATTGATTATTACTCATTGAGTAAAACTTTGGCTGTTGTAACTTCATATTGTTTTAAAAATGTAATATTCAAGTAATAGAAAAATTTCAGATTTTCCATTAATTAACCATTTTCCCCTGTGGTGGTGCAAAGCATAGAAAGATAGAGGAGAACAAAGGGAAATGAGGGGAATATCCTTACTTCTCTTTACCATAGCCTTTGGGCTTCAAGAGCAAGTGAGGTATACTGAAGAGGACTTCTTTTGACCCACAAATCTTCATAGAATCACAAAACTTCATAGTTGAAAGGAATCTCAGTAGCCATCTTGAACTAATTGGTGAAACTGCTTCTCTGTTACATCACAACCTTCCTCCCACTCCCCCCAGCTTCCAGCCTAGGTGTTATCCTGTACTCCTCAATCTCTCTCACCTTCCCCCTCCCCCCAAATCCAAGCTGTTGGCAAGGCCTCTTGGTTACATCTTTGCAACATCTCTTGAATGACTCATTCGTTCCTATAATACCACCACCATTCTAGTTCAAGCTGTCAAGACCTCACACTTGTATAATTGCAATAGCGTACTGGTTGATTGTCTTGCCTCAAGTCTCTCCTCACTACATTCCATCGTGCCTTCAGCTACCAAATTAATCTTTCTTAAGTGCAGATCTGACCATATCATCCCTGTCTTCAGTAAACTCCATTAACTCCATATCATTTTTGGGCCCAAACCCTGTGTTTAGTATTCAAAACCCTTGACAACCTGGCTCCCACTTTCCTTTCCAGTCTTCTTACAACTTGCTCTTCTCCATGTACTCTGCGAACAAGTGACACACTGACCTCTTTGCTAATCCTTGCACAAGACATCCCATTTCCTGACTCTGGGCATTTCCACTGACTATTACCCATGACTAGAACACCTTCCTTGCTCATCTCAACCTCCTGGATTCCCTGGCTTCCTTCTAGTCCTTAGCTAAAATCCTACCTTCTATGAGAAGCCCTTCCTAATCCTCCCCTCTTACTACTAATGCTTTTCCTCCATGGACAATCTCCAATTTATCCCGTATATGGTTTGTTTATGCACAGTTGTTTTCATGTTGTTTCCTGCGTTAGACTACTCTCTATGAGATCAGAGACTCTTCACCTTTCTTTGTACCTCCAGGGCTTAGCATCATGCCTAGCACATGATAGGCAGTTAATAAATGTTTATGGACTGACTAAAAGGAATACCTGCTACAATATGCTGGAGAAGTGGTCATCCAGCCTCTTCTTGAAGACCTCCGAGGATGGAGAACCCACCGCCTCTTGAGGCAGCCCATTGAGCTTTTTGATAATTCTAATTGTCAGGAAGCTTTTCTTTGCCTCAAGCCTAAATTTGCCTCATTTCAAATTCTACCCATTTTTCCTGCTTCTGCCATTTGGGGTCAAACAGACCAAGTCCAATTCCTTCTCTACATTATAACTCCACACTCAAATATTTGAAGGTAGCTTTCATGTCCTTCAGGTATTCTTCCCCCACCTCTAGCTCTTTCAACTAATCCTCAACTGCTGTGGATTCAATACCCTTCACCGTCCTGGTTGTCCTCCCCTGTGACTCTCTAGCTTAACAATGTATTTCTTTAATCTTGGTGCCCCAAACTGATCACACTACTCCAGATAAGGTCTGATGAGGGCAGAGTACAGAGGAATTAACACCTCCCTATTCCTGAAAGCCGTGCCCCTCAATAGAGTCCATGATTTCATTAGCTTTATATTTTTGGTTGCCTTATCAAACTGCTGACCAATATTAACCATACATTCATCTAAATAAGACCCCTATATTCTTTTCATTACAACTACTTTTACCCCCTTTTGTTGTCTTTAGCTTTACTCATCAGCCTAGTTTATTCTGAATTTTACCGTTCCTGACACTTTGGATAGGGATTTTCTATACTTTTTTGTACATCCCAAGTTACTTGCCCTTGCTTTTATCTTTTATGTCTCAATGCAGCCTAAGTATACGACCACAGCAGTCATACTCTTAACTCATAATGTGAGCTTGCAGTCCACTAAAACTCCTAGTTTCTTATTTTCAGACTAACTTCTATCTAACCATATCTACTTGTGAAGTTGGTTTTTTGAACCCATGTGTAAGAATTTACATTACTCTCTACTGAATTTTATAATTTTAAATTTATCCAAATTCTCCAGTCTGCCAAGGATATAAAGGATTTTTTTTTAGATCCAATTGTCATCCAACACATTTGTTATTCCACCCAGCTTTGTGTCACATGTAAATGTAATGACCACGGCCTCTGCGCCTTTACCCATCATGACGGGGCCAACCACAGATGCCCGGAGTACTCTTCTAGACACCTCCTGCCAAAGTGACATTGAACAATTAATAGCTACTCTTTCAGTCTGACTATTCGATTTATGCCAAATTCATGCAATTTTATCATTGTCCAATCCAAATTTCTCTTCTCAATAATATGACATACTTTATCAAATGCTTTGCTAACATTTAGGGAAACTATATAAGTGGCAGCCCCTTGATGTAACAGTTTGTTCACTCTGTCAAGAATGGAAATGACATTAGTCCAGCATGACCTGTTCTTAATGAAGCTGTGCTGGTTCGTTGTAATCACTGGTTCCACATCTAGATGTTAAATAACCATATCTTCAGCTATCTGTCTTAGAGTTTTTCCCAGGAATCAATCACTGGCCTGTAATTTACAATTTCTGTCCCCCCTCTTTCACTCTTTTTTTTTTTTTTGGAAAGCAGGATAACACATTCTCTGATTCAGTCTCGTGGTATTTCTCCCATTTTTGATGATTTTTCATATATTATCCATAATGGCATCACATATGTCAGTCTGTTCAGTACCTATGGATGTAGTCCATCTGAACTAGTTGTGTTGAATTCATCAAAGATAAGTAGATGCTTTCTTATTCCGTCCTAGTTTTCCTTGAGTACAATTCTCTGTTAGCCATAATAGCCAATATCCCTATTAGCCTAACTTTTCTAGGACATATTTTATTCTTCTTGGTAGAGAAAGAAGAAGCAAAATAAGAGCTGACCAGCTCTGCCTCCTCTCCATTTTATGTTATTACTGCTTTATCCATTATGAAGCCCAGATTTACTTTTTCTTCTTTTCTCCAGTAAACCTAAAATAAGTTCATTTAGTGTCCTTAGTTTTTCTTGTAATGCAAGAAATTATGACCTTTGTAGCGCTCCTGACAACATTCTTATAGGAATGATCCTACTTTTATATCCATCCTCTCTTATTCTTCCTTTCAACTTCTCTATATGTATTTTTTAAAAAATTAATATTTTATTTTCTCCCATTTACATGTAAAACCAATTTTTACAATTCTTTTTTTAAATTTCGAATTTCACATTCCCTCCCTTCCTTTCTCCCTTCCCCCCTCATTGAGAAGTCAAGCAGTTTGATATAGATTATACATTTGTAGTCATGTAAAAACATGTTTCCATATCAGTCACATTGTAAAAGAAAACAGACAAAAATTTAAAAATATAAAGTTTTTTTTTTTTTAAAGTATGCTTCAATCTGCATTCAGACTCTATGAGTTCTTTCTCTGGAGATGTATAGCAATTTTCATAAGTCTTTCAGAATTGTCTTCCATCACTGTATTGCTGAGAATAACTAAGTCACTCACAGTTGATCATCGTATAATATTGCTGTTCCTGTGTACACTGTTCTCCTGCTTCTGCTCACTTTACTTTGCATCAGTTTGTGTAAGACTTTCCAGGTTTTTCTGAGATCATCCTGCTCATCATTTCTTATAATAACACAGTGGTCACAATCATATACTATAACTTGGTCACTCATTCCCCAGTTGATGGGCATCCCCTCAGTTTACGATTCTTTGCCTCCACTAAAAGAGATGCTATAAATATTTTTGTACATAGAGGTCCTTTTCCTTTTTGTTTCTTTAGCTCTTTGAGATACAGACCTAGTAGTAGTATTCCCGAGTCAAAGGGTTTGCACAGTTTTATAGCCCATTTGGCATTGTTCCAAATTGTACTACAGAATGGTTGAATCAGTTCACAACTCCCTCAACACTGCTTTAGTGTCTCAGTTTTCCCACATCCTTTCCAGTGTTTGTCATTTTCCTTTTATGTCATATTAGCCAGTCTTATAGGTGAGGAGTAGTACCTCAGAGTTATCTTAATTTGCATTTCTCTAGTCAATAGTGATTTAGAGCAATGATGACTTCATCTGATATTTGCCTATTCATATCTATATTTTTCAATCGGGGAATGGCTCTCATTTTTATAAATTTGACTCAGTTCTCTATACACTTGAGAAATGAGAACTTTATAAGACATACTTGCTATAAAATTCGTGTATGGACATTTGAAGCCATGGGTTTTATTTCTGACTCTTTTCTTGAATTTTGCTTCCTATGAATTTCCAGGTATCTCAACAGGTTCTTTCCTTTCTTTGTAGTATCTAACTCGAAGAATATACAAAGATATTCTTCTCCCTCCCTCATGCCTTTTAGGTTTAGAACCTTTTGATTTTATTTATCAGATACCTGGAAAATACTTTCTCACCAACATTTCTTAAGTATACTTTCCTTTGACCAAAAATCCATTATCCCTATATTGTAAACCATCATCTAGAAATCCACATCCCATTCTTAGATACTATTCTCTGGCTATTCAGTCCCCAAATTAATTTTTCTCTTCATGTATTTCTTTCAGTTTGCAAAAGGGAGCACAACATAGCCTGTATTCTTATAGTTTTCAGTTTCTTATCCAAGACTTTCTAGTCACTGGCAATACTTTTTCAAGATTCCTTCTGTGTCATTTGTACTCATGTAAATAACCAGACCATTGGCCAACTCTAAAGTGGAGGGAGAGTTGGTGCTTGACTTTTTGTCCACAAATGATTGCGAACTCAATGCGGCCTCTAAGGCTGAGATTCAACAGTGTATGGATTGATTCTCTACTGCTTATGTTAATTTTGACCTGACAATTAACACCAAGAAAACAGAGGTTCTCCACCCGTCATCACTACACCATCCATATGTGGAACCGTTGGTTATGGCAACTTTGCAGGGATGTACGTATAGATGATGAGGTTGATGCCCTCATTGCCAGAGCTAGCTCAGTGTTTGGGAGGCTCTGAAAGAAAGTATGGGAGAGAAGAGGTATCAGGTTGCCTACCAAAATGAAGATCTTCAAAGCCATTGTGCTGACCATATTGTTGTATGCCTGTGAAACCTGGACAGTCTACTAGCGCCATTCCAGGAAACTGAATCACTTCCAACTGAAGTGTCCTAGGAAGATTCTGAAGATCACTTGGCAGGATAAGGTACCAGATGCTAAGGTCCTTTCTCAAGCTGAATTGCCAAGAATTCAACTTCTACTACAGAGAGCACAGCTCCAGCAGGCTGATTGCATAGCTTGGATGCCAAATGTATGTTTCCCTGCCTAAAGACTTTTTTATGGAGAACTCACATGAGGCAAACACTCACAGAAGTCAGAAGAAGTGATAGAAGGACACTCCCAAGGTCTCTTTGAAGACTTTGAAATCAATTATGAGACATGGGAGAAACTGGCACAGGACCACCCAGTGTGGTGTGCCCATACCAAAGAAGGCACTGTGCTCTATGAGTGAAGCAGAATTGCAGTAGCTCAAAAGGAATATGAGAGGCACAAATTTAGAGACATCTCCAAATGTTCATATGGAGTATTTGTGCCTGACTTGGTAGAGCCTTCTGAGCGTGTCTGATGAGCTACAATCAGACACGATCTATCTCGACTCCAACATAGTGATGTCATTGGTCCACTTTGAGCATGAAGGACAACAGCCAAAAAAATTACTAAAAGTAGGCAAATCTCATACATCTTGATAAGTCTTGCAACGTTCTCTGTTACACCTTGGATACTTACCCCAGAAAGATGGTAGCACTCTCTGCTATTGTTCTTAGGTCAGCAAATAGCTGCCCAAGTGCCTCAAAGCAGGGAATCACAATTAGGGTTAGCATAGTGTGTGGAACATTATAGGCACTTAATATGTGTTTATTGATTGATTGAATCACCAACTGCTACTACTCTTTTCTTCTTCTGGGCTTTATGGATCATCTGTCACCTTATAACCTCCGTGGCTCTACTTATATCATTCTTAGGAGAACAAGCAACTTCTTCCCCCTCAGATCATCCAGCTTTTCCAAAATCCCCAACTTGTCCTCTGAATTTAGCTTCTCTTCTTTTACACTCTTGCATTCTCCATCATTCTGACAAGGATCGTCACCCTTCCTTCCCTTCAGATTCTTCTCTGCCCCGCCCCCCCAGTCCCCCCAGCCATCAGAGTTGTACTGCTGTTTCTTTTATGAACATTTTTATTCTCCTTTACAGCATGGAGTATAGAGAGACAACATTTGGCTTCTTCACCTTCTCTTCTAAGAAGGAATCATCTTATACTTGGAACACAGATAGTCACTCCACTGTGACAGATATTTAAACATTTGTACCCTAACTGTAAGTCACTGCAAAATTTCCCATAATGATTGCAATTTCCAGCCTCATTTCTTTGAATTCCTTGTGGATATTTACACATTAACTGCCTAGCATCTGATTAAAGCTTTCACAAGCCATTATCAGCACTGAGCAGCTAACCCCACTCAAAGCCTTTCCTTTGTCTCAACAATTTAAATGAAGTCACACCCATCTCTTCTTCTGTGGTTGCTATCAACTTCTTGTCCTTTTTATCAGTTTATCTCCCCAGCAATTCACTTTATGAATTTGCTTATTCCCCTGATTTTTCTACTCACCATTTATGATTTACTTTATTTTGTGGACTCTCTTCTACTTCTTTAGTCTACTTTTTGAAATTTCACTGCCTAATCCTCCTTAATGACACCCAGCTATGATAATTAGTTCGTTTTAAGCCTAGGGAGGGGCAGCTGGGTGGCTTAAGTGGATGGAGTCCTGGACCTGGAGTCAGGAAGACATCTGATTCAGAGAATCAGCAGGGACTAATTGATATGCTGAAGCAATGAACTTAGTTTCAGTAAAGTAGCAGGATATCAAATAAATCATCAAAAATTAGCACCATTTTGGTATTATAGTAACAGAAGTAGGCAGAAATAATGGAAAATGAAATTCCATTCAAAACAATTTCAAAATGCATAGAATAATTAGGACTTAGTCTACTAAGACATGCTCAAGTACCTGAGCCTATAGATACATGCATATATATATTTATGTATATATGTGTGTATATATATAATGTATATGTGTTTATATATACACACATATCTATACACACATATATATTCATAGCTGAAATTTGTTATTATTTTGCATAGTATTACAAACGACTTGGTAGTTTGGGTTGGCATTAATTCTGTAATTTTATATATATGTATATATACTTGTGTATATTTATCAATCTGGGTATCTCAGTGGTACAGTGGATAGAGCGCAGGGCCTGAAGTCAGGAAGACATCTTCCTGAGTTAAAAACTAGCCTCAAACACATACTAGCTGTGAGACCGTGGGCAAGCCGCTTAACGCTGTATGTCTCACTTTCCCAATCTAAAATAAGCTGGAAAAGGAAATGGCAAACCATTGTAGTATCTTTGCCAAGAAAACCCCAAACAGGGTCATGAAATTTTGGATATGATTGAAACTACTAAACAAAAGAAGAGTTTATCAATCTACTGGTTTCATCTACTGTGTTGGTAAGCAAAATGGGCTCCTTAGCACTTACTTCGACAAGTGCCCTTGAAGAGTTTGGCCTTTGTTTGCTTTGAGTAATTCATCATATTTCATTGAATCTTACTAAGTGCTAAGCCCCAGGCCAAAACCCCTATTAGGTGTAAAACCTGTGTGGGTGTGGATTGGCAACTAAAGTGGGGCCCAAGGTGGGGCTAACTCCAGGGAGGGCCTAGTTTACATGTCTGGGACAGCAGAGGCTTTTAGACCACACCCACCAAGAGGTGGGTTTAAGTCCACCTCTTTGTGACGATTCTAGGTCACGTGGGTGAGTCACATGTGTGACTCACCCCTGACGCTGAAAAAGATATAAAACTAGGGCTTGGCCTCCTCTTCCTTGGAGCTCATTCCCATAGCAGTGGTGGCTCGAGTGACTCTAGGCCAGCCCTTGTTCTGAGCTCCCAGGCTGAACCTAGATGTTGGTAACTATGAATCTGTATTGGGTCTGTCTGTTGATGTTTGTAATTTGCTCTGAAGTTCAGTGTGCTGGTCTCTTCCCCTGAACTAAGTGAATGATATTTGTATGCTGAATTGAAATAAGCTTGTCAACCCCTTCACCTTGCTTTCCTTAGTTAAGCAGATCAAAAGAACCTATACTGTTTACAGTTTTCTGGGTGCTGCCTGTGGGTGGATCTTACACCCCCACAGAAGCTGCTAGCAAGATTGTGGAAACATCTACCTAAAGATAGATTCAGCTCAATTATGAGCAGTTATACATACTTGTATGTAGTATACATACTTGTATATAGTATACATATTATACATATTTGTACTTATAAACACGTAAATGAAAATATTGCTGGATTAGTTTATATATTTAATTCTATGTTAATCAAACTATCAATTGGCTACTTTATAGCACTACACAAAATGTTAAAATTCATTTGGACAAATAAGTAGAATTTTAAGAGAAATATTAATTAAAAAGTAGGAACAAAGGTAGAATAGCACTTCTAGACTTTAAATTATGTGAAGTAATAATCATCAAAATCATTTGACTCTGATTAAGAATTGGAAAAGTAGATTGGTGCGACAGACCAAATAAGGAAGAACTAGAAATAATTGAATAAAGTCACAGAACTTTGTTCATTAAATCAAAGCTTATAAATTCTTTGAGGAACAATGCCTTATTTGGCAAAAACCTACTGGAAAAACTGGAAAGAACTTGGCAAAAAACACTTTAGGCCTGCAATTTACATCATATGCCATAATAGATTCCAAATAGACAGATATATATTATAAAACATTCTAAATAGACATGTAACCTAAGTTTAGAGTCAAATAATTTTTTTTAAATAGAAGACAATGAAAGGAACTGCTTTTCACAACTATGGCTAGAGGGAGAATTCTTGGGCTATAGCATATATAAGACCAAGAGACATTTCCCAATAGATAAGTAGTCTATGCATATAATTTCCAAAAGAAGAATTGTAACTTATTAAATATCACACAACATGTAAAGTTGAAATCAAATTAAAATAACTGAGGAATTTTACCTCATACTCAGGAAATGTACCAAGATGACAGAAGACAGAAATAATATTGTAGGGTCTTCAGGAAGGTAGGCATTCTGTTGGTAGATCATTGAATTACTCTAGCATTCTTGGAAAACTGGAATTATGTCCCTAAATTGTTCATATTCCTTGATCCTAGAGATTCCCTTCCAAGGAAATCAAAGGCAAAACAAAGTCCCATCAATGTCAAGATAGCATTCTTTGTAGTAGTGAAGAATTGGGGGAAAAAGTCATGTGGATGTTAAATAATTGAGGAATTCCTGAACAAATTGCAATATGACAATTTCAGGAATATTATCACAGTGTAAGAAATGACAGTGGAGAAAATTGAAGGATTATGGAATAATATGTATGAACTGGTAGAAAGTGAAGTAAGCAGATCCAGGAAAACATTGTATTTAGTGACGATAGTAATTTAAATGAAAACAACAAAATTGAATGCTGTGTGGTTATAACAACAAATTTTGGTCCAAGAGAATAGATGAGGAAATGTATTTCCCTCCTTCCATTTGAGAGATGGGAAACTATGGGCACAGGGGCCACATATGCAATCAGACATTCTTGTTATATTACTAGGTTTGTTGAACTGTTTTTGTCAAACCGGAAGGCTCAATAAGATGATTGCGAATGGTCTGTCTGGAAATGACTGATGTAAATATCAAAGGCAACAGTAAATTTTTAAAGCAAAAAGGAGCCAAAAGAAATGGCTGGTCATGTGACATGTGCCTCTTTTCATCCTCTTGATGTCAAGAGAAAGTGATGAATGTGCTTTAGGTACATTTTAAGTGGACTCCCTGCGGCAAACGTAGGAGAGAGCATGGGCAAGGTCTCCCAGCATGAGCAGGAATGGATGATGGTTTGTGATCTGCATTGCTGGAAGGAATACCAACCTCCGTGCACCCAAAGATACAGTGCTTTTTTTGAGCATCTCTCTCACAGAACTGCTCTGAGGCCCAAGTTTGAAAGTGCATGTAAACCACTTTATGTACCTTAAAGAGATATGTAAATGTCAGTTATTATTAAGTATTATTATCATCATCATCAAGATAAAGAATCAATTTGTGGTTGTTGTTCAGTCCTGTCAGACTCTTAGTGACCCCATTTTGGGGTTTTCTTGGCGAAGATACTAGACTAATTTGCCATTTCCTTCTCCAGCTCATTTTACAGATGAGAAAACTGAGGCAAATCAGGGTTAAATGACTTGACCAGAGTCACACAGCTAGTAAATTTCTGAGGCTTGATTTGAACTCAGGAAGAGGAGTCTTCCTGATTCCAAATGCTATTCTCTGAGCCACCTAGCTATAAGTTAAACTGTGAATCAGGCTTGCACAACCTGCGGCCTGAAGACTGTTTATGGCCCTCCGGCTTCTTGCAGCATGCCAAAAGATTTCTGGTGGCCTCTGAAAAATGTAAGGGAAAACATCCTTTGTATGTAGAGGAAATCCTTTGGCATGACACCATCCAGCAGGCTGCAAGTTGTGCGGGCCTGTTGTAAATGTTACTTTTCGCTTTAACTTAAACCTTAACAAAGTTAAAGTTAACTTAAGTAATGACTTTAAAAAATAATAAAATCTTTTATTCATTATGCTTAGACTTATAGTTAAGATCAGGGTTCAAATCCTGCTTTAGCTACCTATTTACTTGGTGATCCTAAGCAAGTCACTTAACTTGTATCTCAGTTTTCTCGTTTGTAAAATGAAGGAGTTGGGCTTGATGGTCCCTAAGGTCCCTTCTGACTTTAAAACTGTGATCTTCTAATCCTATGAAAGTAGAATAGTTTATGACCTATAGATTAGCACCTATTCACGTGAATGGTGAGAATGTTAAGTATGGTAGTACCCAACTGAGTGAATGTTCATGTTGAAACGGGGTCTTGTTGAGTCCAAATCCTCTTAGAGACTTTCTGGTTAGCACTGATCGCTATTTAAGGGCTTTTAAAGTAAGTGTGAGCTGGTTTTCTTTGTGACACCACTGAAATCAATATGATAGTTTCATAAGCCACTCTGCCAACTAAAGGTAGGTGGTTTTCCTTTTTAAAGGAGTTTGTTGCTGAGTTTTGGGACAAGTGGTTGTGATTTATTTCCTCATTTGATAGACATTTCTATTTACTGTGATATTTTATTTTTACAGTTTGAACATCTCCTTCGGGAAAGGTAAGAGCTGTACTTGCTGTTTTTTATTTTCGGTTCATGTTGAAGTCATATGGATAAGGCTGACATAGAGAATGTGGAAATTTTTTTGAGTTGTGTTGACATATCTCACATCAGTGAAATGCTAGTTCTTTTAAAAGCATATCAAGCTAGAAACTTGTTCCAAAATGATCTAGAATACTTGACAAGAATTAAAGGAAGTTTTGTCAATTGGAAAGATTTCAATAAGCATTTAGAAAGTCAACTAGAAAGATTAATAAGAAAAATATTCAAATTATTTTAGTGTAGCCTTGGAAATAATTCGATAAATCTGTTAAAATATTTGGAATTCACATAATTCACATTTGTCTTCCTGGAATGTCTACTGGACTTTCAGGTAGAGAAAGATGATTAGATAATAAACTTTGTCATTCCTGCTTATAGAAGGTCAGAGCAGATAAAAATCAGTCAACAAGCATTTATTTTAGTGCCTTCTGCATGTTAGGCAGGCAGCTAGATGGTTCAGTGGATAGAGCATAAGGCCTGCAGTTAAAAACATCTGAGTTCAAATCTGGCCTCAGACGCTTAATAGCCATGTGACCCTGGGCAAGTCAACTTGTAATTGCTTTGGTTCCTCCTCTGTAAAATGGGAACACATTGGAGAATGAAATGAGACATGACTCCAGTATCTTCGCCAAGTCCTTAGGGTCGTGTAGAATCATTCATGACTGAACAGCAAGAGTAACATGTCCTAGGCACTGTACTAGATCCCAGGGAAATAAAGTCACAAGTTAAACAGGTGCTTACATTCTCTAGGGTGAGATAAACTGTAAGATATATTGAACAGTAATATGGATAATATAACTTAGTTATTGATTTTAAAATTCTTACATTTCTATCTCATCACCTTGTTAAAAACCAAACTTCTACTTATTAAGATAAATAGATTCATCTTTATATTTAAGATGCTGGTATTGATATATAGAAAATTTAGAAAAATGCTAAGTGAGGCAGTCAAGGGAACAGTCGAAGCATTTCTTAAAATAATATGACTTCAAATATTTTTTTCTTTTTTTATTTAATATTTTTAGTTTTCAGCATTGATTTTCACAAGAGTTTGAATTACAAATTTTCTCCCCATTTCTACCCTCCCCCCACTCCAAGATGGCATATATTCTGATTGCCCCATTCCCCAGTCAGCCCTCCTTTCTGTCACCCCACTCCCCCCATCCCCTTTTCCCTTACTTTCTTGTAAGGCAAGATAGACTTCTATGCCCCATTGCCTATATATCTTATTTCCTAGTTGCATGCAAAAACTTTTTTTTTTGAACATCTACTTTTAAAACTTTGAGTTGCGAGGGGCGGAGCCAAGATGGCGACTGGAAAGCAGTAACTGGCGTGAGCTCCCCACCAAGTCCCTCCAAAAACCTATGAAAAATTGGCTCTGAACCAATTCTAGAACTGCAGAACCCACAAAGTGGCAGAGGGAAGCAGGGCTCCAGCCCAGGACAGCCTGGATGGTCTCGGGGTAAGGTCGGTCCCAAACGGAACTCCCAGCCCCCAGCTGAGGGGAGCGGAGCTGAGCCAAGCAGAGCCCAGCGCGCGCGT
>CM053622.1:218092104-218136114 GCA_028646595.1 Phalanger gymnotis | reverse complement strand
TATGTTATTCCCTCCTCAGGTCAAATCCAATGAGAGCAAGATTCACTCATTCCCCCTCACTTGCCCCCTCTTCCCTTCCTACAGAACTGCTGTTTCTTGCCACTTATATGCGAGATAATTTACCACATTCTATCTCTCAATATATTAGTGTCTCATCCCATAATTAGATTTTATTTTTTAGATATCATCCCTTCATATTCAACTCACCCTGTACCTCTGTCTACATACATACATACATACATATATATACACATACATATATATATTCCCTTCAGCTACCCTAATATTGAAGTCTCATGAATTATACACATCATCTTTCTATGTAAACAATGTAATGTAAACAAACCAGTTCAACTTTAGTAAATCCCTTATGATTTCTCTTTCTTGTTTACCTTTTCATGCTTCTCTTGATTCTTGTGTTTGAAAGTCAGATTTTCTATTTGGCTCTGGTCTTTTCACTGAGAAAGCTTGAAAGTCCTCTATTTTATTGAAAATCCATATTTTGCCTCAGGGCATGATACTCAGTTTTGCTGGGTAGGTGATTCTTGATTTTAATCCTAGCTCCATTGACCTCTAGAATATCATATTCCAAGCCCTTTAATCCCTTAATATAGAAGCTGCTAGATCTTGTGTTATCCTGACTGTATTTCCATAATACTGAAATTGTTTCTTTTTAGCTGCTTGCAGTATTTTCTCATTGATCTGGGAACTCTGGAATTTGGCGACAATATTCCTAGGAGTTTTCTTTTGGGGATCTCTTTCAGGAGACAATCTGTGGATTCTTTTAATTTCTGTTTTGCCCTCTGGCTTTAGAATATCAGGGCAGTTTTCCTTGATAATTTCTTGAAAGATGATGTCTAGGCTCTTTTTTTGATCATGGCTTTCAGGTACTCCAATAATTTTTAAATTATCTCTCCTGGATCTATTTTCCAGGTCAGTGGTTTTTCCATTGAGATATTTCACATTGTCTTCCATTTTTTTCATTCCTTTGGTTCTATTTTATAATATCGTGATTTCTCATAAAGTCACTAACTTCTACCTGCTCCAATCTAATTTTTAATGTAGTATTTTCTTCAGTGGTCTTTTGGACCTCCTGTTCCATTTGGCTAATTGTGCCTTTCAAGGCATTCTTCTTGTCATTGGGTTTTTGGAGGTCTTTTGCCATTTGAGTTAGTCTATTTTTTAAGGTGTTATTTCTTCAGTATTTTTTTGGGTCTCCTGTAGCAAGTCCTTGACTTGTTTTTCATGGTTTTCTCACATCACTCTCATTTCTCTTCCCAATTTTTCTCCTACTTCTCTAATTTGATTTTCCAAATCCTTTTTGAGCTCTTCCATGGCCTGAGACCTGTTCTTGGTTTTTTTTTGGAGGCTTTTGATGTAGACTCTTTGACTTTACTTCTTCTGGCTGTATGTTTTGGTCGTCTTTGTCACCAAAGAAAGATTCCAAAGTCTGAGTCTGAATCTGAGTCCGTTTGCACTGCCTGGTCATGTTCCCAGTCATTTACTTGACCCTTGAGTTTTTCGTGGTGGTATGACTGCTTGTAGAGTAGAGAGTACTTTGTTCCAAGCTTGAGGGGCTGCACTGTTGTTTTCAGAACTTTTTCTACACAGCAAGCTCTGCTACAGCAGCGCTCCTCCTCCCCCAAGAACCACCAACCTGGACCATGACTCAAATCTAAGCAGGCTCTGCATTCCTCCTCTGATCCACCACTTAATTCCTCCCAGCAGGTGGGCCTGGGGCAGGAAGCAACTGCAGCTGTAGCTCTGTAAGCAGCCTCAGAGTTGCAGCACTTCTGCTGTCCCCTGGATGGTGGCCCAACTGATAACTCCTTTCTGTCCCCATAGGTTTTATCCACTAACCTTCTCTGTTGTCTTTAGTGTTTGTGGGTTGAGAAGTCTGGTAACTTCCACAGCTCCCTGATTCAGGGCACTAAGGCCTGTTACACCCGGCTCCCAGTCTGGTCGGTCCTGGCCCATCCCACGCTGGGCTCTGCTCCACTCCGCTCCCAGCTCCATGCGGTAGACCTTAGCCAGCAGCCGTCCAGGCTGTCCTGGGCTGGAGCCCTGCTTCCTTCTGCTACTTTGAGGGTTCTGCAGTTCTAGAATTTGTTCAGAGCCATTTTTATAGGTGTTTGGATGGTCCTGGGGGAGAAGTTTAGGCCAGTCCCTGCTTTCCAGCTGCCATCTTGGCTCTGCCCCCCCCTCCCACTCTTCCCCCCCAAACTTCAAATATTTTATGGACTACTTTTGGATACTAGAAAAACCTCTAATCATGTGTCTTTCTATCCCTGGCTGGGAGAATTTTAAGATAATGGAATCAGAATTGAACTTGAAGGTTCAACACCCTCATTTAAAGATGAGGAAACTGAGGTCTAGAGAGGTGATATGACTTGCCCATGGTTACTCAGATGCTGAGTTATAGAGCTCTTAGAGCACTCAATCCAGAAACTTTCACTTTGAATTGCTTTTGAGGATGAGCTTATCAAATACTTTTTTTTTTTTTTTAGTAAATTGCAGTCTTTGTTTTTTCCATTAGCAAAAGATTCTTCCCTTATGTAATTTAAAGCTACCTTTCAGTGATGCTCATGGGAAAGGTGATCCCATATAAGAAGCCAGAATTCTATTTCCACAGGACCATATTCAACTTTGCAGTTCATTTGAGGTACATTTTCAGGAAGTATTTCTTGCAGTCAAGAGAAATGAACAAGCAACCAAACTAAGTCCATTTATTAAGAGTCTCAAAATTCATTTGATTAAGGATTCTTTTTATTTTTTTAAGGAAAAAAGCTGACATTTCTACTAAGTAATTGCTATACACCATTCAGGTTTGCCAGCACAATTAATATGGAACAAATTGAAGAATATATATTCCCCAGGCCTTCAGATTTTCATGCGAAGTTCATCAAAAAAGACAATGGAGGTAAGTAAATTTGATTACAAGTATTTATTGTGAATATTACTGACGAGTTCCCCCACTCTTGATTTAACATTGTGTCAACTTTCATAATAATTATGTTCATCCTTTAAAACATAATTTTCCCATCCAGTGCTAAGAGTTTCAAGTATAAACTGAGCAAAAGGAAGAAGTGAAAAGGAATAAGCATTTATCCAGTGTCTTTTATATGCCAAGCTGTGTGTTAAGCACATTTTAAAAAAAGGATGATCTCATTCCATTCTCACAACAACCCTGAGAGGAAGGTGCTGTTGTCATCCCCATTTAACAGTTGAGAAAGTGAGGCAGACAGAGATTGAATGACTTGACCATGGTCACACTGCAGTATCTGTGGTCGGATCTGAATTTGCATCTTCTTAACTCCAGGCCCAGCATTCTCTCCACTGTGCAACCAGCTGCCTCTGAGCAAAGACATGTAAATACTAAAATTTGTTAATAGGCACAATGTACAAACTTAATTAAAAAAAAGATAGCTGCCAAGAAGGATTTTTGTTTGGTTTTGTTTACAAATTTATTGGTGCTATCCAACAAAACTTGTTCATTTTTAGATCAATAAATTAATCAAGGGTTTATGAGACACCTATTATGTATCAGGAATTGTGTCAGACACTCAGGATCCAAGACAAAGGCGAAGCAGTCACAATCCTCAAGGAGCTTCCATTCTAATAGGGAGACACAATGCGTGTAGAGAAGCACGTCTAAAACACATATGACACAAACACTCAGTAACTTTGGAGGGCAATGCACTAGCAACTGGAAGGACCAAGAAAGGCCACATGTAGAGAGAAGGTAGCATCAAATCTCTATCTTGAAGGGAACAACTGAATTGTCCTTCAAAATAGATAGAAATTAACATTTTTCTTGTCTTTGTTAAAATTTTCTGTTCAATGAATTCTCTGTGGAAGATATTCTCTTCTTCATAAGGCTGATGCTTTTCTTTCTATTCCCTTAAGTTTCGAAAGTTATGTAAAGATAACAAAACCAGAATAGTCAAGCATCCGACAAAATTATACAGTTTTGTCCTCAAACTTTAGTGTTTTTAGTATTTTAGTATTGAAAGTTTAATAGTTATGGTCACATGACATTAGTGGAAAGAGAAACTTTTGTCCTGCAACGTACTGTAGTCATCCTAATTAATATTTTTTATAATATTCTCAGAATAAGAAAGCTGGCAAAACTTTTGAAGCTATTAAAAAAAATTAGACTTTTAGGGCAAACTTAAACTAATCAGCAAACATTAACATTGATCCCTGGCAAAATATTATAGCAGATTATTAAACAAATGGTTAGTGAATCATTAGAAAATAAAGTTGGTAATCATAAGAAACCAGCAAGGGTTCACTAAAAACAATTCATACTAACTTAATCTCATTTCTCTTTTTGATAGAGTTAACTGAGATGGTAGAACACATGATTTAAAGTGTTCATTTCAGTTGAGCATTTAATGAAGTGTCTCATATCTTTGTGGACAAAATAGTGCAATATAGGCTTCATGGTGGTACATGTGTGTAGATGGAAGCCATTTGCCAACCATATGCAAAAAAGTATCATATAATGGATTATCATCAATGTGGAGGATTGTTATAGTGCCATAGAGTTGTGTTCTCAATCTTTCCCTCTTCAGTTTTTAAAAACAATTACATACTGAATACTGTTATAAGGTGAAGGGAGAAAGAGTGGGGACACTTCCAGTTTGCTGCTCACATACTCAACACAATAGCCAGATCTTTTAATTTGTTACTCCTTGTCTCCAGGTGCTCAGTCCTCTTTTAACTTCTATAATCTTCATGGTTTTATCAACTGAACACAGTTTTACCCACTGAGCACAGGGGATCTTAGACTGTTCTCTGCATCTCAGTTTGTCTCTGGCCTTTTACTATTGCCAGCTCTGTCAATTGCTTGTCAAACAAGGTTCTTTTTCCTACCTTTTGAGATCAATTCAAAAAATGACTAATTAGCTATTTCCGGGCTATTGTTCTCCCATAATCACTCCTCCTATACTTACTTTGGGTCCCACCAACCAGGCTGTTGGGCCATACATAATCATGATGACAAATCATAATAACAAAGTGGGAATATGATAAATAGCAAAATAAAAATTTAAGACAGTATCAGCAAGCTAGGATGCTGGACCAAAAAACAAAATAAAATTCATTGGGGGCAAATGGAAAGTCCTGCATTTAGGTTAAAACAAATAGCTATACAAGAGTGGAATAGATAGATGTGTCTTAAAAGTATATGATAGAGATTTTGTTTGACCGCAAACTCAATATAATCCAACAGTGGAATGTAGTTTTCATAAAATTAAATATACTCTATAGTAAGATCATTCCAGTGTATTGTGTTCATTTCCAGGCATTGAATTCTAAAAGGGACATTGAACATTTGAAATGTGTCCAAAGAATATGACTGATATTGCAAAAGATCTGGGGGAAAGAAAGACATTTGAAAGAATTGAAGCATTTAGCCTAGTGTGAAAATTAAAAAAAAATTAATTAGGAATATTAGTTATTTTCAGATATTTTAAATGTGATTATGTAAAAGATAGATTAGAGAATCCATATAGTACCAGATGGGAGTATTAGGCTCAAAGCTTGGAATCTGTAGGAAGATGGATTGTGTATTATCAAAGGAATAACTTTTTCACAAGTATCTGATTTTTTTTTTTTCTGTATGGTGGGTGGGGAGGTCATAAGACCTGTGCTACCTACCTCACAGTAACATTGTGGGCATCAAAGGAGATTTTGTATATAAAGTGCTTTGAAAACCTTGAAATCCTTTACAAGTATCTGATGTTTCTATTATTATTCTCAGACTTGAAGCATCAAACAGAGACTGTGCTAGCAGAAGCTATTCACTTGATCAGGAGCCTTGAAACTGACCGGAAAGATGCTGAAGATGCTTTAATGGAACAGAAATTAAGGAGGAGACTAATTAGTAAGAAAATTGACAGTTTGTCATTTTGGAGGCTTCAAAAGCTCCCTTTTGCTGTGCAGAAAGGTACCAGAATGAATGCTGAGAAAATTCTTTATATAACAGTCAGTTATTATTATAGAGGATGGAATAACTAACCATAGTCCTTAATGAAATCATATCAACTCTAACTGCTCTGTTATAAACTTGTATTTCCTTTGCGTTTGCACTTGCAAGCACTTTCAAACATCTGGCCACCTTTTCTTTAGTGTTTGCTACAGTAAATTGTGTTTAGATCCTGTGCCCTTCAGATAACTGCCAAATGGTGCCATAACCTGGATCTTTGGGAAGCCCTGAAACCTTAGGGGTCAGATGAAGAAATACTGTCATTTGTTTTTTATCTGCAGGACCTGAAGTCAGATTAGGCATCTTTGGAGCATCTAATTTGAGGATACCAGGAAATCCTAAATCAATTCAAACCCATTTGCTCTATTTTCAAGAGTATTAGAACCAATTTTCTACTTGGCAGTCTTCTAGTCATCTGGGCTCATTCTAGGGGTCAAATTAAGCCTCCAAGGCAGCTCTGGATCAGAACGAGTCTTTGGGACTCCCAGTCCAAATTCATATTCTTGGAAAAAATCTATGGCTGACTTTTCTCATATGCCTAGAAGTCCCTGGTGAAGGAAGGGAACTTTGAGGAAAACTGGTTAGTTAAATGCTTATAGTTCCATGAAATTGCATATTGTTCAACTAAAATATAACTACAAATATGCTTAAGGATGGTTTGATAATTTAGTTTGAAGATGATGAGGAAAAAGAATTTCAGGAAAAAATGAACAGAGTTTAAATGAAATAAAAAGATCACAAAATCATAGATCAAAAGCTGGGAGGGACCTCAGATGCCTTCTTGTCCAAACCCTTCAATTTTTTAGCAAAGAAAAGTGAAAGCCAGGGTCTTGTCTAAGGTTATAAAGATTCTAAGACTTAGAACTGGATTTCAACTCAATTATTCTCATTCTAGGAGTCCATTTATATAGTGCATTAAGGCTTGAGGAACAGATTTCTGTAAGGTCAATGGAGAATAAGATCTTCCCCGCCCATCAATAGGCCTCATGTAGAGCCCACTAAGGGAAGCTCGCTTGCTTGTAGGAAGGCTTACACACTTTTTGTTAATTTCTAATTAGGCACTGAGCCTATTAGCTGAAAGAGTATGTATTCTGAGAGGTGAGCTTTTTGCTTTAGGAGCTTGCTTACAATAAAGATCTTGTGATTTCCTGGTCGAGACTCTGAGTGGCCTTATATTCAGACCCCGGATTGCTCAGAGGTAAAGGCTCTCTCGATCTAGTGGTGAATATAAAGTATATATGGCAATATTGTTTTGATTCAGGCAATAAAGCCTTGTCTGTGGGTCTTTATCTCTCTTCTCTGTATTTCCTCTCTTTGTATTTTATGTAATTAAAGATTGTTGACCCCTTAAAACAGCTATCTTTACTAGTAAAGTTGATAAAAAAAAAACAAAAAACCCTGCACTAGCAGCCATCCTGGGTATGCCAGTGTGGTGGTTGTTACCATTCCTCACAGGGATCCTAAGAAGGCAGATAAGGAGAAGGTAAATATTTTATCATCATTTTTAACAGATGAGGAAATTGAGGCTCTGCGAAGTTAAATGATTTGTTTCTGGTTAGAGCACTAATAATTTTCTGCTGCACTTTGACAAACTTAAATAATCATTGGACTAGTTCTACTTTTTCCATGCCATATTTTTCATTTTTCCTGGGTAAATGATTATTAATTCTACGTGAGTAGTGGTGAAAACTCAGTGATTTATTTTTTTCTCTCTGTTATAGGCTATTGTAACCCTAATGGATGGTGTTATAAAAGATAACCTTTATAAAAGACAAGCTTCTCTCTTAATAACACTAGAACTTTTTAGGACCGGTTGAATATTTTGGACTGAATTTAATGTTTAAACTACTGAAATAGCTACCATCGAAAATTTTTTTTTATTGTTTATCATTTTCTTGAACTACCTGGTTGACCTTATAGGCAGTCTAATTAAGGATAGAATATATTACACAATAATACTAACCATATAATCTTTGATTATTGAAAACAGTAATATAAATGCTTAGAAGCAAGGTTACAATGCTTGACTTAAATTCTGTTTTCAAGACCCTCTTCTAATATATACTTGCTATGTGGACAAACCATGGACAAGTCATTTAACCTTGATGTATCTCATGCAACTCACTAGGATTTATCTGCTAGCTAATTCATAAATGGGCTATAGTGGTAATCAGTGGAAGTATTTTTTCATGCTTATTAAATACTAACATGGTATTATAGATTCAAACTTGAAAGAGACCTTAGAGTTCAGGTCACTCAGTGCCCCCATTTGACAGATGAGAAAACTAAGGTATAAAAAATATGAAGTGATTTTCCCAAGGTCACATAGTAAATCCATACCAGAGGTGAGGCTTAAACCCAGGTCCTCTGACCCCAAATTCATTGCGGGTTTCTTTGAAGATCTGAATATATAAATGCTAATATAAAAAGATTTTCTTTGAGATAACATCCACATCTCAGGAGTACTTGGTATAGACTGAATACACACAGTATTTTGATATCTATCCTTTTATAACTTCTGTTTTAGTAATAGCTTTGTTATTGTCTATATGATTTAAGGGGAGGGGGCAGTAGTACTGCTTAATGAAAAATTGCTTGAAGTTTTTTTACTCTACTTCCTGAATCATCATCCATCTCCTAGTGACTGATGTCCCCTGGGTCACTGTCTTGGGCCCTCTTTTCTTCTTTCTCAACATTCTTGAACTTGAGGGTCTCATCAGCTTCTAAGGGTACAACTATCATGTCCCTGTGATGGGGTGCTTGTGCTTGGACCCTAATTCTACGAGCCTCTGCTTGGGTGCCTGTGCCAGAACTCCCATTCCAAAACACATTTAGTTCTCAAAACATATTCTGTCCCAGGCAGTCTCTCTCTAGCTGAAGGGCAGCATGCCCCAAACTTATCTCTGCTCCTTCCTCAGTAAGCAGCTATGTCTATCTATGGACTGTTACCCAGGTGCTGATAATTGACTGTACACTGAGTCTAACATATATCCTAGACATAGTCAAATGTATACTCCCTTACATTAATTTTGACTAACAAGACACTTGATGGAACCGAGCCGGGTATCTCCAGGTAGCCCTGACCGCTGGGTGATTTAGTGATGTTTCACAGTAAAAACCACACCCCCTAGTAACTCCTCCCCCCCCCGCGCCCCCCACTGTGGGCTATTTCCTAGAGAACTTTGGGTAATACACCTGTGCAGTAAATACTAAATGTGCATGTTCCTTTAAGAACTAAACACTCTCTAATCCCGCCCCAAACACCTAACTGACATGTTTACCCCCTTTAGCCCCCTAAAACATTCTATAAAATTTCCCCCTGCACCCCTCTATGGTTGCAGCTTCTGTAACAACTCTTGCCCGCTGTAAAGTGTAATAAATCTTTGCCAACTTGACTTAAAGAATGCTTGGGTCCATGAATTCATTCCAGGAGACCTTGCCCTGGGAACTTTGGTTTGGGATTCCTATATCCCTGGGTTTTTTTTTCTCCCTCAACACCTGCAGATGACACCCAGATCTATATATGTAGCTCTATTCTTATATCCTGAACTTTAATCCAGTGTCAACAAATGCCTATTGGACATGTCCAGCTGATTGTTCTGTAGGTGTCTCAAACTCTTCCTATTCAAACCAAAACTAATCTCTCTCCCCTAACCCATTCTTTCTTCCACATTTCCCTACTTTTTTGTGGATACCACCATCCTTTAACTCATCTAAGTTCATCAACCTTGAAATCATCCTCAAACCATTCTCCCTAAATGCCCTCCCTCTCTCTCCATTTCTAATTAGTTACCAAGGTTTGTCACTTCTCTTCCCACAGCATATCTCATATTAGCCACTTTTTGTCATTTGGACTATTGAAATAGCCTCCTAATTAGTCTCCAAACCTTTAGTTTCTCACGTTTCCTATCCATCCTCACTTTGCTGACAGGTAGATATTCCTAAAGTCCAAGTCTGACTATATCATTCCTCTGCTCAAGAAATTCTAGGGGACCGTAGTTGGTTCTGGTATAAAATACAACTCTTTTGCTAGGTTAGTAAAGCCTAGTTTAGCTCTAGCCAGGTTGGCTGCACATTCCTAGCTTTCCAGACTGGTTGCACATTCCTCTCCTTCATATGTCTTCCATTCCAGTCAAACTGACCATCTTGTGGCTCTTTGCATTTGACATTCTATCCCCAATCTCCGCACTTTCTCTCACATCTGTGGGTTTGATAAGCAGGTCATTTGTCATCATCTAAATAGCTGATAAAAGTGGTAATGGCACTGGACCAAGAAAAGATCTTTTGGCCACTACCTTTGAGACCTTTTGCCAAATGGATGTCTTTCAAATGAGAAAACCATGAATGAGTTTTTAAACTATTAATGAAATATTAAGTGCATCTACTTAATTGTATAACCATCTGATATACATCTTTCATCTTTTAAAAAATAAATTATATTTAAAACTTTTGTTTTAACACTACTTAGATTTTCCAATCTATTCTTCTACTTCTTTCCAGAGTCATCTCTTGTAATAACATTATGAAGGACGAAAAAAGTTGCACAAAACTAAACAATGTATTGAAGATATCTGAAATTACATGCAGTGTCTTATAGTATGATCCCTCATTGCTACAAAGGAGCACGACATTTTTTCGTATCTGTTATTTGAGGCCAGGCTTGGTCAATAACGTTCCATAGCATTCGGTTTTGATTGTATTGCTGTTATTTTCATAGATATTTTTGAGTCATGTATATTGTTCTCCTGGTTCTGATTGTTTTACTTTACATTAGTTCATATTAATCTTTCCATGCTTCTCTGAGTTTTTCTTATTCACCATTTCTTATAGCACAGTAGTTTTCTATTATATTCATATACTGTAGTTTGTTTAGTAATTCTTAGTTAATTGACATTTACTTTGTTTTCGATTCATTACTACATAAAGTGCTGTTATAGATACTTAGGTGTATATGGGGCTTTTCTTTTTATCAGTGATCTCAGGAAATAGGCTCAACAATGGAATCTCTGGGTTAAAAGGTATGTCCAGTTTATTTGCTTTCCTTCCAAATTCCATTCCAGAACGGTTGTGCCAATTCATAGCTCCACCATATATGCCTACTATTTCCCTCCAGTGCTGACCTTATTCCTATCTTTTCCCATCTTTGCTAGATCTTCAAAGAGCATACAAAACACTTTTAATAAATATTACAAGACTAAGAAAAGTGAACGAAAGCCTGAAAAACACAGAATTCTGTAAAATTCCAAGGAAAAACAGAATAACAGCAAGACAGTCCAAAATGATTCAAAAGAAAAATATCTTAACAAGAAGAAATTAGAATGGAATAAAGGCAGAAAGAATTGGTAGACTGCAAAACCTTGAACCCACAGTGTTGAATTTCTCTAAAGAGGAGTGAATAATCAATTCAGAATATAAAAATACTGAACTGGAAGAAAACCTGGCAGAAGAGAAGCAAAATGCAATATGAAAAATTCAATGGTGTTAAATGTTCAAAGAATGGTCTCAATGGAAGCACAATTATTGCCCTCAAAGTAAAAGTTAACAAAGACAATTTAGAATTATAGTTCTCCCAGAAAATCATGTGACAAACCCTGAGCACCATAAACTGGAAATAATATAAGAATCTTCCAGTACTTCTGAATATGGAAAACAAAGGAACCAATCAGATTGTCTCTAGAAAAACAAACAAACAAAAAAACCCCAAACACACAAAGACTTTACACTACAAAATCTAAGACACCATTGGTTAAATTTTGGAAAGTTGTGTGACTTTCACATGGCTATCTTACTGGGAAGGGAAGTTTTCCTGTCTTCTTAAAACTGAAATGAAAGCCCCAGAAACAAAATGCTTGTTTGGTATTCCTGGTACCTTAACACTTCTCAGGCGTGATGCCTCACTCTGCTTCTGCCTCTCCGTGTATATGTCTTGCCATGTTTAATTCCCAGTTCTCCTTGACTTATGATGACTTTGCCTTGCATGTCTTACACTTTCATTGTTTCTGCCAAAGTTTTAGGATGTGGTTGCTATTAAACCCTATGTTTTGTTTTCAGATGGCCACGCCTTTTTCCCTATAGACTTTAAAAATATAACTGGAACAAATATAACATAGAAAATGATATAATAACATTCTTTAGTGTACTTTGTTATGTATGCAAATAGGATTCTACTCCTGTATTAATTTCACAATCACTGATTGCTTTATTTCCAGAAACCAAAGACCAATTAGATCATTAATTGCTAGTGTGTTTTTCAAAAAGAATGACAAAGATGTATGCATTATGGGTTTTAGTTTCGAACTAAATTTGAAATTTGCTTTAAATTCTTAAAGGAAAAGGAGAGAAAAATTCATTTTTGAAAAGTTTAAGCTACTGAAATTAACCATGATGCTTTGGAATTGTGTAAAATATTTTAGTGTGTTAGTTGTTAACAGTTTTAAGTTTCTCACCCCAAAATGTCAATTATTATATTTTCCCTTTTTATTATTTGCAGAGGAAGAGGTGATGAATATGTGTGCCCAATTGCCAATTTTGGGGGATACTAAGGCTTCTGCTATGTGTAGTTTTTCCAAGTAGATGTACCTTTATGAAAACCAAATCAAAATTGAATGAAGCACTTTCAAAAACAGAAACCCACCAACTCCCGAAATAGTTTGGATTTTACCATTCTGGTTTTTAATCAAATACTCTTTTAATTTAAATATGGCATACTAATTGTTGGATTTCTGACTGGTAGACTTTAAATTTGGAATGGAACTTTTCCTTATCATTTTGCTGTTGTGACAGTTTTATTATTGATATTTTTAGGGGTTACATAAATCATTTATGAGAAATATCTGAGAATTTTTGTAAATGGAAATACAGAGGCAGGAAAGAGTCAGCAGCCTGTAGGTGGTGCAGTGGACAGAGTGCTGGACTTGGAATCAGGAAGACCTGAGTTCAAATTTGGCTTCAGGCATTTTGTGACCCTGGAGAAATCACTTAACCTCTTGTCTGACTCAATTTCCCCACCTCTAAAATGGGTGTAATAGTAGCACCTACATCCCAGGCAGTATTAACATCACAGTTTTACTTGAAAATTTTAAAGGTTTTTGAAGGTAAATATACTAACATAATTCATTGTAATATGAAACAGTGGTTTCGCAATGATTTTCTCTTGGTCTTAAATACAAGAGAAAAGTAATTTTAGAAAAGCCAAAAATAATACTCTTTTTTGAATAACAAAAGATAATTCCTTCCTATATTAAGTTTTCAAAAGCTGATTCTCCTGCCATTTTACTCATTTGACTTAACAGAACATGAGGCTTATATGTCAGAGATCCTTGAATTACAGTGGCAACTTGAGCAGGAAATGCGAAACTTAGAGAAGCTTCAGCAACAAGTGGCCAGGGCAGAAACAAATATTAAGAGGCTTAAAGATGGCATAGCCTTCATGAAGACACATAAACCCCTCCTGGAAGAAAAGCTGAATATGGAAATTCATACTGTGAGGAATATGTATTTGGAAAGAGACAAGGTAAAATGTAGATTCAGCATTGTGTTGCAAAATGTTTTTCTGCTGGGTGGAACTGATATTTCCTCCAACTGTTACATTTGCCTTCGAAAACTGAACTGCCATGTGTTTTCTCAAAGGAATGTTATTATTTTAATGTAAATATTCACAAATGTTTGACAGTCAGTTGGAATGTTTTCCCCACATTTATTAGTCTTCTATTATGCTCAAGAGGTAATTAGCAATTTAGAGATTAGCCCTTCCCCAACCTTAAAATCCTTTTTAAAGTTGTAATTGAATTTGGGGTAAAGGCAACATAATTAACCACTTAAAGCTCGAGGTCCTGGAGTCAGGAGGACCAGACAATTGACACTTACTAGCCGTGTGACTTTGGGCAAGTCACTTAACCCTGATTGTTTTGCCTCTTCCCTCCAAAAAAAAAAAAAAGAGTTCATAAAGGTTTAGGGGGGAGGTGTTTAATGATTGATTGTAATTGAGTCACCCTTTTATTGATTATATGTACATGTCTCCAGAGCACATAGTGATGTTAATAGTTCTTTCCATTCTTATCTCCTCATATTTGGAAACTTTTCATAATTATTTTATTTCTGCCCATTGCTTTTTAAAATCATAAAATGAGTTTAAATTTTTATGAATTTAATTATTAATTATTTTTGAATTATTTTATGAATTTAATTATTAATTAATGAATTCAAATTTTAAATAAAATGATTTAAAATCTGCAGAAGAACTGTGGATTTTGAGACATAGGTGAATAGATTTGGAGTTGGAGGGGACCTGGAGTCATTTTGCAGATGATGAAATTGAGGCCCAAGTGGGATAAGTTATTTGCCCAGCTTTAGCTGACTAGTAAGTGTTAGAGGCAGGATTCAAACCCTCATGCCAAATCTAGTGTGTTACCCTACTATATCATGATGACTCTAGCCTTCATCTCCCAGCTAGATAGATTCAAATTGAGGTTAAGAATTGTTCCCACTTGGGACATTTAGGAATCTATGTAGTTATTATTTATTTTACATGGTATTTTCATACATTATCTCATCTGAATTTCAGATCAATTCTGTGAGGTAGGTGGAGCAGCTGTTTTTCCTATTTTAATCTGGTTTAATATTAATCAGCCTGTAAATGGCAGTGCCACATCTTTAGATATGTTGGGGAGGGCTTTCTTTTTTGGGGAATTTTGCCCCCCCCCCCTTCATTTCATCCAAACCTGTAGGATTACATTTTCTTTAGTTCCACTTTGCCCTCTGGTTCTAAGATATTTGGGGAATTCTCTTTTCAGATTTCTTGAGATATGCTGTCTAGATTCTTTTTTTGTCATGGCATTCAGGTGATCCAGTGATTCTTAATTTTTTTTCTCACCAATTTCTTTTCCAGGTTCCTTTTTGCTATGAGATAAACAACATTTTCTTCTATTTTTTTCAGTCTTTTGACTTTGACTTTTGACTTTTTATTATCTCGTGGAATCATTGGCTTCTATTTTAATTTTCAGGGAGTTTGTTGTTTGGGCAAAGTTTTGTACCTCTTGAGCAAAGCTATTAATCCACCTTTCCAATTCTTTCTTCCATCATTCTCATTGCTTTTCCAATTATTTCCTCCTGTGTCCTCATTTCACTTATAAAAAACATTTTAACCCTTTAAAAAAAACTTCCTTAAACTTCTCCAGGAATTCTGGTTTAATTTATACTCATGCTGTTTTTTTATGAATGCTTGCTTGTAAATATATTTTAGTCATTCTCTTCTTCTGGGGTTATGTCTTGAGCATCCCTGTCACCATAATGGTATTTTATTGTAGAATTCTCTTTTGTTTGCTCATTCTTCCAGCCTGCTTCCTGGCTTTTATATTCCTTGGACTTCATATCAGGCTCAGGCTCTGCCACACTTTTGGAGAGAAGGTCTGAGCTGGTCCTGTTGCTGCTTTATTTTGGATGTTGAGTGTTGTGTTATTCCAGGTTCTTGGGGACATACTGAGGACCTTTTTTCTAAAGTGATCTGACCTGGAGAAAAGTCTGATTCTTGCACCCATCCCCCATGCAATTTTTCTTTTGCAGTTTCATTTCTTTTGCAAAGATAGGGTTATTTATGTGTGCTATTTCTTCTGTTGATCTGGGAAATTTATATTTTTGTAGTTATTCATCCATTTCATTTAGATTTCAGTTTCATTGCCATAAAGTTTGGCAAAATAGCTCCTTATAAAGGTTTTTATCACATCTTTATTGGTTACACATCCACCCTTTTCATTTTTGATACTAATAATTTGATTTCCTTTTTTTAATCAAATTAGTCGGTTTTTAAAATTAATTCAATGTATTTTACTTTCAATTTTATTAATCTCTTTTGATTTTTATTTTGGCAGTGTTTTTGTTTTTAAATTAAAGAATTGGGGATTTTAATTTGTTGTGGGTTTTTTTAGATTTTTTTTAGCTGTATGCTCAATTTATTAATCTGTTCTTTATCTCTTTTACTGATGGAACCATTTAGAGATATACATTTTCCCTTGAGTACTACTTTGACTGCAACCCACAAATTTTGGTATATTTTTTCATTGTTGTCATTATCTTTAACAAAATTATTGTTTCTATAATTTGTTGTTTGAACCACACATTCTTTATAATAAGATTATTTAGTTTCCAGTGAACATTTAATCTATACTTTGCAGTCCTTTTATTGAATGTAATTATTACTGCATTATGGTCCAAAAAGGGTGCATTTAATATCACTGTTTTTCTGCATTTGTTTTTGAAGTTTTTATGCCTTAAATCATGGCCAATTTTTGGACAGTGCAATACATAGTTGAGAAATAGCTATACTCTTTTCTGTTTTCATTCAGTACTCTCCAGAGTTCTGTCATATAATTTCTAAAATGCTGTTCATCTCCTTAGCTTCTTTCTTATTTATTTTGTTAGATTTATCTATGTCTGAGAGGGGCAAATTGAGGTCCCCCACTAGTATAGTTCTACTGTCTTTTTCCTTCTATAACTCATTTAACATTTCTTTTGCTATGCCATTTAGTATACATATGTTGGTATTGAAATTAACTCATCATTTATGGTACATTTTAGCAAAATGCAAATGTCCCTAATTATCTCTTTTAATTAGGTCTATTTTTGCTTTTGCTTTCTCTGAGATCATGATTGCTATTCCTGTACATTTTAAAAACCTTAGCTGAAGATAATAGATTCTGCTCTAGCCTCTTATTTATTTTTTTTTGTTTATTTCAAGTGCATCTCTTGTAAACACCATATTGTTGCATTCTGGTTTCTAAAACTACTACTCTATCTTTTTTCATTTTATGAGTAATTTCACCTCATTCACATTCTAGGTTATGATTGCTATGTTTTTCTCTTTATCCCATTCTCTTCAATTTATCATTCTTTTTTTTTTTACCCTGTACCCTCCTCAGAAGTCTGTACTGCTTCTGACCACTGGCTCCCCTAATCTATGCTCTCTCTTATTACTTCTCCTCTCCTCTTTACCATTTCCCCTCTTACTTCCCTGTTATACTAGATGAATTTCTATACCTAGCTTTCTGTGTATATTCTTCCCTCTTTGAAACAGTTCAGATGAGAGTGTGGTTTAAATGCTGCCCAGTAATTCAACCCTATTATACCCTCCATTGTAAAAATCCTTTCTTGAGAGCCTCTTATGTGAGATAATTTTCCCCATTCATTTACTCCCTTACTCCTCTCAGTGTACCCCTCTCTTTCATTTTCCCATTCTTCTTTAGAGATCATTCCATATAATAGACTCGCATCTATGACCACTATTGAAGTAGAGTCCTATCTTCCCTAATAATGATAGTGTTCTTAGGGGTTATATGTATCATCTTCCAATATGGGAATGTAAATAGTTTAACCTTGTTATATACCTTGCGATTTCTCTTTCATGTTTACCTTCTTATGCTTCTCTTGAATTTTGTGTTTCAATGTTACAGTTTCTATTCAGTTCTGATCTTTTCAACCAAAATGCTTGAAAGTTCACTATTTCATTAAATGATCAGTCTTGCTGGGTAGGTAATTTTTTATTGTAGTCTAAGTTCCCTTGCCTTCCAAAAATTCATATTCCAGGCCTTCTGCAACTTTATGTGATCCTGATTGTGGCTCAATGGTATTTGAATTCTTTATTTCTGGCTTCTTGTGGTATATATATTTTTTTCTTAACCCAGGAGCTCTGGATTTTAGCTATATCATTCTTGGGAATTATCATTTTGAGATTTCTTTCAGGAGATGACTGGTAAATTCTTTCAAGTTATACGTTGCCCTCTGGCTCTAAAATATCTGGCCAGTTTTCCTTTATAATTTCTTGAAATATGATATCTAGGTGTTTTTTTTTATTGTGACTTTCAGATAGTCTAAAAATTCTTAAATTGTCCCTCCTCAATCCATTTCCAAGGTCAGTTGTTTTTCCTGTGAGATATTTCACAAATTCTTCTATTGTTTTCAGTCTTTTCACTTTATTTCATTTGTTTCTTGATGTCTCATGGAGTCATTAACCTCCTCCTAGCCAATTCTAATTGGAGTAGATAATACCTCCTTGTTCTCTTCAGTGAGGCTTTGTTATGCTTTTTTAAAATCCTTTTAAAGCTCTTCCAGGTATTCTTTTTGAACCTGAGACCTAATTACATTTTTTCTTTGAGGTTTCACATGTAGCCATTTTGACACTGTTATCCTCTTCTAAGTTTATGCCTTGATCCTACCTATCACCATAGTAACTTTTTATAGTCAAGCTCTTTTTTTTTTTGCTCATTTTTTTCTGCCTTTTCTTGTGAATTGGTGTTTTTATGTGAGAGTTGGGCTTTGGTCTTGCACTGTCTCAAGTTTTGTGTGCTGGGTCTCTGGATCTTACTGCTGCCTTTCATTGGGTTTCAGGACTTGGCTGCTTGCTTTCTCTAGAGGGCAGGCTTCCCTTCTGGTTTGTATTAGGGGATGGGGCCTCTCTGTTGGCCTTCCCTGGGTGTGAGGTTTAGCTGCTGGCTTGCTCCAAGGCTGGGTAATCTTGTGCTGGATTGCTACAGTAATAGAGTTTTTCTGGTAGCTGGCTCTGGAGGAGTAATTTTGTTGCTCATCTGCCCAAGGAGTGGGGTCCTGCTGCTGGGTTGCTATGGAAATGAGGTTTCTCTGCTGGTAGGTTCTAGGGGCAGGGTCTTGTTGGCCAGCCCTGGGTCAGGACTTCACTACTTGTCAGCAATGCAGTTAAACCTCCATGGTGGCTTGTGCTAGGGGATAGTCACTGGGCTGGGGCCTTCCTTCACTACATAGACTGCTCACTTATCTAGGGGGATGCTGGTTTGCAGGTGGGAGGGGCCTTGCTAGTGGATTGCCCCAGGCTTGCTGCAGGCCCCCTGCTGTGAGGCTGGCTGCTGCTGCTGCTGCTCTTGGACCTAGCTTTCTTCCCACCCCAGTGAGACAGACCTTTTCTCTTGTACTAGTAAGTTGCAACCCTGCTCCTAGATCAATTCTGAGGTGGTTTTCATGTTGTTTGGAGGGGAATTTGGGAGGGTTTCAGAGGGTTCCTTCCTTACTCCACTATCTTGGTACTGGAAATTTCTCTTATTTGATTTTTATAATAGTTTTTCTCCTCTTTTAATAAATCTCTTTTGTTCTTCTAGGGATCTTTGTTGGGCTTGTGGCCAGTCTGTATTTTCTTGGGGGATGTTTTGTAAGTAGATATTTTCAAGTCATCGTTTTCTGTGTTTGTGCCTTGAGCTTCCCTACCATCATAGAAGATTTTTATGGTTAGGTTCTTTTTTTTTGTTCGCTAATTTTTCCAGCCTAAATCTTGAATTTGGACTTTATGATAGGGTTTGGCTCTGCTCACCTGAGGGAGGGGGAGAGGGATTGGCTGGTCTGAGCTTCTATATCTATAACTGGGAATTTGTAGGTACCTTCCAAGGTAAGGTGATTTAAAGAGAGGTCTAGTTACTGACATCCTGGTCTGCACTCTGGACCTTACTCAGGTGGTGTCTTTGATCCACTGGGACCGCAACTGTTGACTTCTGCCCTGGAACTGTAATCTAGAACTGGATAATACATTAAAGAGCTACTCAGTGGTGCCTGATCCTGTGCCCAATGCTAGCACAGAGGTTTCCAAGAACCTCTTTATGACCAAGTATAATCAGTCCTTTTAATGTCCCTTTCTCTTGGGTGTACCTGATGCCCTGCTGCTGCTGCAACTGCTGCCTCTTAGGTCTACAGATAGTGCTGCTTTTGTTGAGGTTAAGGTGTATTTGGGCATTGTTTCATAAGAATTCACAGACTCAGACCATCTCCAACCCAAGTAAAGGCATTTTACTTGGAGAGTTATGCCCTCTGAAGGACTGGGCCTCTTAGAGGAGCCAGCAACTAGCAAGGCAAACACAGGGATTTTAATAGAATAGAACATACCACCAAATATTCTGGATCTAGCTCAAACCACTATCCCCTGATTACAAAAAACATACACAAAGGCAAAGTAGAACTGTGCATGTGGCTGCCCACAGTGCATATGATAATAATATTATATTGAGCCTGCTCATAATGCATATAATAATATTATAGTAAGCCTCTCTACCTCATAAGTTCATCTAAAGGACTTAGGGAAAATCCCTTCTCTGACTTAGTGGTTAACATCCTATCTGGGTAATGCATTCATTGGTTAAAATATATTTATCTTGGGCAGGAAGGATTTCTTGTTATCTAGCAACTGCTATTAACACAAGTTTTCCTAACAACACAATTGTTGCTAACATTGCTACCCGCTCCCCATCACTTCCATGTACCCCATGTGCCATGCTTGCAGCTTGCCTCCACACCGGTGTCCACAGACGTCTTCTGTTTTCCTAAGCTGCCCTGGGCTGGAAAATTCATTCACTGTGACTTTTTGTTGGCTTTTCCACTCAGAATTAGATTTGATGTTTTCTGTGGTTGTTTTGTATGAAAGGTTTTGGGCAAAGTTTGGCAGTTATGATCTTACACTCCACTCTCTTGATTCTCTCCCCTGAAGTTCCCCTTTGCAATTTCTTATAGCTCTGAAATAATCATGCATTGTTCAAATTCCCTTTAATGAACATCTGAAGGTATTTTTCCAGACATCATGAAAAATTTACTGTTTGTCATTGTAAAATTTGACCACTACATATCATGAAGTTTTAAGTGGTTTTTTTTCTCTCTCAATCATTGCTTTGTTGTCTATATCCAGAAATTCTGGATAATTTCCATGTATGTGTGTGTGCTTTTTCTTGCATTATGGCATTCACACTTTTTGGTTTGTCATGTTCTCGTTATCTTTAATTTATCTCTATGCATCCTGTCTTCGAGATCAGTCAATTTGGCTTATAAAGTATTCATTTGTTTTTTTTTTAATGTTTCTTCTAATCCATCAAATTTTCCTCCCTTTTTTTTCCTTTTTGTGTTGCAAATCTGATAATCTTTGTCTATCATATCTCTAGAGACTTTTTTCTATTGTTGGTTCAATATTTTTTTAACTTGTTAAGTAAAATTTAATATTCTGTATTAAAACTCTAGTTTCTAATAGGTTTTCATTCCAATTCCTTCTTTTATGGATTTAATTTCTCTTTCAAGTCATTGAAGAATTTATTCCTATTATTTCATACTAAGGAGTAAGGGAGCCCATAAGATTTGTTCTTTTATCGGGCATTGGTTCACTTTCCTTCATAAAATAATTATAATAGCTTTGTATTCTCCTTGAGGTTTCATTTATATTTTTTTTTTCTGGTTTTAGGGTCCTGTCTTATCTGCATTCTGCTGTAATTTTATAGAGACTTTTACTCTTGACACTTATAGAGTTTCAGCCATTTTTTGTATTCCCTTTCAGATACTTTCTGGCCCTCATTCTTTGCTGCTGGGTAGATTCCTGAGCTTAGACTGCAAAATTTCCTTGTCTCCTTGTAGATGGGAAGGATATAGGGCTTCTTTGTCTAGGTCTCTGACCTGAAGAACCTGGGGAGGAAGAGTTGAGTAGGATTGACCTTAGCTGGGCATCAGGCTTTTGCTTCTGTCCCAATACAGCAGTCTATACTAGAACTTCACTGAGTTTACTCATGGCTCTCTTCCTTTCCTTCTCTTGGCTTGGCAGGATTGGATACCATCATTTCTTGCAAGGTCAGCACATGTGGACTCTATTCCAGCAGAGCCATTTTAAGTTTATGGAGTTCACTAATCTAGACCTGAGCCCAATCAAAATGTACACATGTTCAGTCCTCTTCCACTTTAGCTGCCTGTAGCTGGGCCGAATCTGCATCTGGCCCTTCTTTTGGGGTGGGAGAAGTGAGGTGTTTTGGTAGAGACACACGGTCCATAGATAAATCACTGCTCAAGCCCATGAGTTAGCTTATTCTTCTGAGAAGCAGCATGGAGCCCAGAAGGAGGGTGGTTCTGAGTAATAGGCCAGGATTCGAATTCTACAGTGTCAGTTCTTAAGGATTTTGCCTTGTCAGGGTTCCATCTTTCTCTTGTGGATTTAGCTGTGATTGTTCTATATCTGGTACAAAAGTCCATTTTGGGGGAAAGGGTGAAGGTTTGAAGAGGATTAGAAAATGTGACTGGCCTGCCATCTCTTTGGTCACATTACCCAATACTGCTGTTGCTTGTATTTTAAAAGTTACTTTTCAGTATTGAAGTCTTGTCAAAAATTTTAGAATAATATTTTGGAGATGTTTTTCATAAAAAATATTTGCACACATGAAAGTACGTAAGGTATAATGTACACAAAACGTTTTATATTAGCTTAATAGCTACCGGACTAATGTTTCTTTATGCATGTGATCCAATCATTTCATAGAGCTACTCCAAAAGTCCTAGGAAGCCATATCTCCTTATGGCTAATCAGAAATACACACATACACACACACACACACACACAATTTCTATTTCATTTAACAAAATCCTCAAATCAGCATTTTTGACAAAATTTCTTCTCTACCTTTCCATGGCCCTGTGAATATGCTGAATGTGCTTCCTCTTCCATCTTTTTTTTTTTCACCCCAAGCTGAAGCCTAGAAATAGTTGTTCGTTGTCTTGGAATTTTGATTCACCACAACCTTCATGAGTGTTAAACATACTTTATAACTTGAAATTTGTTGCTGAAGGGAGGGCTTTTTTCTTAGTAATCTGCTTGATTAAAAAAATTCCAAAAATATATACCTAGGCTCTTACAGTATTCCTTCTTCAGCTTCATGGAAGACTGAGCAATTTGTTTGGCAAAAGAAGATTGAACACTGGTGTTGCTGGATATGAGTTCAAATTTTGGTCGAGTGACATACTATGAATGACTTCATGCAAACCACTTCCCTTCAAATGTAAAGGGAAGAGGCTAGACCAGTTCCTTTCCAGCTCAGGTTCTATGATCCTGTCACCTGTTTTCTCTAGCAGTAACGCTGCCCCTCTAGTAAGAGTAGAGATAATTACTAAACAACATAATATAATCCAATATGAGATAATTATTATCTCTGCTCTTACTAGAGAGGCAGTGTGATGTAGTGATGGGGAGCTGGCCTTGAAGCCAGGAAGATGGGACCCAGTGTACAACCTTTGACACTTACTGGTTATGAGATTCTGGGTAAGTCATTTAACCACTTAGCGCTAAGAGCAATTTTCTAAGGGTGTGTCAGAGAAGGTGCTGACTTGTACTGGTATAGGGAATTTCCTCACTTCAGAAAGTTCCTATCTCAGTGACATCATAGATCTAGTCCCTACCTCTATTTCTATGAAAATATATACTTTTTTTTAAGGCAGTCATTCCATAAACATGTATTAGGCACTAATTATGTGGTAAGAGTGGGGCATATAAAGAAAGATAAAAGACAGTATGAGAAGTCTTGAGAAGTTCACAGACTATTGGGGGAAACAGTAGCAAACAACGGTACAAATAATTTATATATGAGATAAATCAGAACCAATTAACAAAAGGAGGGCCCTAGCATTAAGGGGGATCTGGAAGAGCTTATTTTAGGAGGTGGGATTTTAGTCAAGTCTTGAAGGAAGCCACAAGGCAGAGATGAAGAGGGAGAGCATTCCAGGCATGGGAAAACAACCAGAGAAAATGCCCTGAGTTGGGAGATGGAGTACTTGTGTGAGGAACCGTAACAAGGCTGGTGTCATTGGATTGCTTTGCATATTGCTCTTTATTCTTCTGCTAGGTGGCACAGCACTGGGCCTGAAGTCAGAAAGACCCTAGTTCGAATGTGGCCTCAGACACTTACCAGCTGTGTGTGACCCTGGGCAGGCCACTTAATTTTCTTTGCCTCAGTTTCCTCTTCTGTCAAATGAGCTGGAGAAGGAAATGGCAAACCACTCCAGCGTCTCTGCCAAGAAAACCCCAAATGGGGTCACACAAAGAGTTGGACTGAAGCAACCGAACAATTCATTCTTCTACTGCTTAGTCATTCCTACCTCCTCTTGTGAAGCCTTTTTTTGAGCACCCTGGCCTACGCTGATCTCCTTTCTTCCCTCACATCCATAGCTCCTATTTTCATTGTGTGGACTCTTTATGGTAGATATGGATAAAAGCCTCATGGCATGGCTAGGCAGTGATACAAGGGATCTTCGCAACGATAAGGAATACAGCTAGGTCTCAGTTAGTGATTAGTACAGATAATGAATCCCTTGAAATGATTGCATTATTCAAACTCACTCTACATATTTCCATTAGGCTGGAGCCAGTTACTACATTTTTTGGTGTTCTTCAATTGTTTTTTTTTCAGTTGTGTCTGACTCTTTGTGACCCCATATGAGGCTTTCTTGGCAGAGATAGTGGAGTGATTTGCCACTTCCTTCTCTAGTTCCTTTTACAGATGAGGAAAGGGAAGCAAACAAGATAAAGTGACTTGCCCAGGGTCACACAACTAGTAAGTGTCCAAGGCTAGATTTGAACTCAGGTCTTCCTGACGGCAGGTCCAGCCCTCTATCCACTGTCCACCTAGCTGCCTCCCAATTACTACATTTTACTTTAATTATAAGTTTGAATAGTGTGAATTCAAATACATGTGACCATTTCAGGGAATTGATTACTTTTACTAGTCGAGTCCTAGCTGTGACAACATCAGTGACTATTGGTAGCTATTTTTCAACAAGATTAAATCTGAGAACAGTGACTGTGTCATATACTTCTCTTGTTTCCACAAATGTATGGCACAGGTACTCAATAAATAATTGTTGATTTGAATTCCAGATCCACATCTCATTAATCAGTTTACCATTAAGCACTGACCAAACATTTACTTTTTATGGGGGTCTGTACTACTAGGGCCTAGAGATACAAGAGCAAAAGCAAAAAAGTTCCTGCCTTCAGGGAACTTACATTCTAACAGATGAGACAGCATAAATATCATTACATACAAACATGCTTACATACATACATACTTACAAATCAGGCACAATGGGACTGTGGAGGCGAAGGCTCTTGTTTCTGGAGGGGTGGGGAAAGACCTTGTGCTGATGTGACTCTGGAGTTCTTTAGGAATCCAGGGACTGAAAAAGGCTAAATTGAAGAGGGAGAACATTCCAGAAATGGCAGAAAGCTGGGCAAAGGCACAGAAAGTGTGTGTGTGTGTGTGTGTGTGTGTGTGTGTGTGTATGTGTGTGTGGGACAGAAAGACACAGAGAGAGACACAGAGAGGGAGACAGAGAGACACACACACAGAGACAGAGATGAGACAGAGGGTCAAAGAGAGAGAGAGAGAGACGAGACAGAGAAGGAGACAGAGACAGAAAGAGAAGAGAGTAGAGACAGACAGAAAGAGGAGAGGGAGAAGAAAGAGAAGAAAAGGGTAGAGGGAGAGATAAAGACAGAAGAGAGAGAGGAGAGAGAAGGGGGTGGATAGGGAGAGGGGAGAAAGAAGTATTGCTGTGTGCTGTCATCGTGTAGTATTGCTGGATGATAACATACATTGTGAGGAGTGTGCAAGGCTGGATGGAACCGGGTTGTAAAGAATTTTAAATGTCAAATAGAAAGGTTTGTATTCAGTCCTGGGTCTAACAGGGGGCCACTGGAGTTTCTTGAGTGGGAGAGGTGACATGATGAGACCTTTTTTGGGCATTTTGGGATTTTGGGCAAATCACTTTGGAAGCTGCATGGAGGATGGACCAGAGCGAGGAAGAAATAAGACAGGGAGACTAATTCCCCTGTGCTGTTGACCATAGGGAAATAGGGAACCAGGAGATCTCTAGAACAAGAATCTCAAAAGTACAGATAAGAGAAAGATTATAGAATATAGTTTTCTTTCTTGTTTTGTAAAACAAACAGTGATTTCAAATTAAATTTCTTCTGTAATTTTTCACTTGCATGGTTCCTTTAAGTATCAATAGCTTACTTACAACACTAAGGTGTTTTAGTGAGCTTTTCCTTTTTTTCTTTTTCAGGCATTAGCAGCATACCGGGCAGTTCATGATATTTTGGAGCAGATTATATTTCAGTATCATTTAGCCACTACAATGGCTAAAAAAGAAAAAGAAAAGATGGTCGAAGATATAAAAGTAATTGAAGAAATGGTAGAACGCTTTCAGTAAGAACATTTTTCTTCCCCCAATACAATAACATTGAGTCTTTATTAGAATTCTTCATGGAATTTCAAAAATATCTTTTTTTAAGTGAAAAACGGGTTTTAAGAACTATTCCACTTATAAATCTAAAAGTTACTTTATCCTCAAAATTTTTTTCAAAACATTATTTTAAAAGAGAATATAAACATGAACTATTTTACTCAAAATCTTTAGCAAATTGAATTTAGGAAAAACAAAGCTAGGGATTATGGGAATATAGCTTCAGATCTGGGAGGAACCTTTAAAGCCTTCCACTCCATCCTTCTTATTTTATGGGCAGTGTCCACAGGTAGTAAGTGATAGAGGCAAGATTCGAAACTCATTCCTCTTGATTCCATATCTGGTGTTCCTTCTCTTCCTGTTGTCCTCAGATTTCAGCTGTATCTTCTTTCTATCAATTTAAGCAGCCAAATAAGTGACAGAATTCCACCGGTTGTAGGTGACTTACACCGACTTTTATTAATACTAAGCACTTAATTATAGCCTGGTTAAGACCTCACATTTATGACATGCATCAGACAGCAGCCACCTATGTGAGGTGCAAAAGGTAGCAGAATTATGGGGCATCGTAATGGTACACAGCTGGTTACAGCCCCAGGGTCCCATGCAAAACTTCAACACACCCAAAACTTGTTTTTGGTGCCACTTCATTTTTTTCTATCTTTTCCCCACCTCTTGACATCTCTCCTTCATTGTTCCTGTTGCCCTCACACTGAACTTTTTTTTTGGCAGTTCAAAGAAGTCCATTTAAATGGTTACCCTAACTTAGCCTTAGACTCGGATCACAACTAAGTCTTTAATTCTGAGTAAGCCAATTCACCCCATAAACCTCAATTTGTTCATCTATAAAATGAGGATTATAATGCCTACAGGCAGAGCTAATCTGTCAGTAAGGAAGTTCTGAGTTCATATCCCACCTCTGACATGTACTAGCTATAAATTAGTCACTTAAATTCTTAGTGCCCTAGGCAAATCTCTAAGACCACTAGTCTCTGAGCAGGAGGGAATTCATTATACCAATAAAGTCATAGACATCTCCTCCTTCCCTCTCTCCCCAGCAAATGCTTACAATGTGTAATGGAAAACATATTAAAAACAGAGTCCCAGGACCTGAGTTTGAATTCTTTCTTTACCTTTTTTTGGCCAGTATGATCTCAGGCAAAACAACCCCTCTGGCCTCGGTTTCCTCATCAATAAAATGAGGGGGTTGGACTAGATGACCTCTCTTGCCCTCTCCAGCTCTAAATCTATGATGTCTGTGACCAACCTCGTGGGGTCATCAGGAAGAAAGCACTTTATAAATATCAGCTATTAGTATACAAAAGTAGTCCTTCTGTTTCCTGACATTCACTAGCCAAAACTTCCATAAGGCACGCAGGGAGTATTTTTTATTTTAAAACTTTCTGACACCCTCTTTCTTTTTTGGGCCACTGTGCTTCTGGCCTCCACCTCTGCTACTTGTGCAAGCATTGGGTTGAGTGGGGGATAAGGGGCCTTGATTTTGAAAAGGAAGAATTGCTTCCTATTACCTACGAGTAGGAATAAGGGTCCAAGAAGGCTCCTAATTTCCATGACACATCCCTTCCTCCATTTTTCTTCCATTTAAGATCATAGAATGACAACAGGAAGGTACATTTAGTGGTTATCAGATCCAACCTTCTCATTTTACAGATAAGGAAACTGAGGCCTACATAGGTAGTTTGCCATATTTAATTGGGAATTTGGTAGGGCAGAGGGTGGGGTGGGGAGAAGATTGGAGTCTGTATCAAGGAATGTCCCCTAAACAACCAGTAGCTAAAATACCTCTATTTAGATGGCTTTCCATTATGTGAAGTTTCCCAGGGGCATATAATCACCCAAGGACTTTGGTCTAACTGTGCTATTTGCTGACCTTGTGCAGGGGAGAATTTCAGGATATTTGACTTTATTGAGCTGAAATTATGCCACAGGAAGTGGTAGTTTGTGTTCCTGGGACCAGAAAACAGCTCACAATATAGGGAAGGCTTTTAAAAGTTTCCTGGAAGAGATTTGGAAATGATATGCAATAAGCATGTGATTTGTGTTCAGTTTTCCAAAAGCGTTTTGGGAGTTAAGAAGGAAGAAATACTTTATAGTGAAATTGGAGCAATCCACACAGGTAGCAGCCATTGTCTGATACTTTGTACGTGAAGGGAAGGGGAAAAGAGAAGTGGAAAGGGGGAAGAAAAGGGGAAAGGGACCATGAGCACACATCAACTGTGTGCTGGGGACTGTGCTAAGCACTTTCTTTTAAAAGATTTTATGTGATCCTCACATGAACCCTACAAGGTGGAGGTTCTCCATTTTATAATGGAGGAAAATTTTTTTAACATGATAAAAAATTTTACTAATCACAATTTGCTTATATGTAGAATGTTGCAGGTGGAAAGAAATTTCATTATTTGTTTTCTAGGAATAAAGGCTCTTAGTTAAGTTTAGTTTCTTACCATCTTATCAAATGGAAGGAAAAAAACTGGACTGTGTTCCTTCAAAAATTTATTGTTGCATGTCCGGTTACAAGTACATTTTTTTCTCGTTGTAAAAGTCATTTTGGGAGAAGAGCTCTGATTACAGTAAAAACGATCAGTCTCTCTTCCACTCACAAGCCCTCTATGTTCTTGCAAATGTCAGTATCCAGCATAACAGATAAAAAGTATATAATGTTTTTTACACATAGTAGGTACTTAACAAATATTGAACTGAATTTAGTATACTGGTAAGTCCCCCAATTCCTCCATGAAAGAAAAGGCATATGCTTATGTCAGTAGTTCTGAGAATCTTTGGTAATTTACATAGTTGACTAGCAAATTTTCTTTTCTTAGAAAGTGAATTGATTCAGGTAAAAAGAATTAATTTTAAAACATCTGGAGGACAATAAAGGGTACTATTCTTGATATCCCTCATTCACTTAAATATTTTCTTCTGTGTATATTCCTCAATCATATATAATTTATCACAAAATTTTAAAAAGCCTAAATAAAATAACCCCATCACTACTTTTATTTTAAATTGAAGCCACAAGTTCTCTGCCTACACAGACTTTTCTAAATGGCATGTGTTTTCTATTTGCTGGACAAAGGATTATTAAAGATGAGATACCAGATTGCAAAGATGTTGTGGGAGGGTGAGAGTAGGGGAAGGAGGCAAGACTGAATTAGATTGACTCTTCTATCTCTCATCCATCACTTATCGCTAACACTGTTCTCATCTTTCATCTCTGTTGATGGGATAAAGTACAGGTTTCCTTTTTACTTGCCAATCAGTGGTGATATACCCACAGTCTCATGAAAAGTGGCTGCAGCAGCTGTTTGCCTCCCCCTGAACTCCCACTTATTCTAATTGAAGCTTAAACCTGAACCTTAGAAGGGAAAGGCATGCTAAATGTTAGTATTCCCCTTTAGGTAGCTGAAGATCAAATACTTTTAACACTCCTTCCCTTCTTCCCACTTTCCCTTGAGAAACAGTGTGATAAAGTGAAAGACAATTATGGATATGTTTTGCATGACCGCACATGTATAACCTATATCAAATTACTTGTCTTCTTAATGGGGAGGAGGTGGGGAAGGAGGAAGGGAGAAAATTTGGAACTTAAAGTTTTAAAAACAAATGTTAAAATTGTTTTTACATGTAACTGGGGGAAAATAAAATACTAAATAAAGAAAAAAAGAAAAAAAATTACTTATTTTCAAAGAGCTAGAGATCAATAAAATACACAAAACAAATAAATGAGGAAGAATTTCAAATATGTAATGGTAAAGAAAAATTTCTTCATAAGTGAGTGATTCCCTACACCTATGAAAATAGGTCCTATGTTCTTCCTTAAATGAAGTTAACACTTATTTACTTTAAAAAAAATAAAGTGGAAGATAGAAGATGGAACAGCTTTAGAGTTGAAAAGAACTGTATCCAAATTCTGTCATGTGGTGCTTAGTTCTGATGAGATGGGAGGGAGTTTCCACACTGGAATTTCCCTCCCCAGAAATAATTATAGATCTGAACCACCTGAACCACCACCTTAGTCTTTCAGAAACACAAAAACTCTACCACTATGGCCTTTCAGCCTAAATGGTACTTTTCGGAAAATCAAAGAGTCGTCAAAGGAGTGGAAACATTGGAAGATAACTTTGCCATGATTTTTTTTAAACAAAAGTAGTGAAAATCTTAAAGACATATAAAAATTGCAAGAGTAGCGGCAGATTAGGATCAAGGATCTCATATAATCTCTCCAAGTTCCTTTTTCTTCTGTTTTAGAATAAAGCTATTTAGGGAAATAAAAAGAAATGATGTTACTAAACATGTCACGTAACAATCAGTGGATATGCTTTTGTAGGTATGCTTTAATAATGATAGTAATATCTGGCCTTTATATAGCACTTTCAAATTTACAAAGGGTTTTTGTATATTAACTCATTTAGTCCTCATAACCCTGCAAGGTGGTATAACCTCATTTTGCAAATGAAGAAACTGAAGTCCAGACCATGGTCACACAAAGCCAGAATACAAAGGAAATATAATCAGTCTTTGCATTTCTAGTGAGGGTGAATGACTTTTTTTCTGCCATCCTCATAGGAAAGAGCTGAAGTCTGCACAGGATGTTTGGCAGCACTATTCTACAGAAGCAGAAAAAGTTCATAAGAGCCTTCAGCGGAATAAAGAGGAATTAGTGATGATGTGTCAGGAAAAAGACGAAGTGGTTACTAAAGTGGATAATTTAACAACTGCAGTGAGTATTGCATAGTTAATATAAATCAAGATTATTTTCATGCAAAAAATATAAAAATCACAAAAGCTATGAGTTATAAACTGAAGCTAGATTCTGGTTGGTGGGGAAAACAACCCCTCACTACCCCACATAGCTATATTATTTGAATTCATACTCTCAATTTCCGTTGGTCTGGAGCCAGTTAAAACTAGTTCTGTTGTGACTTGCATTTTGAAAATGTGAATTTGTTTCTGTTCAATTGATATATGAGGGAAAACTTTAAACATAATATGAATTTCAGGTTAGCTTCTACTTGATTTCTTCTGTGAGAAACAGAGAGTGCAGAAAATGGTGCTATTTCACCATACCTCACAAGGTGCTACCCTTCCGAGGCCCACTGCCACAGGCAGACTTCAAATCTTTTTAAAGGCAAAGGGCCATGTTTATTGTGTATCTTCTGGTGCAGTAGAAGAGCTACTATAAGCCTTGAGTTGTGGCTGCCAACTTGTTTGCAAATGTACCACAATTTATTGCAGTGTTGGGAGTTATTGTTATTTGGAGTTATTTTTTATTAGGTTCCTCTCTTTTTATAATATGTTGCTAATAAAGTTTTTGACCATTATTCTTCTAACCCTGTATTTCCCATGAGCTCTGTAGTTTTTATTATGTGATTTTGCATAGCAGTGCTTTTGGGGAACATATATGTCATGTTATAGCAGAACCAACTACATCGTATTTTGCATATAATTTTGAATAGTATTAATTCAAATACATAGACCACCTCAGGGGATATTCATTAGTCACACTAACTGTGGCTTAAGGACTTTTGGTTTCCTTTTGTCAATGTGGGAATCCTTGGTGTGTGAGCTTCCTCTGATATACTGAAAATACCCAAATAGTTGTTGTAAAGAAATAATCATAAAATGGTAAATTAGAATTCATTATGTGATTGATACTATAAATGTAGCAATAGTTCAAAGATTCTGTAATTTCACTAGTGTGGGTACTCCCTCTACCTCTAATCCTCTGTTCGTTAGCGGACAGTATTTGATCATGAGCTGTTTGTGGCTGAAAAAAGAATTCATCTCATGGTGTACAAACATTTGCAAATGTCCTTCAGACTCTACTCTTAGCTTCTATAAGAAGTTTTTCCTGGTTCCTACTTCTCTCATCACCAATTCTGTCTCCCCAACCCCAGTGTCTTCCCTTTGAGATTACTTCTAATTTACTCTGTACATATCTTTTATGTAGGGGCAGCTAGGTGGTGTGGTGGATAGAGCACTGGGGAGCACTGAGCTTGGAATCAGGAAGACTCATCTTTCTGAGTTCAAATCTGGCTTTGGACACTTCTTGACTGTGTGACCCTGGACAGATCACCTAACCCTATTTCCCTCAGTTTTCTCATCTGTAAAATGAACTGAAGAAGGAAATGGCAAACCACTCAAGTGTCTTTGCCAAGAAAATCCCATGAGAGGTCATGAAGAGTCAGATACACTGAAAGAACTGAACAAAATATCTTGTATGTGTATGCATACTTGTCTCCCTATTAGAATGTAAGCTTCTTGAGATTAGAAACTGCTTTTTGCCTTTGTTTCATATCCTTGATGCTTAAGCACAGTGCTTGGCACATAGTAAGCACTTAATAAATGATTCTTGATGTAGTTTGATGTGTCTCTCAGAACTTAGCTAGGCTGGTCCTCAGATCATAAATACTTAAGACTTAGACCTTTTAGAAGCTCTGCTGTCCTACCATAGGCTCCAAGAGTCTAGGGTTCTTGTCATCTCATGGTATGGCATCAGAGAGGACTTAATGTCCATCGTGTAAAAGATTCTGGTTCAGTTCCCTTTAACTTGGAGGATAGCATCTTTATTTAACTCCAGATACCAACTGAGTTCCCCAGACTCATAGTTGTACTCTGTCATTTGGACTCTCTTTGGAATCATGGGTCTGGGCCATCTCCAGTCATCCTGATCTATATTAGGCCACTGGACCCAGCTGGCCATGGAGGAGAAAGTAAAGCTGATGACTTTGCACAGCCCTCCCTCACTCATTCATTTTCAAGTCACGGCATCATCTTCCTGAAGTCATAGTCCTCTTCTAGAACTAAGGACAAAGCACAACCTGGAATCAGAAAATGTGAGGTCGGAAGGGACTTTAGTGGCCAGTTAGACCAATTCATACTTGACAAAGAACTCCTTCTTGTTGTTCAATTTTCCAGTAGTATCCAACTCTTCATGACCCTGTGGACCATACTGTCTATGGGGTTTTTTTTGGCAAAGATACTGGAGTGGTTTGCTATTTCCTTCTCTAGTGGATTAAGGCAAACAGAGGTTAAGTGACTTGTCCAGGATCACACAGCTAGTAAGTGTCCGAACCTGGATTCGAACTCAGGTCTTCCTGATTCTAGGTTCAGTGCTCTATCTACTGAGCTGGTTAGCAGCACCCAAAAATCCCTACTACAACTTAACTAATAACTTGTCATTCAGCCTCTCCTAGAAGACCTCCACTACGTACCAAGGCAACTGATACCACTTTTGGATAGTTCTAATTTATTTTTAAATTTTATTTTAGACTCAAACACTGGAACACAAATACACAATAGAGAAAAGAAACAAAAACATAAACTTAAATATTGGAAGTTAAATACAAACTAGGAAGAGGGTGGGGGGAAGCATGCCATGTGCGTAGCAGAACATAAGAGAGGATTCAAAATATGTAACAATAAATTTTCATTTCAAGAAAGCCTGTATGACATATACTACACATTGTGTTGAGAGCTGTCCATCTTTTCTTTGCTTCCTTGTAAGTTTTCTTTTGTTCTCTGCTGTACACTTTTTTAGTTTGTTCTTTTTTTCCCTCTCCCCCCACTCTCTCAGAAGGCTACATTTAAGTGAGAACATATTTCTCTATAGATATATACATACACATATACAAATATAGATACATACTTTCCAAACACATTCTACTCCTGATCTTTGTTTTTATGTTTGTGCATCTCTCTTGTCTCCTATCCCTCCACTACTTTACTTCTACCCGCTACCTTGCCCTCCTATTACTTGTGTACCCCCCTCCAAGGATCTCTCTCTCTTATCTTCCCATTCCTACAAATCTAAATGCCCTTCTATATCCCTCTTTTACCTATTCCCTTACCCTCCCCTCTAAAGATCCCTCCCTTGTCCTCTCGCCCTTCCCTATCTCCTAACAATTTTATTTCTTCTGAATTTAGACTTTTATACTCTTCTAAATATATATGTATTGTTCCTTCTTAAGCTCATTCCTGATGAAATTAGGTTATCAAAACTACTAGCCTTCTTCCCCCATCTAATTCCTCTGTATCGATTCTTCCTCTTGTACCTTGTCTATATAAAATAATCACTCTTCTTAGTTGTTCCTAAATGGTTTTACTTTTTAAATTCATATCATACTCAGGTTTACCCCAATCTTTCTTATGAGCTACCCAATTACTAAAGACAATCTTAGACATACATTTTACATTTTAAATATATAAAAAGTAAATGATCTGTCCTTATTGAATCCCTTGTAATCGGTCTTTGGTATATACCTTATGTTTCTCTTGGCTCTTGTATGTCAAATCTTCTATCAAGTTTGGGTTTTTTTTTTTAACAAAGTCTTGAAAGTCTGATAGTTGATCAAATGTCCATTTTTTTTCATTCAGGATTATGCTTAACTTTGCTGGGTATGATATTTTCAGCCTGAGTCCCAGTTATTTTGCTCTTTGATATATAGTGCTCCTTTAATGTATTGCTGCTAAATCTTGTGTGATTCTAATTGTGGCACCATCGTATTTAAATTGTTTTATTCTTGTTGCTTCTACTCTTTCATCCTTGAGGTGGGGGTCTTAGAGTTTGACTATGATAAGAGTTTTCCTCACAGGATCTGTTTTAAGTGGTGATGGATGGATTTTTTCTATTTCTACTTTCCCCACTTGTTCTGATGCTTCAAGACAATTCTCTTTAATTGTTTCTTGTATTATTGCATCAAGATTCTTTTTTTTTTGATCATAGCTTTTAGTTATTCTGACTATTTTTATGTTTTCTCTCCTTGATCTGTTCTCCAAATCTGTTGTTTTTCTTGTAAGATGTTTCACTTTCTCTTCTATTTTTTCGTTATTCATATTTTATTTAATTATTTCTCAATCTCTTATAATTTCACTGGATTCACCTTGCCCAATTCTAATTGTGTGGGGTGAGACCACCCACCACTTATTAATTAAAAGAACCAGAGGTTTCTCCAGGCAGGAATGGAAAACTTCTTTTTTTACGTATGATCTGGAGAAAGGGCATCACCACCACTAGCCAGGAGCTAGGAAGAGAGGCCCATACAGGAAGTGGGGTGGAACTATATGCCATACAGCCCGATGCAGTCCCCTCCCACCTCTGACCTCCAGCTCCATTGGCTGGAGGGTTGGCCTTACATTCTATATGGAGGAATCTAACCCAATTACAAGGAACAAGGAAATACAGAGCTAGCCAATGTATATGCACCATTATCTTTTTATCCTCATTTGGCAGGATTTATGCTGAGGTGACAGTAAAGGGGGACAGGCCAGGAGATTCAGGTTTCTGGTTCCTAGAAGTCAGGTGACCCCTGGCAAATGATAACTCAGGCCTAGGGTCTGATCTACTTCAGTAGGGTGTCTATTTTGAGAAGCCTTCACTACATGTCTACATATCACTCATAATTTTCAAGGTATCCTTTTCTTCCTTAAGATTCTGGATCTCCTTTTGTAATTGGTTAACTTTCTTGTCAATCTTCTTGCTTCTTTTGGATTATTCTTTATTTTTTCCTAGTTTTTCCTCCATCTCTGCCATTTGACTTTTGAAGTCAATGGGCAGGTGACCATTTGACATTATTCTTTGGAATAGAAGGGAGTTTCTTTACTTCAATATCCTCCTCTGAAGATGAGCCCCAGTCTTCTCTATTGCCATAATAGCTTTCTGTGGTTAGATTCTTTCTCCTTTGCCTGTGCATTTTTTTGTGGTAATAGCTTAATTTTTGTAATCACCTCTAGGCCTGGGACATGGGGGTTGGAGCCTTTTGCTCCATATCTTCAGTTCTCCCTCTAGCTTGGAACCAAAGCCAAACCTCCAACCTCTTGTAAGTTTCCACAACCAGAGGCTTTTTGCCCTAGTGCTTCCCCACACACTAGTGTGTGCTCTTTCCTTCTCGACCCTCTGAGTCTAGCATTCCTCATCAGCATAGGTTCCCTAGATCGTCCAGGCCCAGACACCCAACTCCCCTCACTATCCTGGAGTAAAACTTCCTGTGGCTGGGGCCTAGGCAGCCTCCCAAACCAGCTAACCCCAGGGCTTGCTGCTTGTTATTAAAGCAGACTCTAGCCTGGAGGTGTTTACTCTTCACAGGGACCAAACCTCATCCTGGGATTTTTCTCCTGATCTTTTCAAACTGTCCCTGGAAGACACCTGTTGTGCCCCTATTCTTATTTATTTTTACCCTCACTTTGTTCACCCTAGGGCGCTATTTTATCTCTTGTGGGGGAAAATCTTGAGAGCTTGGAATTTTCTGACCTACTTCACCATCTTCTCAGAATCCTCTTGGATAGTTCTGATTTTTAAGAGGCTTTCTTGACACTAGGCTTACATCTGGGTCTGTGCAGATTCCACTTATCACAGCATTTGACACAGCTGAGCAGGCAATCCCTGTCACAGAAATCAAGTGCAAGTTCTGGATCTCCATTAGAGTGTGAGCTCCTTGAGGGCAGAGACGGTCTTTTGCCTTTCTTTGTGTCTCCAGCACTTAGCACAGTGCCTGGTATATAGTAGATGCTTAATAAATGCTTATTATTGACTGACTAGATCTCTTGTTCCCCCCATGTTGTGATGCAGCTTGTCATATGCCTTTGCTCCAAGACAGCCACTTACAGCAACCAGTATTGCCTGGGGTATGTGGGAAGACCCACTGCTCTTCATTATCTACCCTGCTCTTCCAGGATCTCAAAGACAAGCTTAAATGAATAAAAAGAAGACCCAGAAGATCCGTGAGAGTGTGTCCTTCTGACATATTTCGTCCCTCAACAATGAGAGTCAACTAGTTCATCTTGGGAGCTGTTTTTATCAGTGAAACTCATCCTCTACTAAGTGCCAAGGGGTCTTCTTAGGGAGACACAAACAAAAGCCCCCACAAGCCCCTGATGAACTCAGACTTCATCAGGGAACGTCTTTGATCAGCCCATTGGACGATGCCTAGGTCATGGATTTTGTAGGATAGTTTCAATTTCAAGAAGACAAAGACTTTGGAAAATGTGGTCACTGTATGAATAAGTCACAATTTAAAGAGAAACAATTGCTAGGAGGGATGTGATATGTGAGAAACGTGGTTGTGGGATCATAGGACTCCCTAGGCAGGCTCAGGAAATAAGCCCTAGATGTGCTTCTGCAGGTCTTTGCTTTCCTGGTTGTATGCCCTTAGGGAGATCCACACAATAGACCCATTCTCCTGGAAAGAACTCAGAAACAGAGTGGGCAGAGAAAGGCGTTTATTACACTTCTCCTGAGGAAGCAGGGTGTCCCGTTCACTAGGAACACCCACGCTGATACAGAAGCAGGAGTGAAGTTAACCAGTTCTACCCTCCCTGTCAGAGTTAGGGTGAGTTCAGAGTCCTTAGGGTTACATTCTTCCTTTCCCTACATTCCTTTCTTATGTAGATTATGTAGGCATGGTAATGAGGATACTTGACCCTGGCATGACCCCTCAGGCTTGAACTGGTTATCCCAGCCTACCCTTTCTAGTCCCCCCTGACACCAGGATGGCCATTGTCTTAGTAAGTGAGCTGCCTCACAGCTATTGATTATCTTCCAATCTTCCAATCTTCTGTAGGAGCAAAACAAGATATCATAATACCTTTTCTTACATGATCGTAGCAACAATCTGGCTAGAAGCTATTGTGGGGTGTAAGACCCAAGAAGACCAGCAACAAGAGCTGCCAGCACAGGCTCTTTGATCTGCTTTACTAAGGAAAGCAACATTAAGGGGTTAACAGTCTCACTTTAATCACACATACAAATATAATTCACTAGTTCTGGAGGAAAAATCAGCAACCTGAACTTCAGAGCAAATACAAACAAATTACAAACATACATTAGAAACAGACCAAATCACAATTCATAATTACCAGGAGAGCATCAATATCTGGATTCACAAGCTGGGGGCTCTTAACAGTGGCTGCCCAGAGTCTCCACATCAACACTCTTCCATGAGTGAGAGCCCTAGACAGAACACCAACCTTTGAGCTTTTATACTGTGTTCAGGGTCAAAGGGCATCACACATGCGACTCACTCACATGACCCAAAAGCATCACAAATATGCATCTTAAACCCACTGTGGCCTAGGCTTTTCCTCAAGGCAAGGAGGTCATCAAAGACTCCTGATTTAATCAAAGAAACAAAAGGCCAGACTCTTCAAGGGCACTTGATTAAATAAGTGCTAAAAGAGAAAATGGTAAAAGAAAGTCCCACCTTAATTACCAATACAATGATAGATACAGATCTATTTACACGAACACATATATATGTGTATATATATATGCATATATCTATATATATATATATATCTGCTTCCAGATATGTGTTAAACTTATTTCTAAAAATTCTTCTTTCTCTTCATTTCTGTAAAATTGTCAGTCTTGCGCTCCTTAATCTAACGTGACATTGATAATATGACATTAAGATATTTCTAGGCATAAATCAGTCAATTAGCAATCATTTATTAAACTCTTGCTATGTGCCATACTAAGTATAGGAGAAACAAATAAAAAGCAAAATTAATTCCTGGCCTCAAGGAGTTTATATCCTAGTGGTTTAGACCAATGGTTTAGACAAGTCAAACACAAAGAAAAAAGGATGGGGGGCGGGCAGGTTTGGAGGAGGGAGCAAATTGACTTAGAAAACCACAAATTAACATTATCAATGTTGTCTTGCATTTTTATTTATTTTGTTAAACATTTTCCAATTACATGGTAGTCTGATTTGGGCTGCACTCTGGAGTTTGGGAGTTTGACATGTCTAATGTAGACAATATGCATATCAGTAGATGCATACAAGATAACACAAAATAGATGGAAGCTAATCTTAGAGAAGAAGGAATTAGCAGCTGATTAGGGAGTGGGGGTAAAGGAGAGAGGCAGGGAGTCAGGAAAGGCCTCCTAAAGAAGACGGTGTTTGAGCTGAAGAATTTTAGCTATATTCATAAAGTTAATAAAAAGTTATTCATAAGGGTAGTAAGGAGTTAGGATAGAAGCAGGCAGCTAGGTACACCAGGCCTGGAGGCAGGAAGACCTGAGTTCAAATTAGGTCTCAGACACTAGCTGTGTGACACTGGGCAAGTCACTTAACCCTGTTTGCCTCAGTTTCCTCATCTATAAAATGAACTGGAGAAGGAAATGGCCACTTCAGTATCTTTGTCAAGAAAATCCCGAGTGGGTTCACAAAGAGTCCAATGTAGCCGAAATGATTAAATAACAATAACAAAGGATAGAAGCAGCAATAAGTAGTGGATAAAACTCTCAACTTGGAGTCAGAGAGTTCTGGGTTCAAATCTTGCCTTTAAATGCTTGATAATTGTATGACCTTGAACCTGTCACTCAGTTTCTCTTTCTGTCTGTTTCCTCATCTGCTATATAGGGATAATAATAACATTTTCTTCACCTGTTTGTTGTCAGGATCAAACAGGATAGTATATATAAAATGCTTCACAAACTTTAAAGCATGAAGTGTTAGCTCTCATGATTAATTAATAATAAATTTAATAATAATGGCAATGTACAATAACATGTAACATATGTATGTAATAACAAATGAATGTTTTTAAGACTACACATAAGTTGTTTAAGGACTATCACACTTTTGGCGAAGATGAATATGTCATTGTTGTTCAGTTGTTTTAGTTTTCCATTTCCTTCTCCAGCTCATTTTATAGATGATGAAACTGAGGCAAACAGGGTTAAGTGACTTGCCCAGGGTCACACAGCTAGTAAGTGTCTGAAGCCAGATTTGAACTCAGATCTTTCTGACTCTAGGTTCAGCACTCCATCTACTGTGCCACCTAGATGCCCCAAGGAGTTGAGTATGATAAAGCAGAAACTTATTAAAATCTTGCTATAGTCTTTCCTTATTGTAAAACCTTTAAGAATAGACTTTCAAAAGAGTTCATGTTAAGTACTCAATTAAAAGCATTGATGTGCAACATTTTCATGCACAAAGAAATAGAATTATTTTTAGGACTGCAATTGAAACTCCTAGTTGAACTAAAAATAAAAGATTTGTGCTGCCTAATTGCACATACGCAACCAAAATGATTTTTCAAAAATTCAGGGAGTTTGCACAGTCCCTTGCTCATTAACATACATCTCTTTTCCAGTTTGTGCTGTCATTTGCTTTATGTAAACAACTTCTTTCCATCTCAACAAAGAATAGCTTTTATAATCCAAAAGACATTTAATAACTTGGAAGGGTTTATTTTTAATAATGCTAATATCAAGCTATTGTTGGAATTTAAAAATAGACTCTCCATCTTCCCTTTCCCAAAGGATCCTTTTCTTTACTATATTAATTGGAGTTTGGCATACCATTGCTCCAGAAAAAAAAAGTATTACCAAAAAGAAAATCACCATCTGCTAGGTTTCCTATTAACAAAGTAAATACACCCACTTTTCCTCTTATCTTTTCATTGGATAGTATTAAAAGAAATGGCTTTTCAAGGATTTCAACTAATTTAGTAATAAACTTGATTTTCATATTTTCCTGGACATTGAGATCTGCCCTGAGCTGAGGAGTGTTTATTCTTCAGTTTATAGTTGCTAGTTACCTAAATCCTTGGAACAAAGAAAGGTTAAGTGAATTAAGAGATCATAGCTTCCTCTTGTTCAAGAGGCAGTGTTTCATGACTTTGGATAGCATTTTTGTTAAAATATTCAGCAGCCAGTTAATGTTCAACATTGGCTAGTGGGCTATGTAAGGTCCAGTGCAAACAAAACACCAGAAAATATCTTATTAAGTTATTATGTACTTTCCATTCATAATTTGATGTTATTGGATTGACCTTGTGAATCATCATCTTCCTATTCCAAAACGTGTTTTGAAAAAACATTTTTATTTCAGTTTAATTTACACCAAGGTTAGATATTCCCTAAGGCCAAGGTTAGACATTAGCCAATAATAATGTCTTGAATGTTGAAGTAAGATTTTTATCATTGTGTTGATTAATTATTAATTATTTCTTGGTTTTGGTACAAATGATATTTCTTGAAGTTATTTCAGTTATAGCGATACTTTAAAATCTCATTGTGGTAAAAAGTACATTCTCAAATATTCCAAATCAATTAATTTACTTATTTGATTTCTACTCTGTGCTCAGCACTGTTGTAGGTGTTATGGGGAAAGTGAAATATGGAGTATTTTCTTTTCTTGTTCCCAAAGACCTTATAACATACTATAATACTAATATTAATGCTAATGGTGAGACTAGTAATGGCTAGGTATTTGTATGGTGCTTAAGGTTTGCCATGTGCTTTATGAATATTGTTTTATTTGATCCTCACAACAACTCGAGGAAGTAGGCATGATTATTATCCCCATTTTACAGGTGATGAAACTGAGGCAAACAGAGTTTAAAGATTTGTCCAGGATTACATAGCTAGTATGTGTCTGAGGTTGAAATGGAATTTTGCTCAATTGGGGAGACAAGATGAACCTATATGAAACAATTTTGGGGAAAAAAACTCCATGTATATAATTGGAAAGGCTGTGCAGTAGGAAAAAGTTTGGACTTAAATTCAAGAGATACCTGAGTTTGAATCACATCTAAGACATGAGTGCAATGGAGTTTAAATTATCATCCAATCTAGATAACTCCGCTTTTGTTTTAAGCAATCATAAGACTGCTGTATTTTGTTGGGAGAGAAACAGTATAACAGTGCTTACCTGTGAAAAATCTTCTGAACTCTATTTGAACAAATATTTATTAACTATAGCTAATGGCTTGTACTGTAAGTTATTGATGATCCTGTTCTAATTGTGTGTACCTATATCTTTTAAAACTAAAGTTTAATGAAGAGAATGGTTTTACCCCTATGCATTTGTATATACTGTTAGTAAAAACACTTGTTATCACAAAATAGTCAATCAAAACAGAATAAACAGTTTTTTGTATTTTTGTTGCTTTTCTGTGTAATAAAGGGGATATATGGGATCTTATTGTCTTGCCTGTTCTGGAGAAGCCCCTGAGGGGCAGGAGATGGAAGAAGTCTTGTCCAAAGGACATCCTGCCAATGCGAAAGGTCCTGGGACAGGGTTCTACCAGTGTGGCAATCAGGAAGTGACCCCATCACACTTGTAGAGGTGTGTTCTTTGGTTTATCTAAGAACTACTGTGTTTCATTGTGTCTTTGTCTTATTGGCAATAGGGTGCTTCGTAGCCTTTTGGACTTATCTGGCATGTTCCATTGATCAACACTTCTCTTTTATGATCAGTTCCAAATAATTGAGTGGGTGATTGTCTTACATTTTAAGAATGCTAATTTATTCTTATTTTTTCATGATTACTTTTGATCTTTTGTTCTCTAGATGAATTTTATTATTTTCTCTAGGTATACAAAATAATCTCCTTTATAATTCGGCTTGGTACTCTATCTGTAAATTAATTTAGGCAGTTCAACAATTGTTTGACTTGGGTTACGATCATTGCACATTCAATGAAAATCATTGAAAAAACTCGTTTCCATATTCTCTATGCTGGTCTTTCAGCCATTTTTTTTTAAGTACTTAGGGCTTTTTACATCTTATTCCAATATGCCTTTTACAATATTTGTAGCCTATTTTCAACTCTTAATAACTAGACAGTAGACCTAACTTTCCTCAGTCTCAGCAGCTCCAAATTATACTCTTCCTTCCCTCACCAATCAAGCCAGGCTACTGTCTGTTTTACCAACTTGCCCTATCCACCAAACCACCTTATTTTATTTACCTTTGCTACCTTATTTTGACTTGCCATGACTATTGCCTTCTTACATGAGTTCTTCTCAGTTCCTTTTTTTCCTTAGTATTCCATAATACTACTGTTATTTCAACTTTCTCAAAATCTAAAAATAGAATCTGGACCTACCCTGTCCCTTTTCAAAAGTGTTTGCTTTTGATTAGCTCCTCTCCCTATCTGGGATATCCCTATATCCCTCCCTTCTATCATCTATTCTTTTTTATCTTCTTCCTCCTTCTTTCCTGTGGGGTAAGATACCCAATTGAGTGTGTATGTTATTCCCTCCTCAGATCAAATCTGATGAGAGCAAGATTCACTCATTCCCCCTCACCTGCCCCCTCTTCCCTTCCTACAGAGCTGCTTTTTCTTGCCACTTTTATGCAAGAAAATTTACCCCATTCTATCTCTCCCTTTCTTGCTCTCTCAATATATTCCTCTTTCATCCCTTAATTATATTTTATTTTTTTAGATATCATCCCTTCATATTCAACTCACCATGTGCACTCTCTCTATATATATGTATGTATGTATGTATATTCCCTTCAGCTACCCTAATACTGAGGTTCAACTTTAGTAAGTCCCTTGTGATTTCTCTTTCTTGTTTACCTTTTCATGCTTCTCTTGATTCTTGTGTTTGAAAGGCAAATTTTCTATTCAGCTCTGGTCTTTTCACTGAAAAAGCTTGAAAGTCCTTTACTTAATTGAAAATCCATATTTTGCCTTGGAGCATGATACTCAGTTTTGCTGAGTAGGTGATTCTTGGTTTTAATACCAGCTCCACTGACCTCCAGAATATCATATTCGAAGCCCTTTGATCCCTTAATGTAGAAGCTGCTAGATCTTGGGTTATACTAATTGTGTTTGCACAATATTGAAATTGTTCCTTACTGGATGCTTGCAGTATTTTCTCTTTGATTTGGGAGCTCTGGAATTTAGTGACAATATTCCTAGGAATTTTCTTTTTGGGGTCTTTTTGAGGAGGTGATCTGTGGATTCTTTCAATTTCTATTTTATCCTCTGGCTCTAGAATATCAGGGCAGTTCTCCTTGATAATTTTTTGAAAGATGATATCTAGGCTCTTTTTTTGCTCATGGCTTTCAGGTAGTCCAATAATTTTTAAATTCTCTCTCCTGGATCTATTTTCCAGGTCAGTGGTTTTTCCAATGAGATATTTCAGTCTTCCACTTTTTCATTCCTTTGGTTCTGTTTTATAATATCTTGATTTCTCAAGTCACTAGCTTC
>CM053622.1:218054196-218091604 GCA_028646595.1 Phalanger gymnotis | reverse complement strand
TGAGACTCGCCCATGTGACCTAAAATTGTCACCAAGAGGTGGACTTAAACCCATGTGGTCTAAGAGCCTCTGCTGTCCCAGACATGTAAACTAGGCCCTTCCTGGAGTTAGCCCACCTTGGGCCCCACCTTAGTTGCCAATCCACACCCACATAGGTTTTACACCTAATAGGGGTTTGGGCCTGGGGCTTTGCACTTAGTAAGACTCAATGAAATACACTGAATTACTCAACAAAAACAAAAGCCAAACTCTTCAAGGGCCCTTGTTGAACTAAGTGCTAAGGAGCCCATTTTGCTTACCAACATACTTCCCACTGCTGATATATCTAAATTTACATATATATATACACACATAAAACATATATATATATAATATAGATATATATACATATATGAGTATACGTATATATAAATATATATATGTATATATATATATATACAATTTTTTAGTACAAAGGTATTTGCTTTTTGTCTCCTTCATTAGATTGTGAGCTTTTTCTAGTGTGGGGACTTTCTTTTACCTTTCTTTTTATCCCTAGCACAGTGCCTGACACTTAGTAAGCTCTTAACAAATACTTATTGACCAACACAAAATTCTCAGCTTATCTCTATTTCTGGTGTCCCAATCTGTTTGAGTTAGATGAGTGTGTCTGTTAAACCTGATAGACTGCCTGGAAAGAGGGTGCCCTGTTAAGTATTCTCAGAGCTCTTTACTTCACTACTATCATAATCAAAAAGATTTATTAATTTTTTTTACTATGTTCTAGGTCCTGTGTTAAGCTCTGAGGGATACAAAACAAGGGCAAAAAACAAAATCCCTGCCATTAAGGAGCTTCCATTCTAATAAGGGAGACAACACACACACACACACACATATACACACATGTATATTTATGCATATATATGTATAAATATACACCCACACATATATATGCATATAGATAGATATATACATACATACATATGTGTAGATAGATATAGATATATACACACATACATATGTATATATACACATATATACATATATGTAGCTAGATAGATACAAGTAAGATAAATACAGCATAAATAACCAATAGAAGCTAAGCTTAAAGTAGAAGCCCCCAATAACTTGAGGTAGAGTGGGCAGTGATTCTGCAGAAGGTATGACTTGAGTCAAATCTTAAAGTAATCCAGTTCTCAGATGGAAAGGTGGGAAGGGCAAATGTTCCAGGTTTTAGAGACATATTGGATGGTTTGTTTAGTAGGGCTGATACAGAAACTGCAAAAGAATTGCCTAATTAATTAGTCAGGCTTCATGCTTAACCAGGCAACTAAAGCTAATAATGGAACAGAATCATATAATTTCAGAACTGGAAAGGATTTCAAATCATTGATAGTCTAACTCATTTTATATATGAGGAAACTGATGCCCAGACATTAAATTATTTCCCCAAGCTTAATCAATAAGCATTGATTAAGCTCCTACTATATGCCAGGTATTGTTCTAATCACTGTGGATACAAAAAGAGTCAAAAGATATTATCTGCCTTCAAGAAGCTTACAGTGTAATGGAGGAGACAACATACAAACAAATATATGCAAAATATATACTGGATAAATAGGAAATTAATAGATGGAAGGCACTAGAATTAAGAGAGGTTGAAAAAGGCTTCTTGTAGAAGATGGGATATTAGTTGGAACTTAAAGGAAGTCTGGAAGGTCATTTGGTGGAACAGAGGAGGTGACAGCCAGAGAAAATGCCCAGAGCTGAGAGGTAATGTCTTGTTCATGGAGCTACCAGAAGGGGGCAGTGTCCCTAGATCAAAGAATGTGCATTGAGGAGTTGTTCTTTTTATTATATAGGAGATATAAAAGGTCCTGGGCTCTATCCTGTCCCTTGGGCCAGCTCTTAACCACCCTATAGTGACAATTCCCTTCCTGGGCTCTTGTTCTTGGCAGGGGTTCATTTCTATCTTCCTTTCTCAAGTACATGTTCTCTCCTTTTCCAGGTTCTTGTGCATCCTTATCTCACTTGGATAGAGATGCAAATTGGCACTAGACCTATTCATTGACATACATAGAGAATTCTCAGATAAGCCCAATTCTTCTATCTCATTCCTTTTTCCTGAACTATTCTTTCCAATGTGTTTCTCACTGTACCTACCTTTTCCCACATAGGATGGGGATCATTGAATATCAAAGTGTATATTGGTTGAATTTGGAGGTTCTCGTCAGATTTGTTATAGAACTTCTTGACATCTTCATCTGTAGCAACTGATAAGCTGCAACACAAGCAATAATCATAGTGATATTTTAATAAGTACTTTCGGGAAAGCAATATATGAAGAGGAAATATACCATGAAATGATGATTCTTTTGCCTTTGGATGGGCGATAAAATCCCCTTCTGCCAACTCCTTTCTTTGCCTCCCCAAGGAGTACCAAGGAGTGACCCTTCCTTCCATTTAGCAATAAACATGATTGATAGGTTGGAATAGCACTGACCTCTATTGAATGTTGTCTTCTACAATTGAAATTATAAATTAAAACTAGATACAAATGTTACTTGATTCACACAATTACCCTGTGAAGTGTTATTATTATCACCATCTTACAGTTGAAGAAACTGAGGCAAACAGGTAATAAAGTGACTTATCCAAGGTCACACAGCTAGTAAGTATCTGAGGTGACATTTAAACCCAGGTCTTCCTGACTCCAAACCTAGCACTGTATGCAGTGCACTAGAATTGTATAAGAGACCTCTTTCCGCTCATTTTTTCCACCCATGCTCTTCTAAAAGTAAGACGGCTCCATGGTGACTAGGGGAACTAGATTCAACTGGACCTGCATTAACTTTTGGTTATCGTTTGTTTCTTGTAAGTTCAGTAAAGCCAACCATGGTTGCAGGTACAATATGATTCGGAATAGATACAATTGAACTCTTATATTTTTATGTTTAGGAAACCTTTTACTAATGAAAGCCTTTTAATAACATGCAGTTTTTTTAAAGGCCCCAATCTCTTCTCAAACTCCCTATCTCCTGCCTCTCCTATCCCTGGATTTATCCTGCTCCTTTGGTTCTTACCTTGTTAAATTTAATATATACTTAGAAGAAAAACTATATATATTACAAAAGTTTGGTTTCTTAGATCCGTTCCTCGTTATTTTTAGATCAAAATGTTTCCTTATGAATGCTAAATTAATAATAGAATAGAGAATGTAGTTTCAGAGTATATTATATATACATATATACAAACATGCGTATGTGCGCATACATATGTATGTGTATACACACACATATATATTTATTCCTGCCTTTATTTTCACTAGTGATTTATAAATCGGTGTTGCCCTCTTTTTGTTGTTGTTTATTATGGAAACAATGCTTAGTCTTCTCCCTCCATCTGATTCAGAAAACTTGATAACGAAGCACACTTCCCCAACTCTTGGCAAAGAGGTAAAGGACTAGAGAGAGGAGACGTGAATTTTCAGACATGTCCAATGAGTTAATTTGTTTTGTTTGTGCTTATTTCTTCCAAGTTGTTTTTTCAGTTCTGTTCAACATTTGTGAGCCCATTTGGGGTTTTCTTGGCAAAGAAAGTGGAGTGATTTGCCATTTTCTTCTTCAGTTCATTTTACAGATGAGCAAACTGAAGCAAAAAAGGTAAAAGGTTAAGTGACTTATTGAGGATCACCCAGATAGTAAGTGTCTGAGGCTAGATCTGAACTCAAAAAGAGGAGTTTTCCTGACTCCAGGCACAGCATGCTCTCTGTTCACCAAGAGAGGATATGTTTGGGTGTGTAGTGGTGGGGGTAGTGAATGAGGGGGTAATGGCAGAGATATAGAATGAAAAAGGAAAGGAAAGAGCATTAATAGAATGTTAAAAATACACAGAAGAAAAAAAAACTTCAGGAGACACAAAGATTTTTTGTTCCCATTATGTTAAATGTAATGTACTCCAAAAGAAAAAAAGAAACAAATCTTTATTTTACCTGTTACACATTTTCAAGTACAGCCCTCTTTTATGTATAATAAAATGTTCATGTTTGTTGATAATTGCTAAGGATATAGTAAAAAAGGTTATGGAAAGAACAAATTATCCTTTACGTTGCTTTCTAGTCTAATCAACAATGAATAATGTTAAACAAAAACTCCACAAACCTCTTATATGGTCAATCTTTTCTGATTAGGAAAATGACTCTCATCCCTACCGATTATCTCTCTGAAGACATCAAAATCTTATTATAAATTCCACAAACTGAATTTTTCTGGACTCTTGTAAATTCAGTTACATTTACTGAATGCCTTCATGTGCCTGACCCTGTGAGTTGCTATAGGATGAAAAAACAATAGTCACACATTTTTAAAAAAAAAATTGTTTTAAATTGAATATTTTGTACATTTCAGGCTGTAATACGCTTTACACAAGGCAGAAAGAGAGTTTAAGAGCTCATTACTCTTTTCTGACTCAGGAAACTTTTTGTTTCTCCCCTAAGTTTCTCCCTTTCTCTACATGTAGAGGCCATGGACATCTACTTTTACTGATATACATTCTTTGGAACTTTCATCCACACTCATACTTTCTTCTATCGTGACTATGTGAATGGCTCTTTGATCTGTTTATTTAAAGAGTTGGTGAATCCTGAGCTGCAAGTCTACCCTCCCACTGCCTGCTATAGATGTAGATGGTCTACCGTTAGCTCCAAGGCTTTGAAGGGTGTTGAAAAGAGTGCTAGACTGATTGTTATTTTTTTTATTATACTATGTTATGAAAATCCTTGTTTTATTCCATAAATTAAAAATAAAATTAATAAAAATTATTTTTTGAAAAGGAACTAAGATCTAGTCCTGCCCGGGATCTTGGAGCTTAGGTCTACCCAGGGTAGCATCTTCTCTTTATTAGAATGTTATTTGAAATAGTATTCTAAAGAGTTTCTCCACTTTCCAAGATAAATAGCAAACAAACACATCTAAAACACCGATTTGCACATATCACATCCCAGCTTAAAAACTTTCGGTGGGGACTGGATTAAGTGCCATGGAATGATGTTCAAACACCTTGGATCAGTGTCCAAATTTCTTCACGTCTTTCTTCCTGCTCCATTACAGGAAGCCTGTAATCCAGCCGAACTAGTCTATTCATCATGTCCTGAACAGGACAGAGATATGCACCTCTCTCTACTTTTTTCTCAAAGCATTTTTCTTTGCTAGAATTATTTCCCATATTTTTTTTCCAATTAGTTTAAATACAATCATTTGTTAAGGATCTGGCCAAAGTCCCATATCTTTCTCTCTGCCAGAGAGCCCTTCACTAACATCCTTGCCTGTACTGATTATTTTCCACTTAGCATATACTACCTGCCATTGCTATTTACCTTCTTACATGTTTTCTCAATGTCCTGGAGGGAAGAGTCCCATGTCACCTATCTCCCTGTGTACATAGTTCCTACCATAGGACCTTGTCTGGAGTTAGTAAATGTTTGTGGTGGTGATGATGGCTAAATCCTCAGGTAGTTCTAATAGCCTTTAACTGACCTTATCCAATATTTATTTAAAAACAAGAACTTGGCACTGGGCAGGTCTCACAACCACTATGAGAGGTACTTCACCCTGCAGAGCAGGAAAAATACTAGGGAAGTGTCAGGCTCTCTATGGTTCTTAGAGCATGAATGACCTTCTCATCCTTGCATCCTCCTCTCAGTGAGCAGCCATACCAAGAGTGTGGTTAGTGTAGACTCAGCCAATTGGAATCAGCTATAAGCTGCCTACCTCCAGGAAACCCTGCCTTTTCCCTGAACTTGCTATATTTTACTGAGTCCTCATCACGTGGCCTTGACATAATGAAATTGCTACCCATGAGAGGAGAGAGAACATTCTTAACTGTCTATAGTACTTTACTCTTGGCATAAAATCAGTGAAAAGCAGTGAAATGATACACAATAAAACATCTCCTGCTTGGCTACCAACCCAGGAATTCTAGGAAAGGCACCAGTTGATTTGTTTTGTCTACATGCCACAACCATTCACCTGGAGTGCAGACAAAAGCTTAGACTGTACCACTACAGTCCCCACTTGGTGCTCAGCTCATGCTTTCAGTATGATGAGTCTTGATGTCGCTCCTATAATACTTGGAATTTGGAGCCTCTGACAAGGAGCTTGTGCTTTGGATATGATTTGAACTCAGTGTTTCTATGTTCAGCGTCCTGTCTCTAGAAGTGACCCCTAAGGGTAAACATGTCACCTCCCCCTGCACACACGCATGCTTAGTAAGGTCCAGTGGCTTCCTATGAGCTCCAAGATCAAATACAAAATCTTTTGACACTCAAAACTCTACATAACTTACCTCCTCCTCTCTGATCCATTGATTTTGGCCTCCTTGCTATTCCAAGAACAAGACACTCCATCTCTTGGCTCTGGGCATTTCCTCTGGTTGCCTTGCAAGCCTGAAATGCTCTCTCTTCTCTACTCTATTTCCTGGTTTCCTTGAAGTCTCAGCTAAAATATGCCTTCTTGTTGTTGCTTAGTCATTTTTCAGTCATCTCCAATTCTTCATGACCCCATTTGGTGTTTTCTTGGCAAAGATACTGGAGTGACTTGCTATCGTTCATTTGACAGACGAGGAAACCGAGACGAACAGGGTTAAGTGACTCACTCAGGATCACATAACTAGTGTCTGAGGCTGGATTTGAATTTAGGAAGATGACTCATCCTGACTGCAGGCCTGGCACTCTGTCCACTGCGCCACCTAGCTGCCCTTCTACAGGAAGCCCTTACCAATGCCCTTTAATTCTAGTGCCTTCCCTCTGTTAATTATTTACTATTTATCTAGTATAAAGCTTGCATGTATATATTTGTTTGAATCCTCTCTCCCCCATTAAATTGAGCTTTTTTTTTTTTGCTTCCTTTTGTGTCATAGCATTTAATAGAGTGCTTGTCACATAGTGTCACAACAATTCGACTACCAGCTGCTGTGGGGATAAAAGACTAACACAAGCCCAACAACAAGAATGCTGCCAGCACAGGTTCTTCTGATCTGCTTTACTAAGGAAAGCAACATTAAGGGGTTAACAATCTTACTTTAATCCAACGTATACATATAAACTCACTTAGTTCAGGAGGAAAAGCCAGCAACCTGAACTTCAGAGCAAGTACAAACAAGTTACAAACATACACAATTTAAACAGAGCAGATCACAATTCATAGTTACCAAGAAACCATAAACATCTGGGTTGACAAGTCGGGGAGCTCTTAACAATATCTGGCCTAGAGTCACAGGCTCCTCCTGTGGCTCAGAGCCCCAAGCAAACAGCTTTGTTCTCTCTTTTTATACAGTCTTTAGACATTATCAAATGTCATCTGAGTGACCAGAACTTAGGCGCACACTATTGGCTCTGGTCTTAGCAACTCCCCTTAGGGCCCTGAGGGCTTCACGCCTACCTCGGTTTAGCACCTAGTAATTAGGGGTTTGGGCCTGGGGTTTAGCACCTAGTTAGACACTTAATTTAGCATTCTAAAACAGTAAAAAGGTCCCACCTTACTTAATATTACACATAGTAGGCTCTTAATGTTTATTTATCGATTGATTGTGTCTTGCCGTTGGCCAGTTCATCTTTTGTAAAGCGTGTAGAGTGGATTTAGTGGCAAGTCCCAGGAAGGAGAAGCCTGGTACCATCATCCCATTCTGGCAACTGACCTTGACGTACCATGGCTCTCTGATGCCGTATCTCATCACTCACTCCCCATCAATATATTCGTCTCTTTACTCACAAAGTAGCACCATTCTACACACGAGGAGAGGTGCAGAGAGAGGAAGAGGGCTCCTCGCTGGCATTATAGGACTGAAGAGTTGGAGTTGGAAGAGTCCTCAGAAGCCATCTGCTTCAACCTTCTTTTTATACAGATGAGGAAACTGAGGCCTAGGGTGGAGCCCAGGATCACCTATTAAGAATCAGAAATGCGATCGGAAGCCAAGTCCTCTGACTCCAGGGCCCCAGTGCTCTTTAGCCCTTTGCCAAGTGCCTCCCATAGATTTGCTCACCTTTTTGTATTCGGCCAGGGCGATGCAGAAAACTTCTAGACAAGTTATGCTACCAAAGAAATCTGTCCTTCAATTTTGATTTTTGTGTTTTCATAAGTAGTCATAGTATGAGGGATACCCATTCATTCAAAGAACCGCAAAAGATATGTTGTAGGTTCAGATAACTCTGGGCCCCTCAAAAGCATAGCTCACACACCTGCCAAGTTGTTTATTTTTACCAACGAGGCTAGGGGTCAGCAAACTATGGCTCGTTGGTCAAATTTGGCCATTATTCTGTTTTTGTTTTTTATGGCCAGCAAGCTAAGAATGATCTTTACATCTTTAAAAAAAGGGTTTGTTTGTTTGGGGTTTTTTTGTATTTAAACATGTAAAAACCATTCTTAGCTTCCAGGCCATACAAAACAAGTTGTGATCTGGATTTGGACCATGGGTTGTATGTAGTTTAATGTTCCCGGAATGAAGCCAAGATATATTAGTTCAAAAAAGATGCAAATCAAATAGCATACCAAAAAAGTGACACATGCAGAAAAGGATATGCACATGGGAAAGATATACTGTCTTACAGGTTACCTTGTCACACATCAAAGAGAAAAGATTCAGGGAGTATGCATAGAAGTCACAAATACACACAGGCATACATACATACATGCACATAGATGTACATATATACATGCATATATACACACATGTATACACATATGCACATATGCATGTGCATATGTATGTACATATGTGCATATATGCATATATGCTTTGTATATACAGATGCATATATATTGCATATACATATATTTATGGATGTATATGTGTATGTACACACACAAATATATGTATATATATGTATATGTGTGTGTATGTGTACATATATTTGCACACATACTTATATACATACATACACATATACATACACACATACATATTATACACATACGCATACGTATATACACACATACATATATACATATGTATGTGCCTACATATGTGTATGTATATTATGTTTTATACAGATATATAATTGTAAGGGCAAGCAAAGTGGGACTTTTTGCTATTTTTTTCTTTTGGAGTGCTTCTCAGCACTAAAGCAATCAAGTGCCTTTGATTGAGTCTTGACTTTGTTTGAATCAAGAGTCATTGATTGGAAACAGTATGTATACTCTGAGGTGAGGTTTCCTTTGGGGGTTCTTTCATTGGAAGAGTGTGTGATGTAGCCGGATGAGACTCTGGGTAGTTGTTAAGGAGTGCCCCTGGCCTTGAAAACCCAGATGTTGGTGCTTCCCTTTCTGGTAACTATGTATGTATTGCTATGGTCAGACAGTTAGAAGCCTGTCTGTTGATTTGTGTTATTTTCTCTGTTTATAATTTCTGCTTGTAATTTCTGTTTGTATTCTCTCTGACGTTCAGGGTGCTGATTTTTCCCCCTGAACTAAGTGAATGATATACACATATATGTATGTTTAGTTAAAGTAAAACTGTTAACCCCTTAAAGTTGCTTTCCTTTAGAAAAGCAGATCAAAGAACCTGTGCTAGCAGTCCTCCTGAGTGCTGGTGTTATTGGCCTCACACCTCCACAGCAGCTGCAAGCAACATTGTTGCTACAATTATATGTATATATTTACATATAATATATCATACATAAAATGTAAAATATATAATATAATTATGTATTATATATAATATAGGCCATTGAGCCTATATAATATATATAATGTATAAAATATATGTGTAATATATATAATATATGATACATATAATATAAAATATATTCTATAATAATATATGACAATAATAGTATATCATACAACACACATAGTTTTATATATGCATGCACACACATGTATGTGCATACACACACATGTGTATGCACACTACGCACATGCACACAATACACATGCACATGCATGCATGTATGTAAGTATGTATGAAATCCCCGTGTAGCCAGGGCACATATGTGACTGTGGTACCTCATACCACTAGTTCTTTAGATTGGCTGATGCTCTTTTGTAATGTCATTGCACTGCTTCTTGCTAGGCTTCCCATTTCTGCTTTACACCAAGCTTTGCAGAATCTCCACTGGATGTTGTGTTTCAATTGGTTGCCATATCATCTTTGCTGGTTATCATGTCTCCATTCTCTAGCACTTTGTGTGTGTTGAGCATCCCCACTGGTGTTGTGACTGCTAAGCTGTTCTCTCCCAAAGTCTACTAGGTTGCTGCCTTTTAGGATCCCCTACTGTTTCTCTGTTCCTACTGACTGATGTATAGAAGATAGAAAACTTGATGCCATAAGTTCACAGTCCCATGATATTTGAACCACACCTAGCCAGGCAGTTAACAGAAATCCAAGGAATGCCCCAGGTTAATGTTTAATTGGTTCTTCTGACTGCTTTTCTCTTTGTTTAGACTCACAAGCCTTGGTCTTAGACAAATATCTGACTAGAGATTAGAAAATTCCTTTTAAACTCCTGTGCAATCTCTTATTGGAAGCCTGTATCTCCAAACTCATTTTAGAGCTCCGACCTCCTCCTTTCCCCAAACTCTACAAAGCCTCAGTGAAGACAAGAATTCTAAGGTTCCTTCTTAGTTTCAAGGTCCTCTCTGATTGCCTGGCAAATGAAGATGGGGTCATGACAAAACTGAGGTAAAATGAAAAGATTGACTTCCTCTGCTCTATAGCTTCACATTTCTACACCCCCTCTTTTTCTTTGCTTATCTTCTAGGAACAAAACCCCTTGTTTCATGTTGTATTCTGTTTAGTCCAAAGCCTTGCTAGTCTGCCTACCATAAGGATAGTAGTAGTAATGCTCGTAGAGATGTATGTATTTTTCCCCTTGTAAGTAGCTTCAAAATAATCCATGTTATCCAGTTTTCTCATCCATCTTCATAATGTCATGTTGAGAAGAGTAGATATTTATCATGGTCTGTCATAAATCAATATCTTATTGCTAATGCATCAAGTTCTTTAATAATTTTTTATTCATATTGTAGCATTTGAATTTCCATTTTTCATTGCCCTTAAAAACTAAATTAAATAGTGAATGCTAGTATTATAAAATATCCCCTTTTAAATTCATTCTGACCTTTCTGGCAGGTCAATTTAGCTAATGTGAATCACCTTTGAGCTTTATTCAATTAGTAATTAACGCAACATGTATTAGGCATCAGTGAATATATCTGTATTGTCCCTTTGATTAATTTTAAGTTTCTAACTCGTTTTTGCTTTTTTTTTTAACCTCAAGTATTTTGGAGTTCTAAGTGAGTCATTATACTAGTATCTATTAATTTGTAATGACAGCGTAAATAGATCTCATGATTAAATCTGTTAGTATTTAATTCACATGTGTCATATTTATTTCATGTTTAGGGCATCGTTACTTCTATCCTATTTTTCTCCTCCTCCTCATTTTTTCTTCCTCATAAACTTCCAGAATCTAGTCTAGACAGTCTCTGCTGTCTATCAGTCATCAACCTTGACTCTTCTTTGCGTGAACAAGAAAGTTCTGATATTCTTTTACTGGTCATCTTTTTTGAAAAATAGTACCTGTCCTTTTGCAAGATGGCTGGCTGGGGTTAAAGTTGACAACTTTGGTCACGGATCAGAGGTGAAAGTATGAATGAAGAAACAAAAATCCATTCCATTTTGGAAAAAAATAAAAACAACTCAGTGCATTTATAGCAGATTACTAGTATAATACTCATGTATAAAAATATAGAAAGTTACAATTAGATATAAATTATAGTGGATTTCACAAAATTACTTAACATATTTATGACATGGATATGTATGTATTCATCTCCTTGACTAAAGTTCTACTCCAATGCCTAACTTTGTTGTAGAGGTGATTCTGGGTTCTCTCAGGAATGCATCTGCTGGAGCACAAACTTTGGCATGCTCTATGAAGCCAGAAAGGTTTCAAATATAGTCTGAGTGATACATTTTATGTCTGCTATCCATTGACCAGCTTAGCTACGTGTATGGAGGTTTATCACTCAGGAAGCTGAAAACAAGCTGATGAATATTTTGGCCACAGCAGCTCATGAAGAATTTTCTGCTAAAGCATGGAGGCACTTCAGTTTGCCTTAGTAGAAAGGGCTGCCCATGTCAACCAAGAATCCTTGTAATGGCCTATAGATTTAAAGCAGAAGAATGGAATTTCATGCAGAACTTAAGAGGAATTGAAAATATGGTAATGATAATTGACTTGTACATATTGTCCAAAGCATACTCAGTCAAAATTGTTGGGGAAAATATTAGATACAGTCCTTTTGATTTCTCCCAAAATAGAAATGAGAAGTCTGATCAAAGATGATGTGCCCACAGTGGTTAAAAATAGAATGAATTACAACTTCCTTTTCCTGGAATTGTGGGCCACAAAAACACACATGATAGTCTGGTCAAATTATGTAATATTGTAATTTCTTTAATAGAATAATAAATATTAGAATTTGAGAGAACCTAGAAAGCATTATAGGCCAGTGAGCCTGACTTTGATTTTTGGCATAAATCATGAATGAATTATTAAAAGTACTCTGGTAATCACTAAGAGCCAGAATGGATTCATTTTTTAAAAAGTTACACCTGCTAATGCCACACATTCTTGTGATGGAGTTAGATGATCAACAAAATGCTACAGGCATAGTATACCTAGATTTCAACACGACATTTGGCAGAATTCATCATGACATCTTTTTGGAAAATATTTTGATGTACAGTTGGATGGCCAGCCCTTTTAATCTGTACATCTGTGCATGTATCTAAGATAGGTTCTGCAGATGGACAATGAATTGCACGCCAGAAATGAGTAGGAGGTAGGAAGTGGGTTGAATTGCATTTGGGAAATTGTGGAGTACTTTGGCAGTCCATAGTTGCTCTCCAAAACAAAAAAAACCTGTCTTTTTAACACCCATGTTGACTCAGTGATGTTCTGCGGTTGGAATATTACAATACAGTAGTATCAAATCAAATGTATATAAATTACCCTTGAGGCTCTAGGATTCCAGAGTCAGCTTAGAATGAACACTCTGTTACACTATAATAATTCTAATTTTATTTTTACTGAAAATTGTCAAATGATTCAGAAATCAAGGATATCTGATGTAGAATCAGACCTAACAGTAGATACAGTCAGTGGTTATATTTAGTGAGTCATTCAACAAGGTTTATTAAGCATTTAGTATGTGCCAGGCACTATGCTAAACACTGGGAAGACAAAATACAAGCAAAAAGAAAGACAGGTCCTGCCCTCTCAGAGATTACGTTCTAATGGAAGAAGACAACCCATAAAAGGTGGGAGTTGAATGAGAGGAAGTATGAATCAGGTACCCAGAGAGAGGGCATGGCAGAGGAAATCCAGAGTACAGTCTGGAGAAGAATGAGACATGGCTGGACTTCACTGTCTTCATAAATGGTATGTCTAAGGGAGATATCCAATTGGGAGAGACTGTGCAGCAAGGCCTATTCTCCAAAGTGTGAATTCCAGGGCTGGAGTGAGCTTTCAGGGGGAAGAGGTTTTTAGAGGATGGTAGAGAAAATCCAGAGTGCAGCCTGGCACATTTTTTCCCAGTATTTCTCCTTGTCCGCCACCATAAGCTTTGTTCCAGGTACAAGGAACAGCAGAACTCAGAAGGCAAGGGTGCCATTAGGTCAGAAAAATAACAACACACCTCCATCATTTTTATTTCCCAAACAGAGAATTCTGTGTTAGCCTAGGGGGTTACTCAGACAGTTGTCAAAACAGAGTCTATATAATTTGGGACATTGTTTATATAAATTGGGAATTGAGTCTATATAAATTGGGACATCTCCTCCCTTTAGTCTTTAGCCTTGTTTTTTTGAACTTTTCCACACATGAGCCTTGTTTTCCTCCTCTTACCTAATTAATTTTTTTCTATGTCTACTGTCCTTGAAATACTTCCTCATTCTAGGTCTTTTTTCAGCAATTGGGTCTTAGTGGCAGTCATAGCAGGATCTTGCCAAGGGCTGTAGTATATTTCCAATAATAATAACAAAGGAAGCTAAGGGTTATAGGATATGTATGATCAGAAAGGGATATTGGCCTGTCGTTCAATTCTGTTGACAATTCAAGCATTTATTAGGCACTTACTTTATGCCAGCTAGTATACAAATATGATTTTTTAAAGTATTTAGCCATATTCATATATGCATACAATACATACACACATGTATACGTATGTATACATATGTATATATACCACACAATATACACATACACGTTTATGTATATACATGCACGTGTGTGCACACATATATGTATACACTCGTATATGTATGTATGCATATGTATATATACCCACACATATATACACATATACATACACATTTACATACATACATGCATGAGTGCATGCACACATACACATATGTATACACACACATAAACATGTCAAAGCCTGGCATTATACCTTTCTCATTGAAAGTGCCTAATATGTATTGTTTGAATTAAATTGTTTTCATATTGCTTGAAAGAAAAAAAGTGTTAAATCTTTAAACCAGGTGACCCGTGCACAGCATGGTCACCCATAAACTTAAAAAAAAATTAAACAAATCCGAGATGCCAGAGAAGTTATCCAGTTTATTGGATAGAACCTGTAAGAGCTCTGTGGCATAAAGTGGATATTTGAGGAAGATAAAACAGTGTAGATGTCAGGTGCTATCCATAAATGAAGAGAATGCCCAGGTCAATGAGATCACTGGTCCATTTCCTGGATTTGCAAATGAAGGTCTAAGGCCTTTGAGTCATTCATTGGCATTGCTACCATGACCTCTCTCTCACTTGGATTTCTCTCCTCCAGTTCCCCCTGAAGTAAGAGGCATAGCTTTTCCAGTGTCATCCATGCCTCCATCACAATACTCCTTGCTGTTTCTAAGGGTTTTTGATGTGAACTGTTGGGAAAAAGACAGAAGTTTATGATAGCAACAAAGAAACAAAGCAAGATAGCAAGAAATCTTAAAAACTGATCCTAGTTATCAGTGAAGATGGAAGAGGGGCTAGGCAGACTTGAGCTATCTTAGCTCTTCAGCCAGATGGTGCAGCGGATATAATGCTGGGCCTGCAGTCAGGAAGACTCCCCTTCCTGAGGTCACATCTGGCCTCAGACACTAGCTGTGTGACCCCGGGCAAGTCACTTAACCCTGTTTGCCTCAGTTTTCTGATCTGTAAAGTGAGCTGAAGAAGGAAATGGCAAACCACTCTAGCATCTTTGACAAGAAAATCCCAAATTGGATTACAAAGAGTCAGACACAATTGAACAACTACTTTTAATAATTTATCAGAGTGATTTAAATTTTTTTTTAAATTTAGGTTTCTTTTCATATCAATACCTACCCAGTCCATTTTAGGTTGAATACAGGTCCAGAGTTATTTGGCTCTAAGGCCAATGTAGATTCAGGCTAATGGCATTGTTGTCTCCTTCAAAGGTCTACCTCTCTCTTCTGTGAATGTGGACCCTGATCAAAGAAACTGCTTCCCTCCCTTTTTCCTCCATCCTGTCCTGCCCTTTCCATCACTTTCCTCATTCCTCCTAGAGGTCTCTTTTGTTCTGAGGCTTTGGAAATCTTACTCACACTCTTGGCTTCCTGCTCTATCTGCCCCAAAGATTCTTTACCGTGGCTTCAGGACATCTTGCACTGATCTTACATATGCCTCCATCATGGAAGGAAAGCTATTCCATCTTTGATCCATTCTCTCCATCCTAGTGGCTTGCCTGGAAGGCTAATTCTGCTATTTGGTGAAACTACACTTCCTCATCCATCATTCTATGCCTAGTTACTAGAGACCATGCAGCCTCAATAACAGATGTTATCATTCCCTGGAACCAGCTTGGCTCCTTCATTTCCTCTCTCCCCCTCTCCAAAGGTCTGGCACAGTCTCCTGAATCTCCTTTTTCAATGTCTGAGGTCTCTCCTGGTTCTTCTTCTAAGGTCATATTTCCTGTCTTCAAAATACCCCCAGTTTTCAGCTTGTTTATAGAGTTAAGATGAATGACATTTCCTGAGCTCAGACCTTTCCCGACTCATATTACCAGTTTTACTAGTTTTTCCTGCTTCCACAGATTCTTTCCAGTGATTCATCTTTAGGTGTCTTTCCAAAAAGATTGACTTTTAAAAATAGAATCTCGTCATTACAATTTAAAAAAATGTGTATATGATACATATATATATAGACAATATGACGTTTATGTGCATATGTATATATGTATATAGGTATGTCTGAATTATACATAATGCTTTTTATAGAAAGAAAAAAATTTGCTGATATTTCATATATTTGAGTTTGAACAAGAGTTTTCTGAAAATAATGCCATAATCCAAAGGGATGGCTTGCATCATCAGAGGAAGAGCTATTTTGAGGCCAGTAGGCCTATTCGTAAATAGATGTCTGCTAGCTTTAGCCAGGTGAAGATCAAGCCCAGTTTGTGTTAATTCAACTAGTCAGGGCCTACTGATAGGGTCATCCATTCAGCTGTTTGATTCTAGTCATTTGCTGTGCTATAGGTTGACAAAGTAGGCTTGAATGATGGCTTGCTCTGAACTGGTGGCATTCTATAGACATAGTATGATCCCGTTCTGTGAAATCAAACTCATAGAGAAAAAAATATTTGATGACCTGGTATCTACAATCAATGTACTTTTCTAGGTACTGAAAGAGTGCAGTGATGGATAAGATATTGTTCCTTCGGTGAACTTATACTCTAGTTATATTGTAATTTTGGGTGACTCTCTAAGTTTGCCAATCTATGAATGTAAGTCTTGAACTAAATGATCACCACTTTCCATCCAGATAGAAAGTTCATGATCTTTGATGTGTACATCCAGAGTATAAGAAAATACTAGAGTCAGATGATGCTGGAACTGTAGTCCTAAGCTATAAAAATCTCTACCTACTCCCATTAAACTATTATAGTTAGCTCTCAGTAGCATCTATTTATTCAGTTTTATCAATAATAAAAGGGTTGATTGCGGTTGCATTATTTGAGTAATCATTGCTCATTATCCAAATGTATATGTTTTAATGGGTAAAAAAAATGACTTGTTTCTAAGTTATGAATATTGTGGGGAAAAGTACAAGGATTTGAGAAGTAGTGTTGGTTACAGGTTGTTGAGAGCTAATTGTTTCTAATTATACATATCTTTGGTATGTGTAGAAAGTTGCATTTCCATATTGCTACACTAATTTCCTTGAAGGTAATTAAATGAGACTCTTGTTAAACATTTTATTCCATAAATTAATAAAAGCTGTTTTCAAAACTTAGTCTACTAAGAATGACAAGATTGATTATTGTAGTATTTATTTAATTAGCAACTTCACTGAAATAAAAAAAAACTAAGTGTAATTATTAAAGCAGATAAATTGCATGAAATACTAAAATATTGATATTAACATGAGTCTTAAATAAGAGAACAGTATATAATTTATCCACTTAAGATGAAATTTTATGGAAAATTAAGATTATGAAGAGTTCTTCATAATTAATGATCCTGGTTTATCACTTAAAAATATATATTTTCTTGTAAAAAATACATTTCTTTGCTTCAACACTAGAGCCTTAGAACTAGAACCCTTAGAGATTCCAAAATTCTTTAGAGTCCAAGACAATAGTGAATATATGGTGTTGCCACTTGGTACATGTGTGACCTGAGGTAAGGAAGTGTCTTGCGTGTGGGTTCTTCCTGTGCAAAATGAGGGCCTAGGACATAACTTCACAATATTCTGTTTTTATGAACCCCATAGATAGTAAGTGGCAGAAATGGCCCTTAGGTCCAGGTATCCTAACTCCCAATCTGATTCCCTTTCCATTATACTTGAGAATTTTGAAAAAAAAATTAGCATCACCAATTTAGTAGTCTACAAATTATAGCTTGCGAATAGAGTGCTGGGCCTAAAGTCAAGAAGACACAGCATCTGTGTCTAATCTGGCCTCAGATACTAACTAACTGTGCTTGCCTCAGTTCCCTCATCTGTAAAATGAGCTGGAGAAGGAAATGGCAAACCACTCAAGTGTCTTCTCCAAGAAAACCCCAGATAGGGTCACGAAGAGTCAGACATGACTGAAAGGATGGAACAATAAATTGTAGGCAACATGGCATAGAATGTAGACGCGCAGTCTCAAAGTGAGGAGAACCTGGGTTCAAGTCCTATCCCTGATATATTCCTGGGTGCATGATCCTGGACATGTCACCTGACCTCTTAGTGCTCCAAGCCAGAATGGTCAAACACATTGCTGAGGGCCACATGTGACCTATAACACTACTGAGTGTAGCCTGAACCAGATTAAAATGTAATTGGGAAATATTCAACAAAAATAAATAAAAATACAATACAGAATCAATGATAATATGTGGTTTTGAAAGTTAATATGCATCTCAGAGAACTTCATGTATGATTTAGTGGCCCCCGTTTCTTTTTTTGTTTAGGTCTTAAGTGACTTAATCAGGGTTACACAACTAATAAGTATCTAAGGGTAGATTTGAACTCAGGTCCTCCTGTACCCACTGCACCATTTAGCTTTCCCTATTGTCCCCTATTTGAATTTGACCCCATTGCTTTCAGCAGTTCTCTGTAATTACAGTCTGTAATTACAAAGTCTGTAAAATTAAGTCTGTAATTACAAAAAACATGTTGACCTTTGTTTATAAGGTGATGTTTCTTCACCTTGGCATTCCCTATACTGATACAAATACAGATGCAGTTACCATCCCTATTCCTAACCCTATAAATTATAAGAAGTATACTTGACATATTCAGAAGCATCTTTAAAATTTTTTTAAATTATTTTTCAATAAACAAATATTTATTTTAATTTTTTTTTCAGTTAACAAGCATTTGCTTTCCCCCCTTACCTTACTGGGGAAAAAAAAATAGTTGTAATAAATAAACTTGCTCAAAGAAAAACAAATCCCTACATTTGTTTTGTCATGTTCAAAATGTACATCCCACTCTGCATAATATAAGTCCATTACTTCTTTGTCAGAAGATGGATAGCATCCCTTGTCATCAAGCCTTTGTAATCATGGCAGATCATTGTGTAGATTATAAACCTTACATTTTTTGAAATTGTTTTACAATATTAATGTTATGATATAAATTATTCTCCTGGTTTTGTCCCCTCCATTCTGTATCATTTGCTATAAGTCTTCTCAAGTTTTTCTGAAACTATTTCCTCATGTTTTCCTTTAAGTTTTTGGCTTTTCATTTTCTTCTTTGAGGCTAGGCCTCTCTATCTTGCGGATATGTGGAGTAAAGAAGACTTAATTTCCTGAGTTCAAATCCAGCCTCAATCACTTACTAGCTATGTAACCCTGGACGAGTCACTTAACCCTCTTTGCCTCAGTTTCCTCAAATGAGCTAGAAAAGAAAATGGCAAATCACTCCAGTGTCTTTTCCAAGAAAACCCCAAATGTGGTCAACAAAGAATAGGACATGACTGAAATGACTGAACAATAACAGAAATATTCAATTACCATAATTTGGTCAGCCATTCCCCCACCAATGGGACCCATTTCCACTTTTTTGCCACCATAAAAATGTTGCTATAAATATTTTTGTAATATGAATTCTATTCCTCTTTTTTGATCCCTTTAGGGTATAAGCCTCATAGTATTACTGGTCAAAGAGTATGCATTGTTTAGTAACTTTTGGAGTATAGTTACAAATGACCTTCCAGGCTGGATGTACCATTTTACAGCTCTACTAATAGTGCATTGATATGCCTGTATTCCCCAAGGCCTCTGACAGTTATTTTATTTTTTTGTTAACTGACAATTTGATGGATGTAAGGTGAAGCATCTGTATCAGTAATTAAGGTGGGACTTTTTGCTGTTCTTAAGTGCCTTTAATAATTCTGACCTTTGAATGGGGCAGATAAAGTGGAATCTTGTCTTGGAATGTTTTTCAGCGCTAAGACAATCAGGAGTCATTGACTTGTATATGGTGGTACTAGGGATTAACTTTCCCACACCCTAAATGGGATTTTTCACTATTCTTCCTTTGAGTGCTTATCAGCACTGAGGTAATCAAGTGTCCCAGGGCCCTGAGATGGGTATATAAGATCCAAGGCTGCCGTTTGACTTTTGGGGCTCTCACTCACTGGAAGAGTGGCACATGACTCTGGGCAAGCCATTATAACTGCCCCCCCCCCGCTTTGCTAACCCAGATGTTGGTTTGTATTTGGTCTGTTTATAATGCATGTTTGTAATTTGTTTGTATTTGCTCTGAAGTTCAGGTTGCTGGCTTTTCCTCCTGAACTAAGTGAGTTTATATTTGTATGTTTGATTCAAGTAAGATTGCTAATCCCTTAAAGCTACATTCCTTAGTAAAGCAGATCAAAGAACCTGTGCTGGCAGCTCTTGTTGCTAATTTTGTTGGGTCTTACACCTCAACAGCTGCTGGTAGCCATGTTGTTGTTACAGCATCAGAGTTGCTTTAGTTTTTATGTCTCTAATTATTAGTGACCTGGATATTTTTATAATACATACACAAATATATGCATATGTATATGTGTCTATATACACAGAGAGCTAGATGGATAGATAAGTAGGTAGATAGTTAAGATATTTTCCCCTGAGAACTGCCTGTTCTTATCCTTTGAGAATTTCTCAGTTGGTAACTGACTCTTATTCTTAGAAATTCAAACCAGTTTCTTATATATCTTGAAAATGAGATCTTTATCAGAAAAATTTTATGCAAAGATTTCCCTCAATTATTTCCCTTTCCTTTTGATTGCGCAAAAACTTTTTAATTTTATGCAATCAAAATTGTCTGTTTTTTTCTCTATAAGCCTTATATCCCTTTATTGATCATGAATGGTTTCTTTATCCTTAAATCTGAAAAGTAATTTCTTTCTTGCTCCTCTAATTTCTTTTCTATCTAGGTAATATGTCTATTTAGAGCTTATCTTTTTATATTGTGTGAATCACTAGTATAAACTTAATTTCTGCCAGACTGCTTTCTAATTTTCCCATTAGTTTTTGTCAGAGAGAGTCCTTACTCTAGTAGCTGGGTCTTTGGGTTTATCAAACCCTAATGTACTAGATTTGCTTATTTTGGCATATCATTTAACAAAATTGTTCTGTTAATCAACCTCTGCATTTTTTGACCAGTGTCAAATCATTTTTGATGATTATTGCTTTCTACTATAGTTTGATATCTGATACTACTAGGCTCCCTTCCTTACCACCTTAAAAAAATTGTTATTATTTTTCCTAGTTCTAAAGAGTAGTTCTTTGGCACTTTGATATACATTGAATAATTAAATTAATTTGGTTAGCATTGTTATTTTTATTATATTGGCTAAACCTGTGTATTCCTGGCTCGAAGGAGTGGGATAGTCTAGAGGTTCTTCTTTTCATCTTTAGGTAGTTTTCTTTTATGATTTCTCAAAATATAATGCGTAAGTACTTTCTCTCTCTCTCTCTCTCTCTCTCTCTCTCTCTCTCTCTCTCTCTCTCTCTCTCTCCTTCACTCCCTCCCTCCCTTTTTAATCAGAGCTTTTATATAATCTAACTATTCTTAAATTGTCTTTCCTTGATCTGTTTTCCGTGTCAATTGTTTTTGATATGACTTGACATTTTCTTCTGTTTTTCAAACTTCGGACTCTATTATGATTTTTTTGTTGTCTCATGGAGTCATTAAGTTGTGTTTGGTCCATTTTTAATTTTCAGCAAGTCTGTTACCTGGATAAAGTTTTGTATCACTTTCGCTAAACTGTTAAATCTCTTTATAACTATCTCATTCATAGCTCATTTCTTTTACAATTACTTCCAATAGCAATATCGTTACTTTAAAATATCAGTTTTACTCTTTTAAAAAACTCTAAATTTATTGCTTCTAGGAATTCCAATGATCTCATTGTCAAGCCATATTTTTCTTTGAGGTTTTTTAGAGTTATTCACTTTTTCTGAGTTTGTGTCTTGGGCAGCCTTGGCATCTTAATAGTCCTCCATCTTTTTGTTTGTTTGTTCATTCTTTCATCCTTATTTCCTGAATTGTGTTTTTTGTGTTAGGACTAAGCTCTTTGCCCTTGTGGCAGTGACCTTGTATGGTCTGGGACTGTTTTATATGGTATCTTAATACTAAATCAGAATGACAGCACTGTAGCCCTGCTTTTCTTTTAGGGTCTGGTTCTGAGATCCCTTCTCTCAGGTTAGAGAGACAGAATCTATAGCTTTCCTCTGCCCAGGGGGTCTGCCTCCAAGATAACTTCTCCTAGCATCCCATGTACCTGGGAGTTGAGCCATGGATCCTTGTGCCACCCCCATCTCCAACATACAAACACAAACAGCCATCCTCTCCTTATGATCTAGTTCTGACTCTATGATTCTGGACTATACCTACTCCATAGTTCCTGCCCTGGATCCTTGCCTTTTGGTTATTTTTGTGATCTTGTGCTGAAAAGAAGACTCACTATGGTGAGATAAATGATTATTTTCCCTTATATTGATAAGCAATTATTAAATTGGGACTAAGATTTTTCCCCTTCCTGTTTCCTCACTCAGAAATTAGACCTTGTAGGCTATTCAGATAGCCTTTGAAGTAAAGGGCTAATAATGAGATGGAAAACTTAGATCTGATCAAAAGGTAAAGTAATTCTAGTTTAGATAAATGGATGTATTCTGGCCCATTGTGTTTTAGTCAGACAGGTTTGACTAATGGATTCCCTCTTACTAAATGGATTCTCCCCTTTGTTTAGATAACCCTAGACATGGTGGTATGGGTGTCAGTAAGTCTCTCTGACAGAGAATGAGTGATGAGAGTCATGTCCCCAGGGCTCCAAATTAGAATAAGTCCACCTCTCATTATAATATTAATTCTCTCATTAGTTATTAACCAATTCGAGTTGATTTCAACCTTCAGGAACACCCACTCTTCCAAGGGCATATAAGTGTTGAGCAGGTTCCATGAGGGGTCTTTGGTTTATTAATTTTCTTCTAGCAATAATTGATAAAATGACTAATTACCCCAAAGCTATGTCTCTCTCCTTAGATTTCTGATCCATACTTGGTCTGGTGCTGATTAGATCTTTTTAGCATGAGTTGTCAGGGGAGCTGGGCTGCACTGCTTCTTCCACTCTTCCATCTTGGCTAGTGTCCAGAAATTTTAATTTTTTCTTTCTAACCCCAATTGCCCCTACCTCTTGAACAATCAAAAATAAAGAAAAAGAAAATCCTTACAACAGATATTTAGTCAAGGAAAACAAATTCCTGCAATGGCCATATTAAAAAAAGTATCTCATTCTGTGTATTGATTTCATCACCTCTTTGTGAGGAGGAGGACAGCATTCTTCACTATCTGGAATCATGGTTGGACATTGTATTTGTCAAAGAATTTAAATTTTTCAAAATTTTTGTTTTCACAATGTTATTGTATAAATTGTCTTTCTGGTTTTGTTCACTTCTCTATCCTTGTTATTATTTCTTATGGCATGAGGATATTGCATTTTATTCATATGTTCAAATGGCATTTTTCATATTTTTGATGCATATATATATATAATTTTTGATTATTCTTCTGAAAACATCTTTTATGTTGCTTTCGTTGCATAATTTTTGTTAGTAAATGTTGTAGCCTTCTCATACCTATAACATGCTTCTCCAGAGTCATTTCCAAAATGGATGTACACATATTTGCTGTGTTCATTTTTAGAATGTGTCAAAAATTAGCACTTTTTTTGGAGCTTTGGATTCCCAACATTCATTAAAACCCTAAGGACGTTATGTGCAGTAGAAAAAACACTGGATTTGAAATTAAAAGCCATTGTTTCAAATCCTTTGTTTATTATTTGCTACCTAACTGACCTTAGACAAGTCACTCAACTCTCCAACAGTTTTTTCATCTATAAAATGAAGGGAGTAAGATTAGGTTACCTTTAAGATACTTCTCTTTATTATGGTATCTGATAGAAGATCTTGGTTTAGCTCTAGTTTCTTCCAGATTTTAACATTTTCCTCAGTAATTCTTGTCAAATAGGGAATTCTCCAGTTTATGTTTGGAGTTTGTTGAAGACTGGGTTATTATTAAGTTCAACTATTTTTTATTCTTCCTTGTATAGTCTGTTCTTTTTAACTACTTTTAAAATTTTCAACCAAAGAATTTTACTGATTGCTATTTTACAATATAGTTTGAGGTCTGGCAATGCAATTCCCTCTTCATTCCTACTTATATTTCTTTTTTCCTTGATAGTCTAGGTATTTTATTTCTCCGAAATGGATTTTGATACTAGTTCTGTAAAGTATCCCTTTGGTAATTTGATGAGCATAATACTATTACGTAATTAACTTTTAATTGTAGTATTTTTTCTTTATAATCTTGGCACACTTCAGTCAATGAGCAGTGAATATTCTTCTGGTAACTTAAATGGTTCTTTTCTCCTATAAGGAACATTTTGTAATTATATCCATACTGGTATTGAGTGTGTTTTGATATTTTGGATCCCAGATATTTTATGAATATTATCATTATTTTGAATGGAACCAAGGTTTATTTTTCTCATCTGTGACATTGAGAGAAATAGACTTATTGCTGTCTATGGTCTCTCTCTGCTCTACAACCTGAAAGACATCGTATAGCAGTGGAAAGTGGTTGTTTGTTATTTGTCCTTCATTCTCCAAAGCGGACCAGTGACATCAGGTGAGTGATATCTTGACTTGCAAGTGATTTGAATTTGAGTGAGGCAGGGCTGTGCAAAGTTGTCCACCTCATTGTCTCCTCTGGTCAATGGAGTCTAGTGGCAAGACATAGGTCAGTATGACTGGCAATGGCCCTGAATGCAGTGAGAGAGCCTTGCCTTTTTAAGCTCAAGTCTTTCCCAGGTTTCAATTTAACTGAGGCAATGCCTATTTAGTAATTAAAGGCTAGGTAAGAATTGAGGCACAAGATGGCCTAGTTTGCCTTCACAAAAGAATTGATCTGGGAGGGGAAGACCCTCAGAGTTTCTGGCCAGAACAGAAATAATCATGAAGGATTTGGGATTGGATGGTTGCAATCCCATCTCTGTCACATACTCTTGGTGTGATAGTGAGAAAGTGATCACACCTGGAGCAAGTCACTTTACCTCCCTGGAGTTCTTTTCCTGCTCCACGAAATTAGTGAGTTACACAAGATGACCTCTTCTATTAATTTTACTTCAGGAAATGTTTTTAAGATTTTTCTTTGCCAATTGGCTTTCCCTAATGGAGCAGCCTTTTAAATTTGCCATTTCATAACATTCTGCTTTGCTTCATGTATTTTTATTGTGTACTAAAAATTCTATCTTGGTGCACTTTGGTGATTTAGTTATAAAAGATGTCATCTTATGCAACTGATCAATGAGACCATCTTTGGTCTGGATTTCTCTCTTCTTGTCTGTTTATCCTCAGGAAGACACAATGTCATAAGTAGTAGGAATCCATTCCTTTTCCTAGTTTCATACCTGCATGGGGTGACTTCTAAATATGTTGTGCCTCACACAACTTTTAATCCGTTGAAATATTTAAGAGTAAAAATTGGCTTTTAAGACCTCTTCTTTCCTTCTTTGTAGTGGTAGAGGACTATGAATGCTGAACATTACAGATAGCAGTCAGACTTGATCTGTTGTTGAGTTGCGCTGAACTTTTTCTTTCACCTCTTTTTTATTCCATGTTATACTCTTACAATGAACTTTTAAAACTTTTTTTATTTAGTTGATTGAGTTGCAAGAAGCAGTGGAACTTCACTCCCAGAAGATTAAAGTATTAGAAGAGGAATGTGAAGATGCATTGACTGAATATCTGGATGCGGTAAGGTTCCTTCCATCTGTGAATGCTCATTAATTATTACTAAAATAATTCTCTGTCTCTCTTTTCTCTGGGAAAGGGAGATGCTTTTATCTTACCTTATGGGTTTCATTTTATTTCTTAAGAAAAAATTTTGGAGCCATGAAATCCAAAAGCTACAGAATGAACTTGACTTGATCCTAAAGCAAACAGATTTACTAATGAAAGACAATAAAGCACTGGTGACACAAAACCAAGCGGCATTACGTGGAATCAAAGACAGGTAATCCCAAACTTCTATCCAGAATGTACTAAATCCAGACAAAAAATCTGAAGTGAGAGCAAGAGCGAGACCTAGAAGAAAACATTATTACAGTGGGCTGACCACAACACAAGTGTGCTGTGAGGATTTTGACAGATTAACCTAGATCTAGAAACATAGGTTGCCAAAGTGGGCCATACAGGGCCCCAGAGGGTGCTGGAATGATCCAGAGGCATGGTAGTAACCTTGGATTAGCAATTGGAGGGGAGTGCTAAATAAAAATAAGGGGCTGGAGGAAGCATAAGGAAAGAAGAGAAGAAAAGAAAATTTTGAAAAATCATTGATACATGTTTCATCTGTAGTGTAACAGAATAAAAGGTTCAGGAATTACATTATCTTCCAAATAAACACACAAAATGAAAGTTATAACCAATCAGTGGTCAAGTCCACTGACAGGTGGACAAGCAAGTACTAACAGGTGAGCACTGCTGGAAAGCCCAGCATGCATCAGCAGGAATATGTTTGTGTAATGACTTGTTTACAATTTAATACTATATGGTTATATGATTTAATATTGTATTATCAAAACTTCAATGCAGGAAAAGCTCACAAATTTACAATAAATTATTAAATTTAAGATATATCATTTAAAAAAAACTGTTAAGGGATTAAAGAAAATAAATTTCCAGAGGGGGCTGAGTAATTTTTTTAAAAGGAAGTGGTAGGCCAGATAAGTTTGGGAACCTCTGATCTAGCTTATAGAATGGAACATCAGTTTCCTTTTGAGAGCACAGATTTGAGGCAAGCATATCTGGATTTCAGTCCCCTTCTAATGTTTACTAGCTGTGTGTGTGAGTGTGTGTGTGTGTGTGTGTGTGTGTGTGTAGACAAGTCACTAATTTGTAATCTAATCTCTGAAATCCTCAGTTGCAAAATGAAGATAAAGAATAACTGTGTTATTGTACTATCTATCTTACTGAGTTATGTGAGCAAACTTTTCAAACTATAGGGTGTTATTTCAATTGGAAGTTTTATTTTGAATTATTTTTAGAAATACTATCACTAATTTTTAACAATTTCCCTTTATTAGGATGTACAAGGTCTCTTCTTTTTTTCTCTTCAATATTCGCTCTGGTTCTTGGTTCCTAAATGGTTTACATATTAGCTGTAACTACAGTTTCTCAGGGATGCTAAAGTTAGCTGGTTATTGTTGGTGTTTGTTCTCAGATCATAGATTTGGAGCATGAAGTGACCTTGTTTGTCATCATATACAACCGCTTATTTCATAGAAGCTGGAGTCAAGAAAGGCTAAGTGATTAAGTGTCCAAGGTAGAATTTGAACCCAGGACTTCTTATCTTTAAATCCAATGCTGTGCCATACTTTTCTTGGCTATGGAAACAGTCCTACTTTTTTCTTTATTTCTTTTGAGCTTCTAGATCTTTTGCTTCTCCAAATGAATTTTTATTACTTTTTTTGCCTGGCTTATAATAAATTATGCCTTTGGAGTTAAGTTGGTATAGGACTAAATCTGTAAATTAATTTAGGTAGTATTGTAATTTTTATGATACTGGTGCAGTCCTACCTTACATAAAAATCACTACTCTGAATATTTTGATGTATATAAGGCCATTTTCTTCTGTCTTTTCCATCCTTGGAGTATATGACTAACTATGGGCCAAGCAAATGTCATGATTCCCTACGGAGTGCCACAAATATTTGTGTGGGATGAGATTTTTCTCATTCTTCTACATGTCTTAATTATGACTTCTTGGGTGTCCCATTCCATCCTGAGTCATCTCCAGTCATCCTGATGAATATCAGGTCACTGGATCCAGATAGCTCTGGAGGAGAAAGTGAGGCTGGCGACCTTGTACAGCCCTCCCTCACTCAAATCAAAGTCAATGGCAAGTCATGTCATCATTTCCCTGACGTCATGGTCCTCTTCCAAAATGAAGGACAAACACAACCTGTGAGTAGACCAAGCTTCCTGAAAGGGGACCCAGCTAATTGGGTACCTCAGCTTGTCCTCTCCCTCTCCTTCTCCCTCTCCTTCTTATGTAACAGGAAGCCTAAGTCACATATGGTGGGAGTAGCTTCCTGACAATAATGAGATAACAAATCAAAAGTTTTGGGATGTAATGGAAAATTTTACATCTCTGAACATGCTAATTGATCAGCAAAAGAAAAAATATCAGTTGGGCACAAAACTAAAGTGTAACTAATTTAAGGGTAAGTCCTACCAACTTAAAATTTTATTCAATTTTTATTATCATTTAGAATTTTGTTATTAGTTTATTATTCAACCCACTTAAAATAATTACTTTTATTAGATAAGAATATTTCTTGATTAGGGACTGTATACCTCTTTGAATTAATCAAAGCTATTGTGAGAGAGACTTGGGCAAACACTAAGTAATTTGTGTAGCAGGAAGGAACTGTATTAGATTGAGGAGAGATGTTCCGAAGGACTGGTATCCCTTTCTTGAATACCTCTGAGGATTCAGAGGTGTGACTGAGCTACAGTGAAGAAGGGAGGTATTAAAGAAGATCATTTGCTTTATAGGCATCCATTTTTTTCATACACATACACGCACACACGCACATGCACACGCATACACACGCGTGTAAAATTTGCCGAAGAGACCAATCTCTACCTGTTAGGAATTTTCCTCATTGGTATCTCAGAGAAGCCTTGGGGAGACAAATTAAAACACATGAAATAAAATTTTGATGCCCCCCCCCCCCGTATCCTGATTTCATATCCAGTATTGATATCTTTCCTTGAATCTCTGCCCCGCCTCTTTTTTGCGGGATTGGAGAGGTTTCCTGCTTTTTGCAGCCCTCTGGAATTTCGGTGCTTCGGGGAACCTCAGGTTCCCAACTGTGTTGATCCTTTTAGTTTATGCTGCTGAGGAGCCTAATTTGAGTCCTGCCTCAAATTCTCCATGAGGAATTTGCTGTGCCCCAAATTTGAGAGTTTGCTCTGGACTAGTAGTTTTAAATTTTAATGTAATCACTAGAAGTCACAATAACAAATGAAAGCTTGGATTTGGAGCGGGGAGGATAGATGGTCCAGGGAATCAAGTAACCCAAAATTCTATTTTAAAAATTCTGTTTTGGGGAGTTTACAAAATTGTAAGGAAATTTAGAGTAAATGATTCTTGAGATATATATATATATCTCCAGTTAGAGAAAGGCTCTCTAACAGTGGCCAGAGATGGGGTATCCTAACCCTAAATCAGGAAGGAACTTCCTGGTTGGTCTTCTGAGTGGCTAAAACTGCCAGATCTCTATTGAAACCACTAGTGAAAAGAATTCTGGGCAGTATTAAGTATAAAGTAGGCAGCTTATTTCATGACCTGAAAAGCAATTGCAAATCAGTGCTTGTTAATGAACTCCAAATGGAGGAAGAGGAGGGTTGGAGTGAGACCTTTCAGCTCTTTCATATTTCTTGCAGTGCCCCTGCCCTGGTGGGCATTTCCCACATTGTAGAGTGTTAACAATATAGAACATTTATAGCTCCTCTATGAACTAGAGTCTTCTCAGTGTGTTAGGGCTACAAAAGAAAGGCAAAACAGTTCTACCCTCAAGGAGCTCACAATGTAAAGGTGAGAGGGTGGGGGTGGGAGGGGTGGGACATAGCATTCAAACAACAATATTCAAACAGTATGTAGCCCCAGTAAGATACTCTCAGAGGCAAAGTATTAGGATTAAAGGGGACCAAGAAAGTTTTCTTGCAGAAGGTACATATGGTGAGATTATAGCTGGAAGCTAGGAAACAGAGAAGCAAGGACTGAGTATCTGTCTCTAGATTAGAGTATAGAGAAGAGTGTAAGAAGATTAGAAATGTAAGAAGGGATAGGCTATAAAGGACTTCCTTCTCCCACAGATGCCATTGCCCTGGGACAGAAAGTCAGTCCCTCTATCAGTAGTGCCTTAGTGTTCAAAGATCTTTTAATTTCAAACTGGAGTTCTAGTATAGGAAGATAAGTTAAAATAAAAACAAAATAAATAAACACCAACAAGCAAACTACCAAACCTGGAATGCTTAGTGAAGGTTTAAACTTCACAGTACCACCCCAGGAATTCATCCAAAGAGTAAAGACTCATATAGTTACAATCTCCTTTTATATTAAAAAAAAATATCACTTCTACTTTTCATGAAATAGTCCATGTAGGTAATTTTCTTAGCTTACATTTTATTCAAATAAAATTAAGAATTTATTATAATTCCCATAACAGCACATGTATCACAAAATATCGTAGCATATAGAGGCATTTATTGAGAAAATCCTTGTAAAATATGTCTTATAATTATAAAATTAACCATTAACATTATTGATGGGATAAGTGGTCAAAGTTTAGTAAAATGTGATGTCAGCTTATTCAACTGCTAATAGAGGTTCTTATTTTATTTTTACAACTGTAGCAGAAAATTTTATTTCATACAAATAAGATATTATGAATTTAGGAAAATTCATACAGCAAAAAAGAGAAGTCCGTTTGCTCATAACCAAAATACAACCAACTTTTCAGATAAAAAAAAAAAACTTGTTTCAACATTAGACTATTGCAAGATAAGTTTGTTAACTGTTTTTGTACAGATGGGGTAAGAACAAATGTATTCCAGTTTTTTGTGGCAAATAGGTTCCTTATCCAAATTCCATAAGATCGAGGCATTTAAAATAATATGAAAAATATTTCTCTAGATTGGTCAAGTCATTAATAAGTGGGTCTTTATTTCTTTCTACTTCATTTTTAGGGGAGCTATTTTTTAGATTGGGAAACATATCAAACATATCATTTTATAAATGTATGATGCCATTGCTCTAACTTTTTCTTAAATCCAGTCACTTTATGTTTCTGGATCAGAATATGCAACAGACTTTATATTGATTTTTTTTAATATTTAATTTCTCAAAAGTGTCCACCAAATACATTGTGATTTCAGAAGAAATTTTTTTTATAAAATGAATTTGCTTGATATTCATTATCATTATTCATAGTCACTAAGAAAAGTCACAATTTATCTTTTAGTTTAGCTCAAACAAATGCTTTGATATGATATTTGTTTTGCAATAATGTAGAAGTGTGTGATGATCTGCTTCTATAATGTAGTGACAATGTCAGTTTTTAACCAAAATTTTCATTCTCTAACTCAAAATTAAGTGCTTTTTCTGCATTACTGTATCTTGTTTTTCTGGCATTTACCTGTCTCAGGCTAGTCTCCTGGTGGTTTAGACTCAATACTGGAACAAAAGGAGACATTCTTAGATCATTCAACAATTACAACAAACAGCTATCGTAGAAAAATATTCAACAGCATTGAGCATAACTTGAGTTGTTTAGTTGGGTAGAACTCCCTTTTCAGATTTGAGCATAGTGATCAACCAACATCAGAATGTGTCTGGAAGTCCTATGACTTCTTTGTTCTCAGGTAACTTGGACGTGATATCAGCAGTCTGAGGCACTTGTCTCTAGAGCCAATCAAGTCTTGCCATTATCATAATGCCTTTAAAGGAAAAGCTAGCCTAATTTGCATGGGCCAGGAATTAGGATATTGCTCTTATCACACCTCCTGGCTTTACCTTTCAAAGTCATACTTAGTGTTACTGCATGCCTCTCATACCACTTTGATCCTCCTCTCTTTCCCTTTCACATATGTTATACCCATTGCCTTTGCTTCCATGGTTCTTTCTTCCACCCTCTACATTTTCTCTCTAGCCTTCTCGCTTGTTCTTCCACAATGCCCTCCACCTTCTTTGCTATTTCCAGGGGTTCCCAGAAATATTTCATTTGAACCAATGGTCTTTAGGTGTTTTTTTTTTTTTCTAGGCACAATAGACATGTTAGGGAGGCAAAAAACTCTTACATATAAATATGACCACATGTGTGAGTTTCATAAAATACACCTAGCCATAGAGTGCCTCAAGCACACCCTTTGTCACCCACTAAATTAATATGACCTGCTTAAATTGCCTTTCTCCTTAACCTTTATTGATATACTAATTAAATTTATTGTGTTAAGCAGGAAAAAGGTGAATCCTTCTATAATCCTTGTGTTATATCATATATATAGTAAAACAATGATAAGGGATCCTTGATTTCCCCTCCTTGACTAACCTGTCCCATCTAAACCTTTCTGTTTCTGTTTAGACCATCACTATGGTTTGCGAACCTGAGAATTATATTGTACTTTTCCCTCTGTGTTTTAGGAATGGCATAATAAGATGGAGAATATCCACATGGCAGGTGAACAGGACAGTTAAAGGCCTTGAGGTCAAATGATGATCAATTGAAGGGATTAGGGCTGTTTAGATTAGATTGAAGAAAAGTTGGAGAGCATATGCTAACTCTTTTTAATTGTTTGAAACGCTTTCATGGGGAAGAAGGATTAAACTTTTTCATCTTAGTACCAGTGGACAGAACCATGTTCAATGGGTAAAAAGTTTTAGAGACAAATTTGGGCTCCATATAAAGAAAACTTTCCAAACATATTTAAACCATCCAAAAATGGTATGGACCACTTCAGTAGGTAGAGTGTGGCCCCTTGTTAGAGATCTACAAACAAAGATTGGAGGATCAACGTCAGTTATGTTGTAAAGAAGATTCTTATTCAACTCTGGATCGGATTTGATGGCCTCTGAGATCCCTTATACTGCTGCAATTCCATAATTCTATTATCTAGGCTGTAATATTGGTCCAGGGCCCAGAATATGCTGTTCATATAAAAGTTTAAAACGTGATCAGCATACTCAGCCCAGCAGGCAGTATTGCCCTTAGAATATTATACTAGGAATAGAAAGTCACTTTTTACTTTCTGAGAATATAGTTTCGTGGAAATGGAGATAGTATGAAAACAGTTTAAGAGATTCAGAATTAGGAACAAAGAGTATTGAGTTTGAACTGTGATGATATCCTGGGCCCAGGCATCATTACAAAATTGGAGCTTTGCTTCCCACAGAGATGGCTTTCTGAATGGAATGAGGACATTCCAGCTTCTACATATCTTCATCAGCAAAGCCTTAATATTAACACTAGACTGAATAATGATCAAAATGCAATGAGAAACTATACTAAGTGACTTCGCCTGAATTGTATGAGTCAATCAGAAGCACGTGGGCAATAGAATTCCCTTCCTGCCCCTTGCAAAGCTCCAAAACAAAACATACTGCAAAACTCTGTGTCTGGAGTCGTTGAGCTGAGAGGACTCCTCTGAGAAAGTCTCAGGATAGTCGGATTGCCTCAGGGGGCCCTTGGAGACCTAGGTGGTACATAGCAGAAATAGCAGAAGCAGTAAGAGCAGGACAGGTGAGACTTAGGGAATCAGAGCTCCCTAAAAACTCTCTCAAAATGACAGGGAGGGGTCCAAAGATCTAGAACTCTACCTGAAAGATCCATGGAAGCCTTAGTGTAGGAGGTGGAGGTCAGTGGAGTCAGGATCCCAGGAAACCCAGGGCAAGACCAAATAAAGCCTACCTCCCCACCCAAAAGAGCAGCAGTATGCAAAGCCTAGTTCTGGCACCAAGCCCCATTTCAAGAACTGAAACTGGAGAGATGAGGAAATCAAAGAAAACACTGACCAGTATAAAAAATGATTGCAAAGTTTAGAGATCTCCAGACAGGAGTGAGTAATACCGTGACGACTACAAGCAGAGATTTAAAGAGAAAAAAATGGATTTTATCTCTTTTTCTTCTAATTTATAGCATAATAAATAGCTAATTCTATATAGGGGGCAGGTAGACGACACAGTGAATGGAGTGCTGGGCCTTGAGTCAAGAAGACTCATCTTCCTGAGTTCAAATCTGACCTCAAACACTTACTAGCTGTGTGACCCTGGGCAAGTCACTTAACACTGTTTGCCCCAGTTTCCCCATCTATAAAATGAGCTGGAGGAGGAAGTGGCAAACCACTCTGGAATCTTCGCCAAGAAAACCCCAAATGAGGTCATGGAGGGTTGGACATGACTGAAAATGACTGAACAACAACAAAACACTTTATAGAGCACTAATTATATACCAGGCACTACGCTAAGCACTTTGTAATTATTATCTCATTTGATCCTCATAATAACTTTGTAAGTCCTATTATAACCCACTTTTTTACAGGGAAGGAAACTGAGGCAAACAACAGTTACGTGACTTGCCTAGGTTCACACAGCTGTTAAGTGCCTGAGGCCTGATGTGAATCCAGGCATCCTGTCTCTAATCTAGGAACTCTACCCATTGCACCCTACTTGGCCATGCATGGAAACACGGAGGAAGGGATCAAGGAAGTGGGCTTCAGATGAAACTCCTCCTTACCTGAAACAGGCAAAGGAGGTACTGAACACATACTGATGCAGAAATAGTTTAGTTTAGAAATACATTAAATTCATTAGGGAAACAAGTGAGGATAGAGGAAAAGGTAAATTTAAGAAAGAGGATAATATCAGGGAAGGAATAGTTAACAAACGGATAAAGTTGATTCTGCAAGGGGGAATTAAAGGGGCAAAAGAAAGAAAGAAAGAAAATCAAAGAAGTAGAAATTGAGGAAGTGCTTAAAATGGCTTCTTAGACAACTGAAGAATGACTGAACAAGTCATGGCATATGGATATAATATGGAGTATTATTGTATCTTTGAGAAATGATAAAGGAGGTAATTTCAGAGAGTCCTGGGTAAGATGAATTGATGCTGTATAGAATCAGTTATATTTGTGCTGCTGACTGACATTGCACCAACACTGCCCAACAAAATTGTTCACCAAGAAGGGGTCTCCATTCTTGCCCATGTAACTGAACCCCTATGGAATATACTGTACCTTAAAACATTATCATTTTGCTGAATAGTACACTATAGGAAGGCCATCCAAGTAGTCACCTTCTGCAGGGATGGCACAATTTATGCATGAATCAAAAGATATCACCCATACCATTTTACCATTTTTATCCATCTCAGAGTCCTGTGGTGAACAGACAGGTGATGAAGCAGCAGATGTGGATATACTGGAAGCTGTAGTCACAACCCTGCACACAGGTGGCCCAGGCCATAGGTTTGTCTTCTCACTGGAACCAGCAGTGGGATTTAGCAGCTCCCTGGGTGTCCTCCCTGGGCAGCCTTTTAAGGAGCACATTGTTCACCTTCTAGTCTGAGGAAGGGGCTAGAAATGGTGCTCTAAAATTGTCTGCTTTATCCAGCCCTGGCCTGCTTACTGTGGTAGGTAGGTATCCTATGTATGGTTGAAACATGATGAAATGTACAAAACCTTCTGCAAAGGTTATTCCACTCACAATTGGTACATGGAATGTGTGCCTGCTTATGGACAACAACAAAAAAAAAAATCTAATGGACCTGAAAGATGAACAACTTGTTGCAAGAGAACTCAGTAGGTATCCCATCCAAATAGAAGCCCTGAGTGAAACAAGGCTGTCAGATGAAGGCCAGCTTACTGAAGTCAGAACTGGATACATCTTTTTGTGGAATGGTTACAGTGAAGGGGGAGCATGGTGAAGCTGGTGTGGGTTTTGCAATCAAAACTGATCAAGTAAACAAGCCTATATGCCTACCAAAAGGAGTGAATGACAGGCTCATGACAATGCAATTGCTATTTGCAGGAAAGTGTCATGCCACCATCATTAGTGCTTATTCTCTCACCATGATAAATCCTAATGAGGTCAAAGGAAAATTTTATGAAGATCTAGAGACCCTCATCATCAGCGTGCCAAAAGAGGACAAGTTTATAATTCTGGGTGACTTTATACAAGTGTAGGCATAGACTACTAGACATGGCAGGGAGTCTTGGGAGAAATGGAGTTGGAAACAGAAACAGCAATGGTCACTTACTACTGAAGGCTTGTGCTTCTCATGACTGACATGTACATAAATTTACCTAAATGCAATAAACCTTTATAGATGCAACCTTGCAGGAAATATTGGCATTTAATAGACTGTGTCATTATAAGGAGAGACAGGATGTGAGAGTGATGAAGATGTTGCGTGGTGCAAAATGCTGGACTGATCATAGACTTATCCTCTCCAAGTTAAATATTCTTATTCAACAAAAGGGGTGGCCCCAAAGCAAGACTACCAGAAGACTTAATGTCAACAGATTAGCATGATTCTGTGAGTGAGAACAGTTCATTGTTAACTCAGAAAAGTTGAGCCAACACTCAAAAACTGGCAACAGTTGAGCAGAAAAGGAGTGGGCAACTCTCAGAGGTTAGGTATACAGCACTGCATTTACTCATCTTGGTGAGAACACTTGCAAACATCAAGACTGGTTTGATGAAAATGATGGGGAAAATTCAGAAGCTTCCAACTGAAAAATGAGAACAGGATTCATCAGCAGGAGAGTTCATCCATCTCTAAGAAGGCAGTGTTTAATTCCATTAAAAGTAGTGTGGCAGGAGCCAAGATGGTGGCTGGAAAGCAGGGACTTGCTTAAGTTCTCCCTCCAAGCCTCCAAAAACCTGCAAAAATGGCTCTGAACAAATTGTAGGACTGTGGAACCCATGAAATAGCTGAGGGAAGCAGGTCTCAAGTCAAGGAGAGCCTCGGTGGTCACTGGGAAGGGTCTATCACACGGTGCTGGGAGTGGAGCACAGCCCAGTGTGGTCTGTGCAAGGACAGACCAGACAGGGACTCAGCCTGGAGCAGGCCTTAGGGCCATGAATCATTGAGCTGTGGCAGTTGCCACTAGACTTCTCAACCCACAAATGCCAAAGACCACAGAGCAGGTTAGTGAGAAAACTGCTAGATTGGGTTAGAAAGCAGCCCCAATCCTGGGCGTTTTGATAGTGATGTGGTGATGGCCACTGCAGCAGCAGGATGCTCTTGTGGCTGCTTCCAGAGCTCCAACATCAGCTGCTTCGGGAGTTCCTGGCTCACACAGTGGGAGGGACCAAGCAGCAGATCAGAGGGGGAGTTCAGGGCTTGCTTTGCCCTGCTTAGATCTGGGTAGCAATCCTGGTTAGTGGTTTTTGGGGGAGGAGGAGTGCTGCTGTAGCAGAGCTTGCTGTGACAGTGGAGTAGAAGTAGCTCTGAAAACTGCAGTGCAGCCCCTAAAGCTTGGGACAAAGCACTCTCTACAATCAGTCATACTCTGACAAAAAGCTCAAAGGTCAAATAATAGTCTGGGAACATGGCTAGGCAGTGAAAAAGGACACAGACTCAGGTTCGGACTCTTGAACCTTTTTTTAGTGACAAAGAAGACCAAAACATACAGCTAGAAGAAGTCAACAAAGTCAAAGAACCTAAATCGAAAGCCACCAAGAAAAACATGAACTGGTCTCAGGCTATGGAAGAGCTCAAAAAGGATTTGGAAAAGCAAGTTAGAGAAGCAGAAGAAAAATTGGGAAGAGAAATGAGAGTGATATGAGAAAACCATAAAAACAAGTCAATGAC
>CM053622.1:218029558-218053696 GCA_028646595.1 Phalanger gymnotis | reverse complement strand
TCTTTTTGTCAAGATGTCAGAATGGGGAGGCTGGTTCGCAAATCTGCTATGGTGGGGCCTAAATAAATGTTTTGTTGTGCTCTACTTAGAGAATCTCTCATACCTTGCAATTTCAAACCATTCAAACATATACATGATTATATTTGAGATTATAAATTCGGCCTTCCTACTACAGTTGGCCATACTTCTTTTGTGGGCTTATGTCCTCCCATCCTTCTGGGTACTGCTTTAGAAGCTCCAATTCCCCTTCAGTTGAGGCATGATATATTGATGAAGACCCAGTACTCCTTCAGAAGTTGTGGTTTTTCTAGTCATAACTCCCACCCATTACCAACAATATGCCTTTTTCTGCATGGGCGTGCTCTTCAATGGGAATCTTTCCTTTCACTAGATTAAGACCTTTCCCTTTAATTCTCTGTGTTTTAATCCATTCCTTCTGTCCTCTCTCCCATTCTCTTGGATAGTCTGGGAATGATGGGATGAAATACATTTAGGGGTTAGCTAGATATAGATGGCTGAGGCTTGAGGATTGGCTTACTTATTGTCCAATTTAGGGCAAGCCTAAACGGTGAATTAATTCCTCTAGGTAGGGTATCTCTGTAGGGTCTTCCATCTTTCTAGGGGAAGGGCTCTCCTTTGATACCAGGGTTATACATAGAAAAAATCCTTTAAAGACAGTTTATATCAAAAGAACACTTTCTTTACCCATATGGCATGAACCTCAAAGGATACAAAAGAAACATGGAATAGTTCTGTGTTCTCATTCAAGAAACATTTTAGTGGATCGACATGGAATTGGGAAGTACTGATGAATCGTTCCTCAAACATTTGGAAGTTGCATGACCTTGGTCAAGTCACTAAATCCCTCCTGGCTTCAGTTTCCTCATCTGTAACATGAAGGCAATAACAGCATTTATTTTATGGGATTGTTGTGAAGATCAAATGAGATCATGCCTGCAAAGGCATATGCCTGAAAGCCTTATTGCTGATGCACGAATGTTAATTACTGCTACCATTACCTACTACATAAAAGTCAGTGTACCAGGAGCACAAATATACAAACAAAAGTCCCTGACCCTAAGGAGTGCTCTGGCAGTGCAGATTGTAATATGTCTTTGTGGCATAAGTGGTTGAGAACAAAATAAAAAATATTATCTCTCAATTCTGGAATTCTAGGGGTGATCAAACTGACCCTTGGGAATTTCAGAAGAGCCATATTTGAAACCTTTTAATCTTGGTAGGACCTGGAAAAACTTGTGCTTCACTAGCATTGCCCTTAGAAAGCCTGTAGTTGTTAGACATGGACTTCAGTGGATCCTAATCAAGTGATTTTAAGTGCCAGATGGCACTTGAATAATTCTTTGTGGTCATGATGAAAGAATATCAATGTTGGCTCAAGTTACTGGGAAAGCTAAATACTTAATTTCAGTCAACTAAATTACCTATGTTAACAGAAAAGGCTTTTGTTGTAGATAACATAAAATAGTGATTAGCCTTTTCCTTCCTCCTCCATTGCCATTCCACTCTGTTCCCTTTCTTGGAGGCTTTTCATTGGCACTGTATCTTTCCAATGACTCCTTTCCCCATTGCCATCTTTGCAGCTTTCAGTGTTATTCTGATTGGTAGAGTGAAAAGTCAATAAGTCAGTCAATAAACAGTTGTTAAATACTTAACTCTGTGCCAGGCACTGTGCTAAGCACCAGGGACACAAAGAAAGGTAAAAGATATCTCTTTTCCCGTGTCTGATGTGGAAGAGACAATATGCCAACAACTATAGACAGACGAGCTACATACAGTATACATGGGAAACACTCAACAGAAGAAAGGCACTAGACTTAAAGGGAAACACAAAAATCATCCTGTAAAAGGTGGAGTTTTAGCTGAGACTTGAAGGAAATTAAGAAAGCCAGGAGACAGACATGTGGAGGCAGAGCATTCCAGTGTTTGCTTGTCTTTTTTGGTGGGGAGTGGGGTACAAGATATCTTTTATTTCACCCTACAAAATATGCATATGCTATAAATGACCCAGGGGTCCATATATAGGCACAAAAAACACATAAGTTACTCAAATAGCTTATCAACTTGTGCAAGAAGGGAACTGAACACAGGATTGCAATAAAACAATTCTTGAATATCTTCCTCCCCTTTTCCACTCATGGAGTCCCCACCAAGACTAATACCACCCCATAGTTAACTTCCCCCAGAAGGTAAATGTACTTCAGGGCTGCTAAACAAGAAAGCCTCTTCCCATTGGACCTGCACTGTCTGAGTAACAAGCTGGCTTTGTTCTTCAAGTAGAATGTTGTTTAGCAGTTGGATTGGATGATTCCTTTCATTAACCGTAAAGTAAACTGCACCAGAAACCCCCCTTCTCTCAAGAATTGGATTTCCTTTAGTGTTCGTGTGTGTGTGTGTGTGTGTGTGTGTGTGTGTGAGTGATGGACTCCATTGGCAGTTTGGTGAAACCTCTGAACGTCTTTCCAGAGTGATGTTTCTAAATGTATAAAGAAAATTACATAAAGTGATTTGTTGTTGTTGCTGAGTCGTTTCAGTCGTGTCCTACTCTTCATGACCCCATTTGGGGTTTTCTTGGCAAGGACGTTAGAATGATTTGCAATTTCCTTTTCCAGCTCGTTTCACAGATGAGGAAACTGAGGCAAATAGGGTTAAGTGACTTGCTGAGAATCACATAACTAGTTAAGTATCTGAAGCTAGGTTTGAACAGATTTGATCTCACTAAGATGAATCTTCTGATTTCAGGGCTAGCACTCTAGCTGTTGAGCCACCTAGCTGCCCCCCCATAGTTCCAATAAAGGAAACCAATTATATTGAGATACAGTTATAAGCACAAGAACAACCACTCCCACCCCCGCAGCAATAATATTAATTTATGGACCCCACTGGATTTGGAATCAAAGGACCTGGGTTCCAATCCAAGCTCTGCTACTTACTATCACTATGACATTGAACAAATCACTTAATTTCTCAGGCCCTCATTTTCCTTGTCTGTCAAGTGAAAGAGTTGGGCTTTAGGCTTTTTGCAGTGCAGTCTAGTTCTAAAAACTATGAGCCTGTGAACTTGAAGCACCTCTATGCCATCTCTGTCATTTCACCTCTAGAGTTTCCCTGAAAGATTTTCTTCTTTCTTGGATGGCTTAGATGTGGCCTTGCAGAGAAGCAGATGGGTGAGAGCATTTGTCTCTTCTAGTTTTAGCATAATATAATCAAGGGGAGCCTTTCCCTTCGTGTTATGTAAACATACTAACTAGCACTTTCTGAAAGCTGATAAGTGACAAATGTAATCCTTTTTTCTTAAGGGAGGTATTTGGATTTGCAAAATATAAAAAGGACAATTCTAAGCAACTGTATGACATGCTCTTGACTGAGCTGAAGACCCTACAAGTCAGACTTGAACAGGAAATAAGAGCCGCTGACCATATGCTACTGGCAAGAAGAAAACTTCTGGATAAGAAAACGGTGAGTACAGTGAAAATGCACATTATTTTACTTTTCGAGAATGAGAAGAGCATCTCTGTGATTAACTTATGGACTAACTCAGGGCACTTATCATGAAACTTGAAGTAAAAAGTTTGACTTTTTTGGTTCAAATGAACATTTCTAAAAGAGATTCTTCAGTAAATCTTTCTATCGGCATTTTTACTTCACTGGTTTGGCCCAATTTGTTCTGTCTTCCCTTGTATCCCTCTTCACTGTGTACCAACAGGTTACAGGAGGTGCTCATACCTTCCTATGCTGTCTATGTTGCTTAACTATTTTTCATTGTAACAGAGGGATCAACATGAGGGTGTTATTGGGAATTTTCCAAAATTTTAAAAAATGGATCAATAATTTTTTAAAGTAAAAAAACAAATTACCAAATAGGTTATTGTAGTTCTCTGAAGCTATCTCAAACTTGTCTCTTGATGGCGAAAATGTAGTTGTTCTCAAACATACCTTTTATTGTTTTTAATAAACAAATCATTTCTCTAGCGAGGTCTCCTTTATAAAGGACAAGCACATAGGTGAAATTTTATAATGACATTTTCAAAGCAGTGGTATTATTTCAATTAAGCTCAAGCAATATGTTTCATTTGTGCCGAGCCTTGTTGACTAAGGAATAGCTTCTGTCCTTGAGAAATATGCAATATATTAAGAGATTCATATGCTAGAAAGTTTTTTGTAAAGTAAGAAGAGGATAAGAACTGGACCTGTGATTTCATTTGTTCAGGAAACTCTCAGAGGAGGAAACTCCCTCTACCAATGCTTGCTAGAAGCTTTTCTGCAGCTCAAAAAGCCTTGGAGAATTGCCTAGGACATTGAGAGGTTAAATGGCTAGCCCAGAGTCACCCAGCCACTTTGTGTCAGAGTTGGGATTTGAACTTAGACTTTGAGCCCAGTCCCTTATTCATTGCAAAATACTGCCTCTCGAAGTAGAAGATAAGAAAAAAGTCAGTGGCTGAAGATTGCATATTTCCTACTTGACATGCACAGCATGTCAAAAGTTTTGTATATGTACCTGTGCTGACACATGTTGAGCACTTTGCAAACCTCAAAGCATTATATGGATGTTAGTTATTATTTTATTGTTATATGATGCCAATGCTTATATCTTATTATTTAACTATAGTGTGAATAATAACTTTATGAATGGTCCAAAATATTGAGAAAGAGGCTAGATGTGATCCAGGTCATCAGGAACAAGAGAATCTGCCCCTCAAAAGGAGCTCTTCTCCATGTATTTGAAAGTGTTTCCATGTATGGGCTTTTTTGTTTGTTGTTTGTGTGACATCCAGAATAGTTATTCTTGCCAGAAATTGCTTGAGCCTACCCCTTTTTTAAATTTGAATATGAGCTATTACATAATATTTGGTCTGTAGCTCAGTTTTTCATAAGATGATATTGTTTTTTAAAAGCCCATATATTTAATATATACATGTATATATTAAATAAAGTATGTTTATATATGTATTACATATGCATATTATATGTATGTACATAGCAACAATCTGCTAGCAGCTGCTGTAGGGGTATAAGACCCACCAACATCCAGCACACAGAAAGCTGCCAACGCGGGTTCTTTGATTTGCTTTACTAAGGAAGGTAACTTTAAGGGGTTAACAATCTCAGTTTAATCAAACATATAAATATCATTCACAGTTCAGGGGGAAAAGATCAGCCCCCTGAACTTCAAGGTAATTACAAACAGAAATTACAAACATCAACAGACAGACCTTGTCTGATTCAAATCACAATTCATAGTTACCAGAGAAACACCAACATCTGGGTTGCAAAACTGAGGGGCAGTTTGCAGCTTACCCAGAATCTCAACACTCCTTCCATGAGTGTGCCCCAAAAGTCAAATGCCAAGCTGTCCTCAATTATATCCTGTTCAGAGCCCTGAGGGCTCTGACCTCACCCAGGGTGGGTATAGGAAAGTTTCCCATCCCCAGTATCACATCATATATAAATCAATGACTCCCAATTGTCTCAGGGCTGAGAAATACTCCAAGACAAAAAGATCCCACTTTATCTGCACCATTCAAAGGCCAGAATCATTAAAGGCACTTAAGAGAAGAACAGCAAAAAGTCCTACTTTAATTACTATTACAATGTATATTGTTTATATTTTATTATATGTGTCTATTTGTGTGTATATATTTACATACAAATATAAAATAAAATGCATGTGTGTATACACACATATACATAATAAAATATATATAATATGTGTATATATTTTTACTTGTTATCATCTATATACATTCATATTTGGAATCTTCTTTAGTGCTGTTAGCAGCTAGGTGGTCCAGTGGATAGAGCACTGGACCTGGAGTCAAGAAAACCTGAATTCAAATGTAGCCTGAGACACTAACTAGCTTTGTGATCCTGGGCAAGTCACTTAATTTTGGTCTGACTCAGTTTCTTCATCTGTAAAATAAAAATAATACTACCACTTCTGAGGGTTGTCATGAGGATCAAATGAGATAATATTTGTAAAGCACCTAGCACAGTGCCTGATACACAGTAGGTGCTATATAAATACTAATTCTCTTTCCTTCCTCCTCTTAGACACCCATTCTTTTTGGAAAGCATCAGTAAAATCAAACAATTCAAACTAAATTGTATCAGCAATAATGTTACATGAATCATTTCTGTTCCTAGTTTATAACTGGAGCCATTACACACACACTTAAAGGTTATTACCTTATTGCACTCATCATAGGAAAAAAGATGCAGAAAAGAGCCAAGAATTGGACTTACATTTTCACTAAGAATCCTTGGTGCCATCTAGTGGCCATTATCAGTGAAACTTTCTGAAGATTCACTGTTACATGTATGGATGGATCTCTACTCTTTGAGGCACTAGGAAATTGAGTGTACGTTTGACTAAATGAAATCCACAACCCCAAAGAGGCATTGACTTTAAATTCTGATTGCCATACCACAATAATTGATCTGGAAGATCAGAATCAGAAAAGATCTTGGAAATTATTTTGTCCGATCCCTTCATTTTGCAAATGAGCCGAGGCCCAGAAAGATTAAATTATTATGCAGAATCACACAGGTAGAAAGTTCCAATCTTCAGATTTGAATTTAAGTTTTCTAGATCTCCAAATCCACTGAACTTACCTGTGCGCTATTCTAGATTTCATCTTTTCCTGGAGTGTAGTGTCTGTGATTATAATCATAGCTAACTATGACCCTTTAAGATACACAAAGCATTTTGATGTACTATTTCATTTTGTCCTCAGAATAACCATGCGAGATCTCTTCTCTAAATGTCATTATGTGGGTAGAGTGCTGAGCTTGGAGTCAGGAAGACCTGAATTCAAATCCCACCTCAGACACTTGCTAGCCATGTGACTGGGCAAATCACTTAACCTCTGCCTCAGTTTCCTCAACTGTGGGGCGTAAAATGGGTATAATACTAGCACCTCCTTCCCAGGGTTATTATGAGGATCAAACGAGATGGTATTTGTAAAGCACTTCGAGCGGTGACTGTCACATAGTTGGCAATATAAGTACTAGCTATTGTTATTATAACTATCAGTATTATTATTGTTATGATTTCCCTTTTTGGATGAACAAACTGAGGCTCAGAGGGATTGAGACATACCCATAATTACACAATTAGTATGTCTCGTTGGCAGGATTCAAACCCAGGTCTCATTTTACTCTGAATCCATAGCATTTGAGAACTCGATAAATATCAAAGCATTTACAAACTTTAGTGGACCTAATACTAAGTGGCCAAAAGTGACAAATAGGAAGGAGAAGAGGAAAAATTGTGGTTAACTAATAATTAAAAAATTGAAACTTGTCTTACTTCATAAGGGAAAGGATGAGGGAATAAGCATTTATGTAGCATCTACCATGTGACAAGCATTTTTTTTTTTACTATTATCTCAATTTGAGATAATTTAACAATTTAACAGTTGAGGAAACCAAGGCAAATAGAGGTTAAATGCTTTGCCCAAAGTCACACAGCTAGTAATTGTCTGAGGCTGGATTTGAACTCAGGTCATCCTGATTCCAGGCCCAGCATTCTATTCATTGAGCCACCAAGTTGTCTCTTAAATACTTATAAATAAAAAGAGTGATGATATTTGCACAGACAACTTTACACAGTTTTTTTTGTATGGAAAGTGCTTGTAGATTTTGAAAATCTATAACATTACAGGTTATTTTTCTAGAAAGTAGGCTCCAAGAGAGCAGGATCCCATATGATCTAAGTTTTGTATCTTCCCTACAACTTGGCATAATGGCTACATGCTAGGCTAGGCACCGTACCTGTAATTTCATAGGTATAGAGAATTCCCAAATGAGGAAGCCCCCTCAAACAATTCAGCCAAGATCTTTCTGTGCACCTTTACTCCTAGTTTCCTAAAGCAATGAATGGGGTTAAGTGACTTCACCTAACGTGACAGTGCTGGCATTTGTCAAAGTCATGGCTTGAATCTTGATCTTCCCTACTCTGAGGTTACCACTGCTCCAAAATGTCTTCACCCCTGCATACCATATTTGTTTAAACCCATCATTGAGTAGATACATGTATGCATGCATGCATGATTGACTGTATGAAAGCACCTGCTTTGGTGGCTAGCATTTCTACTCATATTCTAATACTCAGTTCAATGTTTTTTAAGCATAGATGCTCAAGTGTACTCTGCTAGTTCCCCATGCATGATTGTAGTTGAAAAGATTCCTGCTTCACCTGCATTACTTTGTCCACTGCTTATACATTTAGCCTCCTACCTCCTGGCCCAGCAGCATTTATAACTGGTGTTTACCACTTATGGCAACTGCTGAGGATCTCCTATTCTCAGAAATTGCCCTGGTCTGCAAGCCAAAATATGCAAAATTGTTAAAAGTTATGTTTCACAATGACCTTGTACAGTATCTATTAAGGTTGCCCATTTTGACAGTTGCTTAGATATACCAATCTTGTGTCTGTATCACGTGTGACCCAGTCTTAAAGCTGAGTTGTGACATGTATGATTTCCAGGCTGATGGAGCTGATAATTAGAGACCCTTCTCTCTAGCAATTTGTTTAAATATAGTTCTTAGGTATTACTGATGAACCTAGAAGAAAAGCTTTATGTGATACCAGATCATAGTCCATTGTTGTCCCTCTTGGATACATTCAAATTAATTCATTTCAGCAGTCATCATGTGCCTATATGTGCAAGACACTAAAGTATGATTAGTACTTTTTGCCCTGAAGTTTACATTTGACTGTATGTATATACAGAATGTACACAAATGCATAAAAACAAGATTTGGTTGAGAAGGAATAGGGCATAAAGGGGAGATTAGGAAAGGCTTCCTTTATGAGATGGCGCATGAGTTGAGAGGAAGTTAAGGATTCTGAAGACGAATGTGAGGAATTGCGTTCCAGATCGAGGTTACCACTGCTCCACTGCTCCAGATTGTGGGATTTTAAGGCTTTTAGAGGTAGGGAGATGGTATGGTTATAGGATCATAGATGTAGAACTGGGAGGAACCTCAGTGGTCAACTAGCTCAACCCCCTCATTTTACAGGTGAGGAAAATGAGGCACAGAGAGACTGAGTGACTTCCTCAGAGTAACATAGACAGTAGGTAGGATGCCAAGTTGGGAAGCAGCAAGGTAGCCAGTTTGACTGGAATGTGATTGGGAGATGTTTGAAAAGGTAAGTTGGAACCAGATTGAGAAGTGCTGTAAAATGCTAAACAGAGAGTGTATATTTTCTATTAAAAGCAATAAAGAGCTACTAAGGATGCTTGAGGTTGTTGTTGTCCATCCTTCATTCAAAGAGGACCAATGACATTAGGAGGGTGACATCTTGACTTGCCAATGAATTGACTTTAAGTGAGGCAGAGCTGTGTGAAGTCATCAGCCTCACTCCCTCCTCCAGAGTCATTTGAGTCCATTGGCAAGTCATAAGCCAAGACTTTTGGTAATAACTCAGGATGCAATGGATGACCTTGGCCTTTCTAAATTAAGTCATCATGGAGAATTCACCTTTGCCTCTCTGAATCTCAGATTCCTTTTCTGCACTGCTGTTGGTTCCTTATAACTCTGTGATACACACACACACACACACACACACACACATACACATACATTTATGTGTGTGTGTTAAACTTAGCTGGATTCAATGATGCAGTGGCTCATGTGATCGCTGTGTAAATCTGAGAAAATTACTTAGAGAAAATCTATGAGGGACTTATTTTTCTTCGTAATGAGAAAACTTAGTATTATGTGATTATATTAATAACTAATTATTAACTTGTGATCCATTTTTCCATGAAAGCCCAACTTCTGTTAATGTCAGTCTGAAGGGCATGGCTTACTGATGAGATTGTTCCTAGACCTCAAGGCCAGGACTCTACCCGACTAGGAGACCCATTTCTGCCTAGAGTATAAAGAAAATCCAATCTGGGGGAACCCTTACTCTCAGGAAAGGAACCCCTGTCCTTGGTCCCCTCTCTTATAGTTTAGGGTGACTCAGCTTGTGAAGGAGAAAACCAGCCAGAGAGGTCTCAATGGAGATGGCTTCTCCCTGTCCACATTGCTTGGAGGCTGCTGAGTCTCATGATTAAGCCATGTTCTCAGCAGGAGGAGCAAAGACTTTTAATTCACTTTCTTATTAAATGTCCACCAATCAAGGTTGATTTTTACTTGTCAGAGGAATTCCCTTACAAAAGTCATTCAAGGCATTTCAAGGTCTCCTTTGGCATCTTTGGTTACTGAAACCATTGACCATAAATTTGTTGATTGCTGGCCCGACTAGTAAATTGATTATTAATCACCTAGAAACTCTGTCTCTCAGGAGTTTTCATTCATCTCAATAATAAAGTGAGGCTTTTGTCTGGGCTTCTTAAACTTTTTCTACTTGTGACCCCTTTAGTGCTTCTTAAACTGTGAGTCACAACCCCATATGGGGATAGATGACCTCTAAGTTCTCTTTCAACTCTAAATCTATGATCCTTACTTAAGTAAACATTAGGAAGGTTAATTTTTCTTGGAGATTTAATCATAGGATCACAAATGTGGAGAGGGAAAGGTCTTGGAGGTTATCCAATCCGAGCCTTGAATTTTATAAATGAGGACAATGAGACCTAGAGAGGTTGTGACTTGCTTATGTTCACACAGGTAGTAAATATCAGAGATAAGTTTGATTTCAAGTCCCTTGACTCCAGGGCCATTAATCTTTCAAATGATTTTGGTATCATACTGACTTCCTCAAACCTTTGTTAACTCATATACAAGCCTACCTTCTAATGAAATTCTGGCCATCTGTTGGATCTGGACGTTATGTCATGGATCCCCCTCATCATAAATTTACTTTTTGCCAAAGAAAAGTCCATAGGATCAAAGGGTCATAAATCTGGAAGGGACTCCATATGTCATCTAGTGTAACCCCTTCAATTAATAGAAATTAAGGCCCACCCATAGGAGTATGACTTGCTTAAAATCACACAGGGACAGGCACTTCTATCTTTAGACTCTAAACGCAGTACACTTAAATTGTCTTCTGACATTTATTCAGTTAGGTCCAACTCTTTTTGACTCTTTTTGGGGTTTTCTTGGCAAAGATACTGGAGTGGTCTGCCATTTACTTCTCCAGCTTATTTTACAGATGAGGAAACTGAGGCAAACAGTTAAATGAATTGCCCAAGGTCATACAGCTAGTAAGTGTCTGAGGCCAGATTTGAACTAATAAAGATGAGTCTTCCTGACTCCAGTCCCAGCACTCTATTCACTACACCACCAAGCAGCCTTCTTCTATTACATATTGTTTTCCTTCAAATGATTAATATTCTCTGTCTGTCTGTCTGTCCCTCTCTCTCTGTCTCTGTTTCTTTTCAAATCAACATAGTTTAGCTTGGGAATGTAATAATTCCATATGTGAAATCCTTAATATTCATTTAGCAGAATGATTTCTTTGGAAGACATATATGTTTGCTTTTTAAGCTTAACTTAACCTTTTTAGGAGGAATTTGGATCCATTGAGCACCTCTTAATAACCAAGCATCTGGGGACAGCTAGGTGGCACAGTGAGTAGAGCACTGGCCTTGGAGTCAGAAGGACCTGAGTTCAAATCTGGCCTCAGACACATGACACACTTACTAGCTGTGTGACCTTGGGCGAGTCACTTAACTCCAATTGCCCTGCCCTCCCCGTTCCAAAAAAAAAACAACCAAGGATCTGTAACACCCAAGGATCTGTAAATGTTCTCAAATGTAATTCATGTTTCAAAACAGTGTCAGCTCTCTCCTTTCTATTAAGACAAATTTTTGAAGGACAGGAAAGTAAATTACTGACATTTTAGACCACCAAGCCTTGATAAAGTGCTGCTTCAGTTAGCACTGTTAACGAAGGCACATGCAAAATGACATTACATCTTATTAAAGATTATTATAGAAAAGTGCTAAGGTATTGGTGAACATAACGAAGAGATTTTAAAAACCCAACAGATCTAAACTGTACTTGAGCAGCGCTGATTAGCATAAAGAATTCTCTAACTCCCTCTCATATGTATAAAAATTAGGAGTGGAAAAGACCTTTTTCTATTCTCTTGTTCATTGCCTAGCCTGAGGTATGCATGATTCTTGTGGTTTTATCAGGAAGGTCGGCATATTTAACTTTTTCCCCAAATGAATTTAATGTTGAATAAATTAGGGACTGGTAGTACTATAATGAAAGTAAGCCCATGACTGAATATTTGCCAAAAAGAGAGTTGTTTAAAGTCACAGTTTGTGTGTGTGTGTGTAGAACAAGGGTAGTGAATTGTTCAGTTCTCACTTTGTCTTTAATTAGCCGACTCAGTGACTTCCAGCAATGTGCTACACTGGTATGTGTCCCATGTTACAGGACAGACTTTTGAATCTTGTTCCTTGCTCCTGGAAAGACTAAAAAACATCATGAATTTGACTTGCATGCTATCCTGTGGGGAGTGTTGGTAGCATTATCCAAACAGCCCTCCCACTGTCTGATTTATTGGTTCAGAAAGAACTTGTACACCTGACCTCCTGAGGGAGCTGCATAGCTGAAATTTGGGTGCCATGATGATAATAACAGTTTGAGAGAAAATGAAATAGGCTATAAAGAGAGAGAAAATGGAAAATATAAACTATTGTACAGTGTCATGTTCATTTACAGTACTATATAAAATAATGAAAATGTTTTTCAATAACCTTTGTTGATTTTTATAATGTGAAATACATTTTATGGAAAAAGACAATGAATGTGGAAAAAAATTAGAAAACTACTTTTAGCATTTCACTTAAAGTTGTGCATTGTTTACCATAGGTTTAGATTAGATGGAGCATAGTTGTGGCCTTAATTCTTCAGAAGTATCATTTCAAAAATCAAATTTTGACTAATATTGACATATGATTATTGATCTTTCAGGGTTCTCAGAGATAAATAGTTATTTGGTACAGTTGATAATAAAAGCATAGAATGAAGAGGCAGCATGTCACAGTCCTCACTTCTATACTTGAATGCCTCTGTGACGCTGGGGAAATCACCTAACTTTTCTGGGCCTCAGTTTCTTTTTATATGAAAAATGAACGGGTCAGACTAGATTATATCCAAGATCCATTCCAGTTCGAAATCTATGATCTTAGGACTGTCTCTCCCTCGTCCAAAAGGAGGCAGCATTCTTTCCCTCAGCCATTTTTATACAACGATATTTAAAGTTTCTGTAATTTTATTAGTTTGGTCTCTTCCACCACTGAGAAATTCAGATGACATTTAAGATTTGCCGAGGACAAAACAAAAAATGTATCACCTTGTGGTCAACTTGGTGATACGTGTCTCTAAACTATGGCTAGGCTTGTCTTTGTAGAATAGTTAATCATCATTGCGGTCCTCAGAGCCTTTCAGGATTGTGAAGGGCTGTCAGAATTCTTATTCGGCCAGCCTCATCTACAGGAAATCAGAGTGATCTGCACAATGAGGCATTGGCGGGGGCGGGGGAGGGCGGGGGGGACACGCACCTTAATGGAGGCATTTCTTTGTCTGTTCCAACTCTGTCTCTAGCCAATATACGTTATCACCTGCACCATGACATACTTAATAGGAAAGAGTACCTATACATATATGCTCTTGGATAGAAATGGAACAAAACAGATTTCTGGTATTACTATTTTTGCCTGTTAAAATTAAAATTCAAAACTTGGTCTCTAGATCAGAGATATTTCACAGATGTTGAGTAGATTGTAGGTTCTTTGAAGGACAGGCCAATATCTTCTCTACTTTTATATCCCTTATATCACCTAGCATAGTGCCTTATAGCTGGTAGGCACTTAATCTTTGTATGCAAACTGTATACTCAAGAAATATGGGCCTGTAAATCAAAGGCTGAATTATATTTATGCAAATATATTTGGTTTTCATCACTGACAGATAAAATGGGGAATAATAGGCACGCTATACTAAGAAACATACCATGAGAGGCAGTGTAGCATAGTGAATCGAGAGATGGCTTCAGAATCAGAAAGACCCTGGTTCAAGTTCTCCCTTTGAAACTTACTGGTTTTGTGACCCTCAGCAAAGTACTTACCTTCCCTGTGCCCTGGGCAACTCTACAAAACAGTAAGCTGCAGAAAGGAACCCTAATGTCCATTGGTAGAGGAATGTTCCTTTATTAGCATTTCTCTCTACTACTGAAGTCATAGGTTCAGAATCCCCCTCTTCACCATACAGAGTTCAAAAAATTTATTATTAATTTATGCTAATTTATTAATATAAATGTAAACTTCATTTTGTTTAACTGTTTTAAAGAATTATGCTCAAAATAACACTTTAGAAATTGCTTAGGAGAGAGACTGTAGTATGCCACTTCACACTCAAGTATTTCACATGAGGTATATACCACAGCTGAAAACCCAGCTGTTGAAATATTGTGACATTTATATAGAGAAATGATCCATACCACAACTCTTAATGACAAATGCATAGACCTAGATTTTTCCAAATCCATAACTAGCATGGGATAGATGGGACTTTGTCTCCAAGTGCTGATACCTGAGAGGACACACTTCCTACAGGGACTACTGCTGCCATTTTTTCTTCATGGTTGTTTGGTGTTACATAGATTAACCACTCCCAGGTAACATGACCCAAACAGTTCTGTTGCAATGGTGCCTCTCTACCAAGGCTCAGCTTCTCCTTAAAGGACTGAGGGCTGAACTCTCTGGGCAGCCATACTCCTCTTCTACCAGTTTGACTGTTGATATGGTTAAGTTTTCCTTTCTTTCTTTGCTCAACTGGATTTTCCCAGCCAGTGGCAGCCCTTAATGTTTAATTCTACAAAGTCTTAATTATTTAGATCAACAACCGAATATCAGAAATAATTGAACTTATTATTCTCCATTATCTAAGATTACATACTTAGAAATAGTTATCTTTAAATGTTATAACAAAGTTATGACAAAGGGCATTTTACATAATCAATCAACCTCAATATATATACATTTATTAAGTGTTTATTACGTGCCAAACACGTTTTGCTGAGGATTAAAAGTAAAAAGAGCTTCTATATTCCTAGTCAGCATAATGTTCTCCACCCTATAAATAAAACAGAGCCCTTGACATATAACAGCTTAAAAATTTGTTTAAAATTTTGGATCACAAATTGGACCAATTAAATGTTGATTATGGCAGCTATCATCCTCCCCAGAGCAATAATTTTTAGTTTTCATCTTAATGAAATGAACAACATAAAATAATTTGTTCCTAGTTGTGGTGGTTGTTCCTGGAGCCTGGTCATTAGGTCACATCATTTGATCGAGCTTACTTTTTATATCAGAACTGGGATTTGAATTGTCTCAGAAATCTATTTTCTTTGCTACTGTATCCTATAATCAAGATATTGGGAATCTCTAAACAAAATAATCTTTGCAGTGCTCTTTTTTTTTAAAAGTTGCACATTTTGGGCTTTTTATCTAGTTGAGGAATTGCTTATTTAACTCATTATGTCTGAGATATAGGTTGTGGGTTTTTTCTTAACCAACAATAACCTGGTTTGTACCTATCATCACATACCACATTGCCACATCACCTTAGATTCATTGAATAGACCAATGACAGTCTAATGACAGGAAAATGATTGAGGGTTAGCTTGTTTTCAAGTTCTACACTTAGAGAATGGCTGAATAAGTTGGGGTATACGATTTTGATGGAAAATTATCATGCTGGAAGGAATGATGAGCAGGATGGTTTCAGAAAAACCTGGGAAGACTTATAGGAACTCATGCAACATGAAGTGAGCAGAACCAGGACACCATTGTACACAGTAACAGCAGCACTGTAATGACGATTAACTGAGGGGCAGCTACTCTGATCTACTAAGCTACTCTGATCAAGATAACGATCCAAGACAATTCCAAAGAAGCCCTGATAAAAATGTTTTCCACTTCCACAGAGAGAACTGGTACACTCTTGAGTGCAGATTGAAGCTCCTTTTTAAAAATTTCTTTATTTTCCTTGCTTTTGGGGGGAGGGAGGGCATTTTGTGACATGGCTAAAATGGAAATATGTTTTGCATGACTTCACATGTATAATTGAAATTACTTCCCTTCTGAAGGGTTATGGAAGGGGCAAGAAAGAGGGAGAAAATTTGGAACTCAAAATTTTGAAATATCAGTGTTAACTTTTTTTACATATAGCTGAGAAATTTTTAATGAAATAAATAGGAATATGTTTAAAAAATAAAGTACTATATTTACTAGGATCATAGAATTAGACTGGGTCCATGTAGCCAATTCCTGGTCCTACAACATCTTTTTAAGGAGTTATTTATTTAGCCTCTGGTTGAACAGCTCTAGCGTTGGGGGGCTCATTGTTTCCAAAGGCAGTGGACAATTCTAGTTGGTTAAACACTTCTTGTACTTCAGTCCTTACATGGCCCTATAATCTCAGTGATAAAGATGTTCTCTCCAATGAATGCCCATACATGCCTTCTCATCCTGTGAAACTCATCTATATCATTACATTAATCCCATCAAGAAATCCAAAAAGATTCCTCTTTGGACTGAGAAAAATGTGTCTCCCTGTGACTTTTGCCCACATGCTCTTAGTTCTAGCCATCGGAGACACAGAAAATGTCTAATTCCTCATTCACACGATAACTTTTTAGGTTTTTTAAAATAGGTACCAGTTCTGATGTGTCATGTCTCCTCTAAGCCTTCACTCATTCATTCTTTCACCAAATATTTATTGTTTATGTAAGTATGAAACACTGTCTTAGGACTTCAATATGATCCCTCACCTGCATTGTCACCCTGGAATCTCCCTCAGTATCTGGGGCCTCTTCAGCCTGGAACTCCATTTTCTATGCCGTCTGCCCCCATTAGAATGTAAGCTCCTTGAGGTCAGGGTTGATCTTTCTTTTTTCCTGAATCAGTATCCTCAGAACTTAGCACAGTGCCTGGTACAAAGTAAATGCTTAATAAATACTTGTTGTCTTCCTTTGTACTGTAGAGCCAACATAAAACAGATCATCTCCTGTCCTAATTTCCACATGATGTTACTTTAGCTTACCATTGTAACAGCCTACAAGACTTAACGTAAGCTGTGGGGACCTCTGAGCAGCTATGTGGTGCAGTAGATAGAGTGCCAAGCCTATCTTCCTGAGTTCAGATCTGGCCTCAGACACTTAATAGCTGTATGACCCTGGGCAAGTTACTTAATACTATTTGCCTCAGTTTCCTCATCCGTAAAATAAGTTGTAGAAGGAGTTGCTGAACCACTGTAGTATCTTTGCCAAGAAAACCCAAAATAGGATGCTGAAGAGTTGAAAATCTTTTTGTTTTATTGTTTTGAATTGTTTATGTAACCTGCTTACCTTCTATCTCTTACATTATCTAAATTTTTAGTGCCTAATTCCCTTGTTTTGATTCATTAAGCCTTAGTTGTTGCCTGTGCTACAATGTTTGATCTTTATTGGTTCATTCCTTGGGTCTACAAACTGATTAGTATATCTGTGGTGACTTAGGCTGCATGGTCTATAAAAAGTTTGCACCCACTTTCATTCCTTGGGTAACCTCAGCCAAGGGCCCTCAGTTACAAATGGTGCTCAGGTATCTCTCAGTGGGCAAAAACTCCAAAGGTATCTAAGACACTTGTGTGTGAACTTGTGTGCATACATTGTGTACTGTCACATTGTATGAACACTAAATGTGGCCTAAGAGGTCAAACCAACTTATAAACTGCTTTCCTTGTCTACAAGATGACAATAGATTACTGTTATTATCCAGCCAGTGTAATATGTGTTACATCCGTTAGGTGGCACTGCACTCAAGCCACCAACCAAATGGTCTCATCAGAGTCTCTCTGGCACATGAATAGGAGAACCTCTTATCCTACCATGCCACTTGGTGGAGGCATTGAACAATTTAAAGCTTGCCATTCAGGTTCATAATTTAGCTAGGGGAGGATATAGAATATTGCCTGCACATTATAAATAGGAAATCTATGGCTCTAGCTTGTATAACTTTCATCTGGAATTTCTCAATGATTTCCTATATTTACTGGACAAAGGTACTCAACCAACTGTGGCCACACTGTTTATTTGACATAGCAAAAATGAGAGGAAATGAGTAGTTAAGACTCCTACATGATGTCTCTACCCTACTTATCTCCCACAACTTCCTCTCATACCCACAGGTTGTGGAAAGGATTAAAATAATGTTTTACATCCTAGGGCACATATCTCAGGCTCAGGAACTATGCCAAAGGCAAGAAAGGGAAGAAGTACAGGGGAAAGAGAGCTATTTCACTAGCCCAGGGGGTTTTAAATTGCTGATAGTTCCTGCAAGTCGAGATTTGCCTTTGCTACATGGATTTCCACTGTCTCTACGTATTTAGGCCCCCTGAATTTGAGGAGTGATGGTCTTTGTTCTCAGCTCCTCATTCTCTCCTTCTGGCCAGCAGAAGATGGAGTTACAGCTTATAATGGTCTCAGATGCAAAGCCAGTTGCCACTCACCTGCAAGATGCTTAGAGAACCTGGCTCCAATGGCAGCTACTGGGTACTCCATTTCCCCATAGGGTTGACAGGGAAACCCATATCTCAAGAACTCAGCTTGATTGTTGTGGTTCATGTCCCCCTCCCAGGCTCCCAGCTCCCATGCCCTGCACAACAGAAAGGAAATCTGAACCTGAAGAGGAGTGTTCCTTATTCCTCAGGCCACAGGAGTAATAGCAGTCTATGGCTGATGCTATCTACGTGGACTGTCTCAAACGAGAGGTCATTATTATCCACTCACAGGTCTTGTAATTTCCCAATGTCTGACAATTTTGTTTCCTCCTGTGAGAATTTTTTGGGGCCCTAGGCTCCCCATAAAGATAAAACAGCATTGTAGATACAGCCATATCCATGCTTCTAAATATCTCAGAATTCAAGAATCTTGAGAGTTTAGGGGTGGTGAGAGTTTAGAGACAGTCAGGTAGCACAGTGAATAGAATAGGGAACCTTGAATCAGGAAGATGTGAGTTCAAATCCTACCACAGACATTTACTAGTTGTGTAGGCCCTGGGAAAATTACATAACTTTACTTGGCCTCAGTTTCCCCATCAGTAAATTGAGGATAATAACATCTATCTCCCAGGGTTATTGTGAGGATCAAATGAGATAGCATGTGTGAATACAGCACTTTCCGATACTTAAAGTGTTATATAAATGCTAGTTACCACACCACAAGCAGGCATTACATCCATTTTTTCTGAAGGTATTCAGGGTAATCAGGCCTTCCTACTTCTTACTGGGATTTACACCATTGTGAAATACTGTGTTGCCCTTTGCATGCAAATAACAGTGAAATTATGTGTCTGGTTTCACTCTCACTCTTCAGTGCCAGTAAGGTTTATTTTTGCATAGATAGGCGGTTTTAATGAGGGTGAGATATGATTGTCTTTGGTCCTCCAGCCATGCTTCTTTGAGTTTCCTTCAGGGAACATCTGGGTCTGGTAGCCATATGGCACACAACAAAGGCCGGAATTCATTGATATCACCTCATATTCTTTCTTCACTGCTGGATCTAATGATGATGTGGTTCTTCTCTTTGCCAAAGCAAGCTCCTCTACTTACACATTTGATCCCATCCCTTCCTATATTTACCAGATTGCCCTAATAAACACCCTCAACCTCCAATATTTAATGTCCTCCTATCAACTGCCTCCTCTGCTGTTTATAGACATACTCTGACCTGACCCTACCCTTCCATTAATCAATAATCTTATGTCTTCCCTCCATTTGTCAAACTCCTAGAATGTTTGCAGTTATTGCCTCTACTTCCTTTATTCTCACTCATTTTTCAATGCTGTGTAAGTCTGACTTCTGACTTGATCAGTGAAGCGAAATTGAACCATCTAAACTTGCCTCTGATCTCTTAAAGGCCAAGAGCTTTTTCTTTAATCCTCATCCCTTTTTACCTCCCTGTACCATTTGACATTGTTCACCACTGTCTCCTCCTGGATACTCTCTTATTGGATTTGCATGACATTATTCTCCCTTGACTATCTTACTTGCTTGAACACTCTTTCTCTGGCTCTCTTAGCTGTGGGTATTCTCTTATGCTCTACCCTGGACCCTCTTTTATTCTCTCTCTCAGTGATGTCATCAACTTCCAAGATTTCAGTTATTATCTCTATGTCAAAGAATCCTAGATCACCATCCTCTCTCATGTGCTCCAGCCCTGCATCAAAAACTGTCTAATGGACATTTTGAACTGAACGTCTCATAGGCATCTTAGACTCAGCTAGTCCAAAACAGAACTTATTACCCTTCCCTCCATCTTTCAAAATCCTCTATTACCATGGAAGGCATCATCAGCTCCCTTCCAGTCCCACAGACCGACAACCTCAGAGTCATAAGCAACTACTCATTCTGTTTTAACCCATGTATCTAATCGCCTTGTCTTGTTAACCACATCTACAATATGGCACTCACGTGTCAAGCCATCTTACTAGATACTTATAATTCCCCTTGTAGACTATTGCTATAGTCTCCCAATTGTTTTGTTTCTCATCACACCCTCTCCCCACTATAATGTAACCTCCACATATTCGCCAAAGTGATACTACCTCAAAAATATCCCTGACAAGTGAATACACACAATCATTTGATTTTAATTCTTTTAATGATTTAAGTGAAGAGTAATGTCCTGAGTCATATTATTCCATTTTTGACTACTCTGAGTGTTAGAGCTAGTTTTCCTTGCATCGAACCCAAATCAGCTTCTCTACAACTTTTCTCCATTGTTCTTGGGTAAGCCTTCTCGAGCCAAGCAGAGCAAATCTAATACCTTTTTTATGTGGTCATCCTCCAAAAACTTGCGTATAGCTAATCATATCCCTTCTAAGACTTCCCTTCTCGGAGTTAAAAATCCCCAGTTTCTTTAACTTATCCTTGTGTGAGATGGTATAGTACCCTTCACCATCCCAATCACCCTCCTAGAGATTTATCAACATGTTTTTTCTAAAATGTGGCCTCCAGAACAGAACACAGTCCTTCAGATTTTCTTTGATTAGCAAGAGTGGGACTTTCATTTCCCTTATTTGGAATATTATGCCTCTAAATGCAGCCTGACCTCACATTTATTGTTTCTGTGGGGTTTTTTGGTTGTGGTTGTTTTTGGTCGTTGACATACAGAAGCTGTAGTCCACCGAATGCCTTGAACTTTTTCTTAAAAAAATGCTTTTGATACCTCATATCTTCATATCACCGCTATTTCTGAGAAAAAGACAAAAAATGTCCCTCTCCCCTCCAGACTGAACCCTTCTTGGTGGCAAAACAAACACACAGAAAACAAAATACATTCAATATAATGATGACATTTGACCATATATACAACATTCTGACTTAGCAGTCCCTCTCCTTTTTGTCATAAGAAGGGAGGTATGTTTCATTATCTGTTCCTTGGAACCTTTGTTAGCTTCTCAATTACTTCCTCTTCAGCTTTCTTTTCGGGGCTTTTCCATTTTACATTGGTGTGGTTATGCATATTGTGTTCTAATTTTATTCTGCATCAGTTCATATGAATCTTCCCACATAACTCCAGATTCGGGCCACTATCCTGAGTTGGGTAATTATTCTTAAAGGGGAAAACTCTCAGGTTTAGACCCAGTTCACAGGAGCCCAGTCTTTAGAGGGGCACTGAGCCATGAGTTACATAGTACTGAGCCATTAACTACTGAACCTTGTGGTCCAGTCATTTGAACATTTCTGAGTATTTCCCAGCAATGATACCATGAAAGACTTTGTCAAATGCTTTGCTAAAATCTGGGAAAACTATGCCTATAACATTCTTTTGTTCTACCAGTCTGATAACTGTCAAAGGAGAAATGAACTGTTAGGTCTAACACACTGCTTGATAAAACCATCTTGGCTTTTTATGACTGATCTTTCAGTTTTTAGGTTTTTATTAACGATTCTTTTACTGATTTGTTCTACAATTTCATCAGGAATCAAAGTCAAACTCTTTGGCCTTTATTTTATAAAATCTACTTTCTTTTTTTCTATTTAATTGGGTTAATTGCCTTTAAGCAGGGAAACACATTCATGTTAGGGAGATCTTAAAATGTTGCAAATGTCACAAGTAGCTATTAGAGTGGTGTGTGCGTATGTGTATTTTAGCTGCCTCTTTTTCCAGTATCTATATGGAATTATTATAGGGTATTTAAGAAAGATACATGGGCATAAAGGGACAAAAATCAGACAAAATTCATTACCCATTTATATTCAATTGTATCTTATTAATCTTTTGGTAGATATTATGTTTACTAAAGTGACTTAAAGGAACATTTATCTTTAAGTTCTTGTTATTAGGACTAAAGGAAACACCATAAAGTCACCTTTCCTTGTGATACCAACGTACCTGAAATGTTTTCTAAGTCTCTAAAGACTGGTTACTCATGGTGATCTGGACAATCTATTATGAAAAAAAAAATCAGTAGTAATTATTACCAGTTCTGATTTGTCTTTCTTTCTTTCTGTGGCAGCCCTCAGCAATGTGTGCTTATGTTACACTAACTCAAGTTTTACAATTTGATCCTATTTATTTTTTTAGGAATTAGCCCAAAATGACCCATTAGAATATGAATACGAGTATGCTTCTGTTACTGATTTTGAAGGCAGCTAACAAGTACCATTAAGGTAGCTAGTTGGTACAATGGATAGAACACCAACTCTGAAGTTAGGAAGACTTGAATTGCAGTTCTACCTGAAATGCTAGCTGTGTGACCCCAGGCAAGTTACTTAACCTCTGTCTGCCTCAGTTTCCTTAACTATAAAAAGGGGATAATAGGATTGTTGTAAGGATGAAATGAGATAATACTTGTAAAGTGCTTTGTAAACTTTAAAGGACTACACAAATGCTATTATTATTTATTCTTTACAACTTGTAGCAATTGCTAGATACCCCCAGGGCTGTTGTAAGGATAACATGAGATGATATTTGCAAACTTTAAAGGAGTATACAAATGTTAGCTATTACTATTATTTTTTTCTTCTTTATAGTCCGTAGGGATTGCTAGATGAGAAATTCAATGTAAGATCTTCCTCAATGTACTTAACATACAGTATTTTATTCTCAGATACGCTACTGCAACTATCATTTTTCCTTTCCTTTATTCCTAGTTGAAGGCAACGAAGACCACTCAAGTTACTGTTCCTCTTCCCTTGGGAATGTTGTGCAAAACAAGATGATTTAGGGAATAATTTAATTCCTTTTTAACTAATAGGTCTGAATCCTTCAACAATGAGAAGAGTTTACAGCAAGATTGCTTGCGTTGTGCCACTGTAGCATAGAAGGAAACTTAAAAGTCAACTAATTCCTCATTTTACAGATTAAAAAAATGAGACCCAGAGAGATTATATGACTTGCCCAAGGTCACACAGATAGTAAATAGCAGATCTGGGATTGGAGGTCGGTTTTGATTTTAAATCCAAGTTTTAGATTCTTGGTTGGAATTGTCCTAATTTTCTTTATTTTCTCTCCTCAATTAGTAGCTTCTCATGCCTTTTAAGATAGCTTATTTTAAACATAGTATAGTTATCTCTAAATATGTCAATTCTTGAAATATATTTAATATTTGCGTCTTTACTCAACTATACTTATTTATAATTTATTTGTCATGTATAATTAGATATTAACAGTATATAATCAAATGTGATATAATTATTGTCCATGTAAGTACACATACATGCACATATACATGCATGCATACATATATACACATATCCATGTGTGCATGCATACGCGCGTGTGTGTGTGTGTATAAATGGTGCAGTGGATAGAGTGGTAGGCAGGAAGACGTAAGTTTAAATGCAAATTTGAATCAAATACTTATTAGCTGTGTCAACCTAGGCAAGTCACTTAACCTCTGTTTGCTTCTGTTTCCTCATCTGTAAAATGGGGGTAACAATAACATCTACCTCCCAGGGTTGTTGTGAAGAATAAATGAGATTGTAAAGTGCTCAGCATGGTGTCTGGCATATACTAAGTGATATATGTTAGTTTTGTAAAATACATACATGTATATAACATACAGTTAGTAAATATATTACATTTATACTTTATGATACTGTTAAATATATTAATATTTCCCCAATATATCATCTTGCATTGAATTATTTCTTATA
>CM053622.1:218019558-218024558 GCA_028646595.1 Phalanger gymnotis | reverse complement strand
TGTGGGTTGATGTATTCATGCCTTGTTTATTTGTGAAATGAACAAAAATCAGTAAGCAGGCATGAACAGAAATTTGGCCACACAATCAATTGTACTTTTTTTTTTCTCCAGTCTTCCAAGGACCTTGCAAGGAAATTCGCTGAACTAGGTCTAAGCTGTAAGCTGCCTTTAGAAAAAAAAAAAGTCATTAGAGGATGCACCAAATTGTGACATTATGCCCTTAAGCCAAAATAACACTGAATGGAGTTCCTACCTCGCATTAACCTTCTGAATAAGGGTCTTCGATTTGATAGCAGCTCTTGTCAGAGACAAGTGGGCCAACAGGCCAATAGAGGAAGAAAACTATCAACTCTGCTAACAGTTTAGCCGTTGTGTTCAAGTTTTGACAATGCCCTTCCATAGACTAATAAAAAGTATTTCTAAGTCATCTTAATGCTTTAATGGATTATGTGGCATATGCATGAGACATATTTACAACAAAGCTTTTTTTCTCATCCCTCCAACTTGTATGAGTCTTCTCTTCTCAACTACCTCTATTTATCCCCATAACTACCTCATATTTGTTTTATATTTCCTTCTCACATTTATACACTTTTATATCTATGCATTGTCTCTTCCAATGGAATGTAAGCTCCTTGAGAGGAGACACTGTTAAATATGGTGTCCTTATAGTGTCCAAGGCCCAATGCTCTATAGGCCTTACATATAGCAAGTGCTAAATCAGTCAGTAAATATTTATTAGGCACCTACCACACGTCAGCTAGGTGGTGCAGTAGATAGAACACTGAACCTGGAGACAGAAAGATTCATCTTCCTGAATTAAAATCTGGTCTCAGACACTTATTAGCTGTGTGACCCTGGGCAAGTCACTTAACCCTGTTTACCTCAGTTTCCTTATCTGTAAAATGAGCTGGAGAAGGAAATGGCAAATCACTCCAGTATCTTTGCCAAGAAAATCCCAAATGGGGTCATGAAGAGTCAGAAATACTGAAAAAAGGACTGAACGACAAAATCAGCAAAATGCTGAGAGCTGTCTATATTAAATATCACTTCCAAAATGGGATGGCTACCAGTATGATGAAATAAAACTTTGACTAATATAATAAAACTTTATTTAGTAGAAGATGTACTTTTAGGCTGTGTTACCAAATGTAAATTATAGACACATTTAAACAAATTATAGAACATTTGGCTATGTAGTCAAACAAAACAAATAATTACAGCCTTGGAACATGCTGCTGCTGCTGATGATGATGATGATGGTGATGGTGGTGGTGGAGGTGGTGATGGCCAGCATTTATATAGTGCCTATTATGAGCCTGTCACTGTGCTAGGCACTTTTTACAAATATTTCATTTGATCTTTACAATAACTCTGCAAGATAGGTCGTATTATTATCCTTACTTCACAGCTGTGGAAACTGAGGAAGATAGCAGTTAAGTGGAATGCCGAGATTCACACAGCAAGTAAGTGTGTGAAGCTAGATTTGAATGCAGGTCTTCCTGACTCCAGGCCTGGCACTCTATCCTCTGTACCACCTAGCCTCCTATTTAAATTACTTGCTCTAAGAAAACTCTGTCAATAGGCCTTTGGTAAGTGCTTACTATGAGCTATATACTTCATAAAGCTCAGGGAATACAAAGAAAGGCAATATATGGTCCCTGCTCTCAAGAAACTCACAATCTAACAGGGCAGGCAACATTTAGATGTCTGTACATATAAGATGTATGCAGTATAAATGAAATTAATCTCACAATGAAGGGTCTGAGAAAAATGGGGAATGGGAAAAGGAGAAGATGTAAAGCAGAAGGTGAGCTTTCAATGGAGTCTTAAATGAAGCCATGGAGGCTAGGAATCAGAAATGAGAAGGGAAAATAATAGGGGGACAAGCTATGTAAATTCATGGAAACAGGAGACGCTATTGTTTGCAGTCACTATAAGAAGGCCAGGATAACCTACTAGGGTATGTGTATATAGAATAAAGCATAGGTTAAACGTGAAAGGTCAAAGGTACCAGGTTGTGAAAGGCTTAAAATGCCATACAGAGCATTTTCTTTTTATTTGATCTTGGAACTAATAGGGACCTATTGGAGTTCAGTGAGTTGAAGGTAGCATAGGCAGTCCTATATTTTAGGAAAATAACTTTGGCAGCTGAGAAGTGGGAAAAAGATTTGAGTTAAGGAGAATAATAAAAAATAATTCAGATAAGAGGTGATGAAATCTTGTGTAGGGTTGTTTGCTGTGCGAATGATGAGAAGATGACATATGTTATGAAGGTAAGAACAATACGGATGCAATCTTGAGTAGCTGGAAAAATGGTGGTGTCATTGGGAGAAGGGAAGAGTTTGACGGGGAAGAAGATAACTTCTGTTTTGGATATGTTGAGTTTGAATATCTTCTACTAGATGTGCACAAGATACTGGGAGATTGAAGCTCAGGAAAGAGATTAGGTTTAGATAGACTGGTCTGGGAAAGCACTATCAATTTAAACAACTAATAAAATTTGAAGGTTGGTAGAACATGAATGCATGAACCAAGCAAATGCAAAAGGATTTAATAAATGCTTACTGTGTGACAGGTATTTTGCTAATCAGTGGGTATCTCAATACAATCAAGATAGTCCCTGTCCTCAAGTAGTTTATATTCTAATAGGGAAGACAATAGATAAAAAGGAGTATTTGCTAGGAAGGAGTGTTTGTGAGTTGTTTGTGTATTGATTTGTATATATCTTTCCAATATTTATTGTTACAAAATCTCAATTTTTTGTCTAGTTTTTCGTCTATGCATTTTGTAGACTTGTGAGTTTAAAACTAATATTCTTGGAGAAAACTGAAGTTAGAGGTCCAGAAAAAGCTATTAGGCAGCTCTGAAATTTGCATATACTATCTGCTGGGCTCATCAGAGGTGAATGATAGTTTTCACCCCACTTAGTTACAAGCCAATCTAGATGCAGTTATTTGCATAAGCAATTTGATTGGCAAACATTGCTCTACACCTCCATATTACAAACTTTTGAGGAACGGAAACTCTTTAGTTATTTTCAGCACAATTTAAGATTATAATATCCTTGCCTACAATCAACTATAGAAGTAGTAATAAAGGAGAAAACAGATGTGACTAGAGATGGAAAGACAAATAGGAGAACAAATGTTTTAACATTTCTTGACAAGGTTATGTGAAAATATGGACTAGAGTGGCATTGTCAAAAGTGGAGGCAGCTAGGTGGTGTTGTTTTTCTTTCATTCTCGAAGAGGACCCATGGTCCTAGAGTTAGGAAGACCTAAGTTCAGTTCTGGCCTTGAACATTTACTAGCTGGATAACCCTAGCAAATCATTTCACTTCTATCTGTCTCAGTTTCCTCAGCTGTGGAATGAGGATCAGAATAGCACCTACTTTCCAGATTGTTGTGAGGATCAGTTCAGATAATACTTGGATTTAATTACCATCCTTATGTCAGTGATTCTTAAATCTACATAACCTCTTTGCTGACCTCCAGTTTCTCTCATTCATCAGTCTTTCAGACATCTAGAAGTGGAATTTAACATGTCCAAGGGCCAGAGACAAGATGGTGGCTAGAAAGCAGGGACTGGCCTAAACTTCTCCCCCAGGACCCTCCAAACACCTATAAAAATGGCTCTGAACAAATTATAGAACTGCAGAACCCACAAAATAGCAGATGGAAGCAAGACTCCATCCTAGGACAGCTGGGTAAGTTCTAACACACAGAGCTGGGAGCAGAGTGGAGCAGAGCCCAACATGGGCTGGGCCAGGACCAACCAGAATGCGAGCCAGGTGGAACAGGCCCTAGCACCCTGAATCAGTGAGCTGTGGCAGTTACCAGACTTCTCAACCCACAAACACCAAAGACAACAGAGAAGGTTAGTGGGAAAAGCTGTGCGGACAGAATGAAAGGAGTTCATGGTTTGGCCACCTCCTCAGGGGTGCGGAAGTGGTGCAAAAGTGGTGCAGCTCTGAGGAACTACAGCTGCAGTTGCTTCCTGCCCCAGGCCCACCTGCTGGGAGGAATTAAGTGGTGGATCAGAGGGGGAGTGCAGAGCCTGCTCAGATCTAAGTTGGGTCAGGGTTGGTGGTTCTTGGGGGAGGAGGAGCACTGGTGTGGCAGAGCTGGTTGTGTAGAAATAGCTCTGAAAACAACAGCACAGCCCCTCAAGCATGAGACAAAGTATTGTCTACTCTACAAGCAGTCATACCCTGATGAAAAACTCAAGGGTCAAGTAGTTGGCTGGGAACATGGCCAGGCAGTCAGATTCAGACCCAGACTTTGGAATCTTTCTTTGGTGACAAAGAAGACCAAAACATACAGCCAGAAGAAGTCAACAAAGTCAAAGAGCCTACAACAAAAGCCTCCAAGAAAAACATGAACTGGTCTCAGGCCATGGAAGAGCTCAAAAACAATTTGGGAAAGCAAGTTAGAGAAGTAGAGGAAAATTGGGAAAAGAAATGAGAGTGATTTGAGAAAACCATAAACAGCAAGTCAATGACTTGCTAAAGGAGACCTAAAAAATATTGAAGAAAATGACACCTTAAAAAATAAACTAACTCAAATGGCAAAAGAGTTCCAAAAAGCCAATGAGGAGAAGAATGCCTTGAAAGGCAGAATTAGTCAAATGGAAAAGGAGGTCCAAAAGACCACTGAAGAAAATGCTACCTTAAAAATTAGACTGGAGCAAGTGGAAGCTAGTGACTTTATGAGAAATCAAGATATTATAAAACAGAACCAAAAGAATTCAAAGTGAAATATCTCATTGGAAAAACCACTGACCTGGAAAATAGATCCAGGAGAGAGAATTTAAAAATTATTGGAGTACCTGAAAGCCATGATCAAAAAAAGAGCCTAGATATCATCTTTCAAGAAATTATCAAGTAGAACTGCCCCGATATTCTAGAGCCAGAGGGTAAAATAGAAACAGAAAGAATCCACTGATTGCCTCCTGAAAAAGATCCCAAAAAGAAAACTCCTAGGAATATTGTCACTAAA
>CM053622.1:217990840-218019058 GCA_028646595.1 Phalanger gymnotis | reverse complement strand
TCAAGGAGAAAATACTGCAAGCAGCCAGAAAGAAACAATTTGAGTATTGTGGAAACACAATTAGGATAACCCAAGATCTAGCAGCTTCTACATTAAGGGATCAAAGGGCTTGGAATATGATATTCCAGAGGTCAATGGAGCTAGGATTAAAACAAGGAATCACCTACCCAGCAAAACTGATTATCATGCTCCAAGGCAAAATATGGATTTTCAATAAAATAGAGGACTTTCAAGTTTTCTCAGTGAAAAGACCAGAGCTGAATAGAAAATTTGACTTTCAAACACAAGAATCAAGAGAAGCATGAAAAGGTCTTTTCCAATATGTCCTGTCTTCTTATGTGGCCAGAACTTCAGCCTCAGTATTTGACCTTCCAGTGAATAGCCTGAATTAATTTCTTTAAGTATTGACTGATTTAATCTTCTTGATGTCTAAAGGACTCTCAAAAGTCTTCTCCAGGGCTGACTCAGTGGGTATCCACCCGCACCGCCCTCTCTACTTACCCATCTCAGTAAGTCTTCGGTCGTCACCGGCCTCCGCAGTCCTACCATGGAGGAATAACCAGACAGAGCACCCGAGGTTCTTTCTAGAGGGGTTTATTCTTGCGTAGCTCACAACCCTACTCCCCGAGTTCCGGGGATCAGGGCTTTTTATAGGGCATAGACACCAATCATAGAGCAGTACAGCGAATATTGCCTTATATGGATATGAGCAGACTAAGCGGCATTCGCCAATCACAATCGGTATAGCAAACATTACCTTATAAGGGTGTGTGCAGGCATGCTAAGCGGCTGTGCTTTCCCATCCCTTCCCATCCCGCCCCCAACACAGGGCCACAAATTGAAAGTGTTGATTCTCCAGTGCTCAGTTTTCCTTACAGTCCAACACTCACAGCCATTCATTTCTACTGGAAAATCTATGCCTTTGACTATGGATATGCTAAATTTGAGGTGCCTGGAACATTAAATTTGAAATGTCCAATAGGAAGTTAATGATGTGAGGCTAGAGCTCAGGAGAGAGACCAGGGCTGGATATATAGGTCTAGAGTTCCTCTGCATAGATTTAATCTTAGGGAACCCTATGAATTTGCCAAAAGAAAGAAAGGAAAGTAACATAAAAACCTAGGACAGAGCCTTAGCATAGACTCACAGTTTTGGATTGGGGTATAGGTGATAATGATCCAACCAAGAAGACTAGGACCCAGATATTTATTTATTTCTTGTCCTGATACTTTACATAGATAATGGAATGGAGGGGCAGTGGAAAGGGAATAAAATTTACTAAGCTTCTACTGTGTGCCAGGAACTGTGCTACATGCTTTGTTATTCAGTCGTTTTAGTTGTATCTGACTCTTTGTGATCTCATTTGGAGGCTTTCTTGGCAAAGATACCAGAGTGGTTTGCCATTTCCTTCTCCAGCTCATTAAAGATGAGGAAACTGAGTCAAATAGAGTTAGATGACTTGCCAGGGGTGGGAAACCTGCAGCCTCGAGGCCACATGTGGTCACCCCTGGTCACTTGCCCATAGTCACATAGCTAGGAAGTGTCTACGGCCATATTTGAACTCGGATCTTCCTGATTCCAAGCCTGGCACTCTATCTATTGCACCACTTCATGGCCCTAATCACTTTACAAGAACTCAAATAGGCCTTCTTTACAACCACATGCCATAGTCTTAGTAAAGCTTGTTTTTGGTTGTTTTTTTCTTCCTCCACTATATTTCTCTTTCGTGCATGGGCAAATAAATTTCTTCCAAATGTTAAAAAAATTTAACATGTCCAAAACTGAACTGGTTATCTTTCCCTCTGAACTCTCTCCCCCTTCCTTCCCTATTATTCTTGAGGACAACACCGACCTCCCAGTCCACCAGGCCCGGGACCTGCATGTATTCTCAACTCCTCACTCTCTCATTCTCCACCTTCAGTATGTTGCCAAGGCTTGTAGATTTTTAATTCTGCAATATCTCTTAAATATTTTCTCTTGTCTATAACACTGCTGCCATCATGGTACAGGCCTTTATCACCTCATGCCTGGACTATTGCAATAGCCTGCTAGTGGATCTGCCTGCTTAAAGTTTCTCCCCAGGCCAAGTGATCAGCCCACAAAAGTGATTTTCCTAAAGAACAGGTCTGACCATGTTAGCCCTTTACTCAACAACTCCATCAGCTCCCTATCATCTCCAGGATCAAGTAAAAACACCCATCTCTTTGGCTTTCAAAGACCTTTGTAACCTAGCTCTGCCTTCTAGTCTTCTTACACCTTATATCCCACCACCATTCCTGTTCTCATCAATCCTGTGACACTGGTATCATTGCAGTTCCATGAGCAAGAAACTCCCTACATCAGTTCTGAGCATTTTCTCTGGCAGTCCCCCTATGCCTCCCTCCTCATCTCTACCTATTGGCTTCCCTGACTTAAAGTCCCAGCTAAAATCCTATTTTCTACAAGAAGCCTTCCCCAATCCCTCTCCATTTTAATTCCTTCCCTCTTTAAATTATCTCCCACTTATCCTAAATAGAGCTTGTGTGTTTGTTGTCTCCCCTATTAGATTGTGAGCACCTTGAGATGAAGTCTTTTGCCTTTTTTTGTATACACAGTGCTCAGCACAGTGCCTGGCACATGGCAGGTGCTTGATAAATGCCTCTTTCCTGTGTCTTTTCTTTTTGGGGGAGAGAATTTTTTTTACACGAAAGGAAAGGTGGCTATTATGATTCCACTTTTGCAGCTGGTAAAATGAAGAAAAAAAGGAGTGGAATGTGAGGTAGAAAAAAACTAGAATAAGATGATTTTCAATGAGATCTTAGATTGAATGGTCAGGCTAAGAAGATGTTTACTGTGAGGGAAAAAGATAGTGACCATGTCTATATTCTCACATTTGAGAAAGTTAAGAGAATATAGATTTCCTATTATGTAATCATTGACTATCGTAATGAGAAGGTACTTGAAAGATCATCGAGTCCGATGTTATACCTCCTGACAGTATCCTCTCTATGGTATTTCTGAAAAGAATGGTCATCCAGGCTCTGATTGAACACTTTCAGTAACAGGAGACTGAGAAAGAAGTAGCATAAAGGGGAGGAAAATGAAAGGATAAGTGAAAATTGGTAATAAATCTTTCGCTTTAAAATAAAAGAGCAAAGACAAGTTTAGGTAAGAATTCTGAGGCAGGTTTCATGCCCAGGGGAAAGGAGGGAAAGTTCAAGAAAAGACCACTAAGATACATATCCAATAGATTAAATATATAATTGCCTTTGAACTACAAAGATGGAAAGAATGAGAGCACAGTAGAAGCAAAACAATAGTATATTACTTTAATGAGAATATTAGAAGGGAAAAATGGAAGTGTGATCATTTGAGGATCATTCTATTGCTGGGGGCCAGAGGAAGCCACAGGCAGGGCTAGATTAAACAGTGAGAGCAAGAACGCTAATGATCTTAAAGAAGATCCAGAAAACGAAATTTCCTGCTTGTAAGTACGGAATTGGGGACCTTTGTTTTAGTTCTTTGGGAAAAAATGTCATGAGAGAATAATTCTTTCCCCTCCCCATGAAATAGAAGTGTGTTAGAACCCATCAGAATTTTAACTGATAGAGATGTGTTACTTGCTAAGTTGAAAAAGAAGGTCAAATGAATTAGTACTTGCCCATTGGATTGATATAGTCTGGAAAGACAGTGTTCAAAAAAGGTCAGTCATGGGGACATGCCAAAATATGTATAGCCTGTGAGCCAAGCTACTTAATAATGTTCCTAATAAGGCATAATTAGTAGCAAGGTAATGCAAAATAATTCACACCCAAGAAAGAAGGGAAACAGAATGAATAAATTGTAAAACATTAACACCATGAGGTTCAGAATAGGAAGGTGCATTTTTTCTGCTTCCTGAAATGTTTACTTTGTGAATGTGCAAATGATAAATGTGGGACAAGTTAAAAAATAGCTTAGAAAAAGAGATGTTGACTGCAACAGAGTAATAGTAATAGTAATGACTAGTAATAAAGCATTCTTCCTACTTCAGGATATCTAGGTGTGTTTCAGAGATACAGAACAGAGGCATCAAATAATAATCAGTAATAAGGCAAGATGATTTAGGGATTGTCAGTCAATTAAGAAATATTTATTTTTTCATCTGTTATCTACTCAGCACCATAGTGCTATGTACTCAGTGTATGAGGAAATTATGATGTGTGAAAGAGGAAAGGACTGAGGAAACAAAAGCTCAAGATTTCTAACATATTGATTTATTAAGCAATGCATGCCAAATGCCTCATAAATTGGGATCAGTTGCCTTCCTCAGTTTTGGTACTGGCCCCTGAACACTGAGGGAAACAGAATTTTATACATTAAAGACAATTAATCAAATAAGACCAATTAATTAAAAGGAAACAATATGCCATTAGGTGATCTGATTTCTAATTGGAGAGAAGATTAGGGACTTTCCAAGGTGTGAGGGAGAGGTACAATCACCTAAAATCAGAAAAAGAGATGTCTCACTCCCTGCAAGTGTCTGTTAGCAATCAAAGGAACATGGAAACAATAAGTGATTGATCAGATTCAGATTCAGATAAGACCTGTGGGTTGCTCGAGATGTATAAGTGTGAGAAAATTCCTCACATCAGTCTTTGGATCTCAGTGAGTTTCTGGTCAACATATTGTAGGTCCTTAGTTAGAGGTCTCTAAGCAACAGGTAGAGCTGGTCCAGCTTCCCAACCACATAGGGCTAGGTTCAAAGAATGCAATGAAGTTGTCTCCCAATTTCTACAATTGAAAAGAGTTTTATTACAAGGCAGAAATTGAACTAGACCCATAATTGAATAGAAAGGGAACTGACCTAGCACCATAATTGAGTCACAAGATGGAGTCAATATAGTTCACTCACTTCCCACAATTAACCACTTGCTGTCCTAATTCTACCACATCCCCCCAAATATGAAGTATGATTACCCCCCCTACAAAATGTGTATATTACTGTGGAAAAATTACATCTAATATAATCAGACAATAATGTATGGAACCATTAGAAAGGAGTCCTAAACAGTATTAAGTGGCAGATTGTGTGATAGACTTTAAAGATGGTAAGAATTCAAAACATCTTATGTAACTGAATTTCTGAGGCCATGTTAAAGTAGTTTATTACTCAGGATTTAAGAAGATAATCCAGAATAGACCTTAGGTCATCGATTCCAATGTCATCATTGTAGCACTGACAAAAGTATGACAGTGACAGCATTTTCCCCTTTATTAGTCTAACAAATGAATACATTTAGTGACTGTGTGAAACAAATACATTACCTGAAATGTTATAAAACTCATGGCTACTGTGTACATAATATTATGTGTTGTAGATTCTGAGGAGGTAGAATAGAGATCAAAGACTACTTAGTTGTGTTAAGAAAAATTTTAGGACATGGTAAAAATTGGTGATCGTTAGGTAATTCAAAATATACAATTATTTAGCCTAGCAAAGACAAAGCTAAGGGGTGACTTAATGATGGGATGCTGAGCATATATGATCAAAGACTGCAAACATATTTGCAGTCCTATGAAATGAGAGCTGATGACTCCAAAAATTTTCTCAAGTGAGGATTTTGTTGCATTTTAAATAATGATTTAAAAGAAGATGGAAAACAAATGGAGTGGGAGATAGCTTTAATTATGGTCTATTTTGAAATTGTAGTGTGAGATTAAGTTAAAGTGCATTCACAAAGGGAGTTCAGAAGATATGAAAGAAAAGATAATTTGAGAATAACCCACATATGAAAGTGAGTAGTGGAAAGAGTACTAACCTAGGAATCCTAAAGTCTGGGTGTCCTTAGCCAAGTTACTACAGCATTCTGGGCCTCAGTTTTATCATCTGTAAAATGGAGAGGTTGTACTGGATGACCTTTAAAGTTTATAACATCCCCCTGTAACAGCAATGCTGCTAGCAGCTTCTGTGGGGGTGAAAAACCAATAACAACAGCATACTGGAAGGCTGCTAGCACAGGTTCTTTTATCTGCTTTTTTAAGGAAAGCAACTTAAATGGGTTTACGATATCACTTTAATTAAATGTACATATATACACTTAGTTCAGAGGAAAAAGTCAGCACCCTAAACTTCAGAGCAAATACAAATAGAAATTACAAACCAAAAATATCAACAGATCAAATAACACAATTCAACAGACAGGCTTTGTCTGATCAAGACACCACATACATAGTTACCAAAAAGAGAAGCACCAACATCTAGGTTTTCTTAAAGCCAGGGGGCTCCAGCAGCTATCCAGAGTCTCCACACCAACACTCTTCCAGTGACTGAGAGCCCCAAACAAAATGCTTACCTCTGAGTTTATATACCCTTCTTAGGGCACAAAGGCTTCACATCTAATTAGCAAAAGGGTGTGGGCCTGGGGCTCTGCACTTAATAAAACTTAATCAAAGGCATTGATTACTTTAGCATTCTAAAAGAGAAAATGGTAAAAAAAAAAAAGTCCCACCTTAATTGCCAATACACCCCCCAACCCAGGCTGCATAATTTAAAAAACAGATTTGGGCAGGAGGTATAAAGAAAGAAAATTGGGAATATTAGCACTTTAAACAAAAGAAAAACCTTCAGAAGTTTTAGAAGAAAAGACTGTAAACAGTAAAACTTTGAGCCTATAAAAGAAAATGAAAGCTCTTGAAAGACCTGAAGGCTCTAGATAATTATCTTGAATGTAATATGTAAGATAATATGACCAATACAATATGGAAAATTAAAGAAAATATGAAATTTCACAAATTCAGAAAATGTGAGATACCTAAGAGCCACATATAGTAAAAGGTAGCAGACATATAATAGAATATCGCTAATAAACCTAGGAACACTCTTCCATAAACACATATACCATCAATAGGGATAGTAAACAAGTATGAAGATTATGAGTGTTGGGACTCCTTATTGGACAAAACATCATGGCTGGGTGTACTGCATAGCTGTATTCACTGGGCCTGATCCTTGAAAGCCACATTGCTCTGGCAAGTGGCCATAGTCTCTGATGCCTCCAGCTTCTCATTCAGCAGAAGTCCTTGTCTATGAAAACTTCTATACTTTCAGAAAGAACTGCACACTTACCCTCTGACCAGTTTATGTTTCCCTTCCCATTTCTGCTCTCTCAGAGTCTTGGCTCTGAGATCTGTTATTTCTTAAGCTGCAGGATCACAGCTCAGGTGCCGAACTTTCTTTTTTCTTGACTCTGTGCAAACAGAATGTTGGCTTTTAGAAAGCAATGCCTTATATTCTCCACCTCAGGCAGGGCACAAACATATTTTTCATATAGCCAAGTGCTTCTGTTGGGGGACATCATTGCTGATTTGACACCATAGGCAGAAGGGAAACGGTGAAGAGTGAGGCCTTATAAACTCAGAGCTTCCCTAAGAATTGACTGCATAGAGTTGACAAGCTCAGATTGGGACCAGTTTACTTTTTAAAGACCATCGGCAGTATGGTCCACCCTCTGTGGGCAAGTCCAGCTCAACACGGACCACACCACATTGTTGCTATCTCATTAGTTGTCTTTATCCAATGGCCAACCCCTTCTAACGTTGCTGAGCTGTGTAGAAATTTCTTTTGCACTCTTTATCAAGTTGTTTAGCTAAATCCTTTACCTTTTCTTAGCATGATGTTTAGGAAAACTGAAATTTGATCAGTGACTATTCTTGTCCACCTCCTTTACATTGGCTTTGAAAAGAATATTGATTAATGTTTAAAGCAAAAATGTGTTTAGATTAGTAAGGGAGATCAATAACAATGAAACTTATAAATGTGTAATGAAATTGTCAGTGATTCTATTCCTAATCCCCTGAAATTATTTTCTAAACTAAAAAAAAAAACACTGAAGTTGTTATTGTTAAAACAAATTAGAAGAAATATCCACATAAGCAAAACAGTCGCAATAATGGTAACCATAAATGCATGTCTGTCATCAGGGAAACTAGAACATGTTTCCTCTTGGTTGTCTAAGTTGCCACCTCTGTTTAGTTCCTTGTAACTAAAATGATTCTCTCATCCTCTATGAAAAAATTGAACATGAGTAGCTAGGTGGCTCAGTGAGTAGAGTACTGGCCCTGGAGTCAGGTGGAACTGGGTTCAAATCTGGCCTCAGACATTTGGCTGTGTGACCTTGGGCAAGTCACTTAACCCCAGTTGCTCTGCCTCCCCCCTCCAAAAAAAGGAAAAAATTGAATGAAGAATATTTGCTAGGAAATATGAAAATATTTGTTTTTTTTGATAGGTGCTTCCAATTAATTTTTGTTTGTTTTGAGAACAGCTAGTATTAGAAGCATTACATTAGCTTGCCAAATCAGTGGTCTCTTGGATTTAACTTCCTGTATAATGAGTAAGATGCACCTATTGCTTCAGACTTTAAGGGCAACCAGGGTGGATTCTGCTTTCGTGGCACTACCCTCCATTATTAGGGAACTCCCGTGGTGACTACTTCTGCCCTGGACCAACTTTTTTATTTTCCATAATGACATTTAAAAAACAACACTTAGATTGTGGTACCTCGAGAGATTTTTTGAACTGGCTTTGCCTCTAAGCACTGTTGCTGACAAGGCTTATTTCACAGGCCAAAATGTCTGACTCTGGGTGGAATCCAGGGGAATTTCATTTTGTCAAGTCCTTGGTGAATTCCATATCCACTGAAGTGATTGTTAAGCTGGGGGATACATTGTCAGTGTGAATTTCAGTACTAAAGAATCAGCCCAAATCAAAGAAATCTCCTCTGTGAGGACCCATGTTTTAAATGGTGAACCAGGGTTCCCAACAATCCATGTAGACTTTTGATAATCTTCCCTGGCTTGAAATCTTTGTTCATTGTATCAGTTAACAGATTTTTCAAGCAAAGGGAGTAGGTTTAGTTTGTAAAGTTACTTTCAGGATCTCATATTAGGAGGTGATTTTGTATAATATGCTCTAGTGGGTTCTGTTAAAATGGGGCTTTCTTTCATACATAGGTTGAACTAGATGGCTGCTGATGAACTAGATGGTCTCTTCCAACTCTCAAATGCCTCTGTTCTATGTCACTGTCACAGGCCTGCTTCTTGCAAATCCAGATCAAGAATGACTGGTTTGAAGAGTTCAATGAAGGAAGAACTTCAATTCTAGTCAAATGAATATATGATAGAACTTTTTTTTTCTAATGCAAAAATCACAGGCAGCTCCTTGTTTCCAACCTGTAGTTGTACCACAACACAATGATTGAGGTTCATTATTTTAACCCTTGTTAAACCCTTAACCCTTTAGTGTGTTTTATATATACACATATATACATATATATACATACATATATACACCATATATAAACATATACCTGTATGTGTGTGTGTGTATATATATATATGTGTATATATATATATATATATGTAATGTATTTTCCACCAAGTGAAGGTATATAGGACTCTAGTGCAGGAGGGTTTTCAATCAATAAAGAGAAAAGTTGGAACTGCTAGAGGAGACCCATGCAAATGAAAACACCTTTGATTTAAAAGATAGCAGCAAGGGCAAGTAGGGGAGGAAGAATAGAAAAGTGTACAGTATGTTAAATCTGAGAAAATGTTGAGCTTAGCAAGGAGAGCTGAGAACAATGAAAAAATAATGTAGAGAATATAGAGTAAAGTAGAAGGATCCACAGAAGACTAGGACTTCTTGAGAGCAAGGGCCTTTTTCCCTTCTTTGTATCCCCAGAATTTAGCAGAGTGCCTGGCACAGAATATGTACTTAAAAAATAAATATTTGTTGACAACAAGTGGTCACCCAGTTTGTGATTGCGGACCTTCAGAGTGGTTCACATCAGAAGTATCAGCAATCCCCATCACTCCTAAGTGCAGCCTAAACTAGATTAAAGTTTAATTGGGAAATGTTTAAAAAATAAATAAAAACACAATACAACATGGATAATGTTAATTCATGGTTTTCTAAGTCAACAGATGGCCTATTGGAAGCCTGTTTCTATTTGAGTTCTACACAACTGGTTTACACGTTGATAAGAGAAACAAAGAGAAGAAAGAGCTGCTCAGGTCTTATTGTGCTTCCACCCTATCTATTATAAAGATTTATCTGAGACCTGGAAAGGACAGAACAAAGAATGGTTATTAAGGCGTTGAGACCCAGGATAAATGGTGGTGGTTATCCTTCATGCTTGAAGAAGACCAAGATGACATTATGTCAGTGTCAAGATACAGTTTGGCTGATCAAACAAAAAGAACTCAGAAGGCTCTACCCCAGGTCAGACACAAATCATCCATATGAACATTTGGAGTGGAGATGCCTCTAAATTTGGATATCTCATGTTTCTTTTGAGCTACTGCAATTCTGCTTTGCTCACAGAGCGCAGTGTCTTCTTTGATATGGGCAGACCAAGCTGGATAGTCCAGTGCCAGTGTCTCCCCCAGTCTCACAATAGATTCTAGAATTCTTCAGGATAGGATAGGGCAGAAAGCCAAGGTAGATGGATCTCACTGCATTTGATTAAGGTACTGAATGGATTGACTGATGTGCTTGCTGAATCATTGTCAATGATCTTTGAAAGACTGTGGAAAATTGGAGTGGTGCCACAGGACTGTAGAAATGTAAACGTCAACCCACTTTTCTACAGGGTAGAGAATAGAGTCTTCAGCTTATAGAATGGTGAGCACACCCTAGAAAAATTTGACGATGTAATAAGGGGTTAGGAGAAACTTTACAAACACAGAATGAATTAAGTAAGGCATGATGTTCAGAACAAAAGAGGTAATAGTTTTATTTTTATTTACCTCCTTTATATTGGTTGGAAAATAATATTGAGAAATGTTCAAAGCAAAGATGTGTTTAGATTAGTAAATGAAGATATATAACAATGAACTAGTATAAACATGTAATAGAATTTTTAATGGCACTATTTTTCATCCCCTGAAATTATTTTCTAAATTAAAAAAAAATAAACAGACAAAACTCCACTCTTGTCAGAATAAACCTGGAGTACTGTATTCAGTTCTGGTTGCCACATTATAGGAAGTTGGTAGAGTAGGATGACTAAGATAGTCAAACATCTGAAAGTCATATGAGGACTGGCTGAAGAACCTGGAGATAGGTCTGGAAAGGAGATAAAAAATCACCAAAAATGTGAGAAAAGTCTTCAAATCATGTGGAAGAGGGAAGATCTGTTTTGCTTGACCACAGGGTATAAAAGTAGGAGTGATAGGTAGAAAAAGCAAGAAGTAGGTCACTTGAATAAGGTTTAACATTTTCTAAGATATCTATTCTTCATCCAATTCTTTCCTTAAGAGATTTTATTTCATTTTTGTTTCTTCTCTGGCCTTATTTCATCTAGATTAGGGCTGTCTGACTACAAGCATAGAAATTTACATAAATGCTTTAGTAAATGAAGCCGAGCTACCGTAGAGGTCTCACTAAAATGGTAAATCAAAACATATTGTCTATGGTTTCAATAAAAACCTAAGGTTGGACAGCCCTGTGCTAGATATGCACATAGTTTTTGTGGAAATTTTTTTTCCTTTGAGTCTGTTTTTTATGGAGTTATTCTCTGTTTTTGAGGGATCTGCAGATTTTCAATAATGTTTGATATTGGTCATTGTCTTCTTTGGTTTTCTCATTGGTCTAGTTTTAGTCCTTTAGTTGAGGTTTTGAGCCAGGGCTAGACTTTGCTACCTGTTGCTTTTAGGTGGGGTGATCTGTGCTGCTTGGTGTTATCTTGGGACAATCGAGTTCTTTCACCATCTTCCTCCACCCTGGACCTCTGAGGTTGAAAGTGTTGGATATTCAAGGACTTCTATATCATCTCAGGGGTGCTATATACAGGAACTTTAAAACACTGGGGCATTTCAGTCCAAGTGACTCTTGCGCTTGTCCCTGTCCTTCTTTGGTGCTGCTCCTTTGCGTTTCCCCTCCCTAGGTTTTTACAGGGACCTTCTGTGGGCAGAGGCTCCACTCTCTTGACAAAGCCTTGCATTCTAAATGTTTCTGTGGCCCTTCTGTGGTTCAGCTGAGAGACATCCTGTGCTGATGCTGATTTCTCTGGTGACCCTTTCCTATTACTCTGATCTACTGGATGACTTTTGTGTGAAGAAGGGGTAGAAGATCACTATTTGATCTGGTTCAAATTCTAGACTTTTGTTGATGTAGCCTGCCTCCATTCAGGCTGCCATTTTGGCAGAAGTCCTGGGTGGCAATAGCAGAAGCTTAGTGGATAGAAAATCTTTGCAACAGTTATAGCTATTTGGGCTTCTTCAGAAGGTGAGAGGGTCACAACTCTGAAGGTCTTCAGTCACAAACTGGGTGACCACTTGTTGGTTATGTTATCAAGCCAACAGATATTTATTTATTAAGTACATATTATTCTGTGCCAGGCACTCTGCTAAATTCTGGGGATACAAAGAAAGGATAACGGTCCCTGCTCTCAAGAAGCACACAGTATAATGAGGGAGACAATATGAAAACAACTATATACAAGGTACATACAGGACAAATACTAGATAACAAAGAGAAGACACTTAGCATTAAGAGGGATTGAGAAAGGGCTTCTTTAATAGATGGGATTTAAGCTCAAGAGTCACTTGGACTGAAAAGCCAGGGAATCCAGGGGACAGAAATGAGGAGGGAGGAATTCTGGGCATGGGAGGAAGTCAGCGAAAATTTATGGACTTGGGAGATGGGTTGTCTCGTGCCAGGAACAGCAAGAAAGCCAGTGTCACTGGATCGAAGAGCGCACAAGGTGAGACAAAGTATAAGACGACCGGGAAGGTAGGAAGAGACTAGGATATGAACTCTTTTAAAAGCTAAATAGGATATTTCATATTTTATCCTGGAGCTAACAGGGAATCACTGATATTTACTGAATAAGGTGGTGAGGGGTGTGTTATGGTCAGACCCTCCTTTTAGGAAGATTACTTTGATTGCTGAGTAGAAGATGGATTAGACTAGGGAGAGATTAGGGGCAGAGAAACCAATAATCAGGGTACCACAACAGTCCAGGCATGAGGTGGCAAGGGCCAACACCAGGGTGGTGGCAGTGTTAAAGGGGATTTACAAAGGTAAAATCTAATGTTGTAGAGGGAAATCCTACTTGCTTTAAATATGGGTTGGACAAAATAGACTATATTTTCCTTAGGAAACATTGGAATTTCCTTCTAATTCTGACATTCTGTGGTTCTGTTATGAGATCACTCCATTATGAGATTAAATGAGATTGTATTTGTAAAGCATTTAGTACAGTGTCTGGCACACCGGAAGCATTTAATAATGTTTATTCCATTCCTTTTCTGCTCTTTCCCTTTCTTCCTGTACCTCACATTCCTGCTATAATTATTAAGTATACTATGCATGTGTGTATGTCGGTTGGCACCATAAAAGCTATAATTATGAGCCTTAAAATATTCACACAGTGTCATGGACTGCATTTTGTGAATCACAAAATCATGGCTTGGAGAGATTCTCTAAAATCCTGTCAATACATGAGTAAAATTACAGGGAAAGTGAAGAGTTGTTTTGCTTGTTTTTTTAATTTCTAGGAAGATTTCAAACTTCCCTTCTTAACCTCTTATAGCATCTCATGGACCTGAAAATAGAGCTGCAATATGTTCTACAAAAACTCTTGGTAAATACAAGTACTTGGAATTATTTTGTTTATATAATGATGGAGAAAGAACTCTTGAGTCGATACATTGCTGTGAATTCTGAGAAATAGATGATCAAGTACATGTATTTATGTTGGGGAAATTGGATATTGTGTGTGCTTTAGTTGAATTTAATCCCTTCTTAGATGATGAGGAAATACGATTCATGAAGAAATGAAGACCTTGAATTTCTTTTCATTACCAAGGCCTCAAGTACTCATCAAAGAAAATTCATTTATGTTCAGTGGTAGTTACAAGTGATGCCGTCACTGTGATCCTCCTCACCTTCCATCCACCTCTCCAGGTAATATTGTCGCATCATTTTGCATGCTCATATGATTATAATTGTACCACATTGTTTGCATGTTTTGGAGGTTGGAAACTGGAAAGCTAGCAGTCAGTCAACAATACAATATATTGTGAGCTAGCCCCCCACAGACTTCACATTTATTAAAAATTTTAGCTGACCACAGGGACTTAATGGAATGAATATAAAATGCTCTTATATTCTATCATATGATTCGTAGTATATATTTTGGTCCTAAAACTGGATTTATTATTTCTGTCAACTCCATAATTCTTGTTTTCTACTAATAGACCCCGGTTTGGTAGTTAGAGCATGACATTGTAGGTCAGTGACATGAAACTTGTGTCTTTGCCTTCTGGTTATGGAAGCAGAATCCATTCTAGTGACCCAACGCCATTCTGCTCTTCCACAGTCTTTAAGCACTTCCAGCCAGCCAAATTTTTCTATTATCAAAAATCAGTTAACTGCATGATTTACTCAGGCTGATCTCACTAGCTTAAATCTCCCAGTAAGATGTATCCCTAAGAGGAATGAATTGTTAAATTAGCTGAAATTGCACTTTTGAGAAATTGAAATAGGTGTGATTTGAATGCACATTTTACTTAGTTTTAGTATCTAGTAGAGAAAGAAACTTTGATAACTAAATGTGTGTGTGTGTCCTATTTACCAGTGCCTTTGCTTTACCTGCATGGAGTGACAGGATCACTTTTAACTGGTTGTTTCACTCAAAGCCGCCTGGGCAGCTGTGTGTGCAAATGTAGCCTGAAGTTTGAGTTAAAAGTTATGGCTTATAGATGTAGCTTCTTTCTTCTACTATAGTCTGTTGTTTTCTGGAAAATAATGTGTTGCTTATTAACAGCCTATAGGCAGCTAATAATGCAGGATAGTGATATACCTAAAAGCTGCTTAATCATAGTTTCTACATTAGCATTGTTCATATCATAGGATCATCACCAAAATTTAAGTACTTACTATGGTGTAGCAGGTGGATAGCGTATATAGAAATAAGAAAGACCTGGGTTCAAGTCCTCATTCCGATACAAACTGGTGGTGTGACTATGGGCAAGTCATTTAACCTCTTGGTGTTCTAGGCAACTCTTTAAGATCACAGGTAGTAAAAAGGTGCTGACCAGCTTCGGCAGAGGAAGTTCCCTCACATGGGAGTTCTTGATAACATTGAAATCACAGATCCATTCCTTGCGCTTGTGTATATGGGACTATGATAGGCAATAGAGATACAGACAAAAATGAAATAATCCCTATCCTCAAGAAGCTCTCATGCTATTGGAGTGACGGAACTTATACGCAATTATATAAAGGCAAAGTATATACAACATAGTACAACAAAATAATTTCAAAAGGGGGATATTGCTTTTGAAACTTGCTTTCTCTTACCTTCTCTATTGATTAAAATACCAATATAACTGTCAGGTCAAATTATTTTCAAAGTAATGGGCAATTAAAATAAGCAAATAATTTTCAAACATTGTATTCCAACCTCCTGACAAATAAGATGTGATTGTAGAACAAGAAGGCACTTTCCCAGAGATTTAAATTACCATTCCTAGTTTCAAATACTCAATATTGATGATATTTGAGTTTTTTTGGAAATAGTTACATCTTTGCTAACAATAAAATGTGGCAAGTCCTCAAAGAGATGGGAGTACCAGATCTTTTTACTTGTCTTCTGAAGAACCTGTATGCAAGTCAAGAAGCAACAGTTAGAATTAATATGTAACAACTAATTGATTTAAGATTGGTAAAGTAGTACGACAAGGCTGTATGTTTTGTTGTTTAGTAGTTTTTCAGTTATATCTGACTCTTCGTGACCCTTTTGCGGCTTCAGTACTGAAGTGGTCTGCCATTCCCTTCTCCAGCTCAATTTACAGATGAGGAAACAGACAAATAGGGTTAAATGACTTGCCCACTGTCACACAACTAGTAAGTATCTGAAGCCTGATTTGAACTCAGGTTTTCCTGACTCCAGGCCTGGCACTCTTATCTGTTGCACCCCTAGCTGTCCTTCAAGGCTGTATATTGTCACTTTGGCAGAGTACATCATGCAAAAGCCAGGTTGAATGAATCAAAAGCCAAAATGAATGTCATTGGGAGAAGTATCAACAATCTCAAATATGCAGATGTTTCTGTACTGATAGCAGAAAGTGAAGAATTAAGCCTCTTGATGACGGCTAAAGAGTAGAGTATAAAAGCTGGCTTGAAACAAAAAACAAACAAAAAAAAACTAAGATCATGGCAACCAGTCCCATTATATACTGGCAAAGAGAGGGAGAAGAAATGGAAGAAGTGTCAGATTTTATATTCTTGAGCATAAAGATCACTGCAGACGGTGACTGTAGCTGTGATATTAAAAGATGCTTGCTCCTTGGAAGGAAAACTATGGTAAATCTGGACAGCATACTAAAGATCAGGAACATCCCCTTGCCGACAAAGGTCCACATATTCAATGCTATAAGTTTTCCAGTAGTAATGTATGGCTGTGAGAGTTGGACCATAAGGAAAGCTGAGCCCCACAGAATCAACACTTTCAAATCGTGGTGCTGGAGAAGATTTTTGAGAGTCCCTTGGACAGCAAGGAGATCAAATTGGGCAATACTTAAAGAAATGAATTCGGACTATTCACTGGAAGTACAAATATTGATGATGAAAAGTAAATACTTTGGCCACATAATGAGAAGACAGGACTCATCGGAAAAGACCCTGGTGTTGGGAAAGATTAAAGGCAGAAAGAGAAGGGGATGGCAGAGGATGAGATGGATAGATAGTGTAATGGAAGCAATGAACGTGAGCTTGAACAGACTTTGGAAGATGGTGGAGGATAGAAGGGCCTAGCCCGCTACGGCCCGTAGGGTCATGAAGAATTGGACACAAATGAATGAATAACAGATATCGTTGCCACACACCATTCCTGACACATGAGCCCTAATGTGAATTGCAATTGATCCCTTCTGATCCTGTAAATGTGGATTTCTATGAAGTCCATTTATTTTTGTGAATATACATGTATTTTGAATTGAATATCTTTCACATATGTTAAAAATCATACCTGAAAGTGTATCCTCATTTTTTATCATTAGGGACACCTTTTGAATTTTCAAAATTCTTTCCTCTACTTGTTCTTTGTATTATTCTTGTCTAGTATACATTTCTCTCTTATCTAGAAACCTCAGTTCAGGTTGCAGATACTTTATAAACTGGCTGAGGCTGGATTTTTGATGGTATGTTGAAAAATCAGCCATTTATTGAGTTTCCGTTAAGCGAGAAGATGTTCTGATATTTGCTTCTCTCCTTATCTTTTCTAAGAGCTTTTCACACTTCGCTTTCCCCAAATGCAATTGTTTTGGTGCAATAAGGTTTAGAAAATCACTGCTGTGTAATAATATTTTTTGAAACTGGACAAGATGGTACCTTGACTTTAAGATTTGCTGCATCCCAAATTCTAATATCCAAAAAGAGTTGTCTCTCCTTAGTTCAATTCTTTTAAAAGCAAATGATTAGGTTTGAATGCTGATGGTTAATTAGTATCAATTATGTATTTAAAGAGTAGCAAACTATTTCAACTTCACATATAGTCCCCTTGTTGTTGGCAAATTCAAAGCCTACTTTAGGCTAGATTCACTATGGCACTTCATGTAGGCCAGAACTCTTGAAAAAAGACTATTGTGTTTTTAAAATTCATCAATTTTGTATGAGAGCTGAACATCTGAAGCAGGATATGGTTTAAACTTTCACTTTATCATACTGTTAGCACTCTGGTTGTATTTTTGATGCTTACTAATAAAGTTATTTGCTGATGATCAACCTTTAATAAAAATTAAGAGTTTAGTGTCATCTCTTATGTATCTTCTGGGTCTCTTTTGTATCACCATCATCAATGTTATCATCACTGTTTTAAAATTGATGAGTAATAAATGGTGAGCTAAAAGCATCATCCTTTGGATTTAGATACATTCAGAAGTCTGGATACACTCAGAAGTGGCTTAGAGTTTGAAATTCTATATGGAGTTTGTGTTTTTTTAATGCTGTTTCCTTAGTTTCAGGAATTTTTGTAGAGAGTTGTCCACTGTCTGAGAAAATTCCTACCTGGACTGGATTATTTCAGGTTTGTTTTCATGTATGTCTTGAATGATTGCAGATTTGACATTTTTCTTGTCCCTTTTAAACCTCTGAGAATCTGAAAACAACTAAAAGTTGAAGCCCCTTTTCTGTTGTGAATTTCATCCAAACTCTTCCCCTCTATCACTCCGTCAAAATGAAGAAGGAAATCTGTATTCCTAAAAACTTCTGTTATGAGGAAAGTGAAGAAGACCATTCAGTACTCAACAAAGGGCCTTTATTTCCTTCAGTCATATGCCTAACAAAATATTGACCCGTAGGTAGGAAGCCCCGTCAGGAAAATGAAATGTATAGAGGGAAGGGAGTAAAGATGTTGATTGTCAATCAGTTAGGAAATAAAATTTTATTAAGTGCCTACTGTGAGCCAGCACTATGCTAAATGATGGATAAATTTTCATTGTTTTACTACATCTATGGGCAAAGAGAATTTCTACAGTTTGTGTCATACCTGATACCCGTATTATATGTTGTTAAATGCTGGCATAGGAGTTAGATCCATACATTTGGAAAAATTTAGACACAAGCTATAGTGTAAATATATTGAGGTATTTGAACTCTGAGGAAAAATAAACCAAAGAGGGAATTGAGATTAGACTCCAGGATAGAGTCTCGTCTATGTAAGCTCAAAATCCTGGGGAAACCTTGGACTACGACTTTCACCAGTAATTCCTCACATTCATCTTTGACACTTATTCCTATATACCTGTAAGGAAAAATGGGACATAAAATAGAGCTGGGGGCAAGAAAAGAAATGTGAATCTGGGTGGGACTTAGGAATCCTTGACAAATGGATTTGCCTTCATCATTTACTTTTCTTAGGTCTCCAGTTTCAATCTCTTGCTTCCATGGTTTTTTTGTTTTGTTTTGTTTTGTTTTTGCCTCATTCTCCCTGACATCCCCAAACCTCACGATAGCTAACCATATGACATCTCTACTCTTTTAATTCCAGTGACTTCCTATTGCCACTAGGATAGAATATAAATGCTATTCAGCTCTTAAAGTCCTGCACAACCAGGCTCCAAACTACTTTTAAAGCCTCATTGGACATTACCGTTCTTCCTGTACTCTATGATCTCATCAACCTGGTATATTTTCTGCTCTCTACACACTATACTCCAGCTCCAGTCTCCAGGTCTTTGTAATAGCCACCCCACACGAACTCTTTCACTACCACTTCATAGAGTCCTTTGCTCCTTTTAAGATTCAGTTCAAGTACCAGCTTCTGAATGAAGCCTTTCCTGATCCTCCCAACTTCTAGTGCCACCTCTCCTATACTACCTTGTATTTAACCATGATTTTTACATTTATATTTATTATCCTTATATTTATGCTGCATATATTTACTTCTTGTCTTTTACAGTAGAATTTCAACCCCTTGTGAATAGGGTTTGTTTTATTCTTTCTATGTTTATTGCCAATGCATAGCACAGTGCTTGGCACAAAGTAAGTCCTTTTTGAATGATCATTTGAATAGTTTTCACTGAAAACACCTTTTGCTAAAGTATATATGGTTTGAGAGTAACCCTTTAACACACATATACTGACAAATACCCCATCATCTATCCACACTTACTTCCCTAGTCTCCAGGGAATGAGGTCACTGAATGTAATTAGGTTTTATATCTATTCATTTACATAATATTATTATATGTTATATGATATACAATATGATATGTAACACATACTTTATTATATAAGATTATATGTAACAACAATTATACATAATACATAAATTATATATAAATAGATATAAGTATAGATACAGAAAAAGTAGAAAGCATTTATATCCACATATAAATATAAATACAAGCATAGATATATTTTTATTTATATTTCCTACTTATATCATATCATATATTCCATGTATATTTGTATTTATTCGTATTCTATATTGGGGACATAAATATACACAAATCTATAATATGCAAATTTCATATAAAATTATATATAGTATGAATTAAAATTAAATATAATCAGCTCACATAATATGAATTATGTAAAATATTAACATGTGTATATGTGACAATACATAGAATATAAATATTACATTTGTGTATTATATTTGCCTATAAATATGAAATATTTATTACATAATAAAATATCCAATATATACTCAATACATGCATATATTTATACAAATACACACATATGTGTGTACATGTGTATGTACGAATGTATGTATGTATGAAACTTTGGGTAATAATTCCAGAGACAAAGAGGTAAAAAGGAAAGCATTTTAGAATATTGGAGTTCATAATGTACAGGAAAACTAGTGAAGAATCATAGAATGTTTGATCGGAAATGGACCTTGGAAAAGTCTCTAATCCTAGCCTTAGACTGTATATTTGAACAAATAAGAAATCCAAGAGTTAGAGAGGTTAGATTTCTTATATGAAGTCATAAAGCTTATACTTGCTAGAACTCAGGCTCAGACTCATGGATTTTTCTCATTCCACCACAGCTCCTTCTTAAAAGATTCCATGAGGTGTCAGAGGAGACTTAGGTATGCTGTGAAATACTGGAAAATTAGGGAATAGAAGAGATGCATTGGGAGCAAGGACAGAAAAGGTGTTCTTGGATTTTTTTTTCTGTTCAATATGTTTTAAAAGAGGATTCTTAGAGATTTTGGTGATTAGGTCAGAATACAGTGACAGCACAAAGTGTAGCTTCAGTATCAGTATAAGGAGTAATTATCACTTACAACTAAGGAGGAGACCTTGGTTCTCTGAAACGACCTTCTTCACTCGGTGACAAAGGTTGCCGAGAGATGGATCTTAGTATGGACTAGGACCTAGTAAAGGTGAACTAGCAATGCAAGGTTCCAATACACATGAGGCTAAAATAGAAATAGTCTGCCTGGATGTGAAATGGAGAGTAACAACCTATTAAAAGACTGATTATTATGTTAATTTCTGGCCAGATGAGAAAGAGTAATGAGACTGTACCTTTTAATTATCTGCCTGAATTTGGTAGATTATGGTAGCCCTAGATTTCCACACATTCAAAAAAGTTCAAGGAAAAAAAGATATGATCCAACGCTTTGAAAATATGGAAGATCAAGCCAATGTCCTTGGAAGTCTTCCCTTGATTCTTTTTATATTCTCTAGATACTACGTTGTACTCATACTGTCTTTGATTCTGCTGTACTCAGTTTTTCCCCTCACTCTGGTTGAACCTCCTTTTTCTGGTCACACATCCTCAGTGAAATATTTTATTTTTGTTGTCATTTAGCCATTTCAGTCATGTCTGGATCTTCTGACCCCATTTGGAGTTTTCTTGGCAAAGCTACTGGAGTGATTTGTCATTTCCTTCTCCAACTCATTTTAGAGATGAGAAAACTGAAGCAAACAGAGTTAAGTAACTTTCCCAGAGTCACACAGCTAGTAAGTGTCTGAGGTCAGATTTGAACTCAGGGAGGGGAGTTTTCCTGACTTCAGGCCTGGCACTCTACCCACTGCTTCCTGATGTATTTTATACCACTTTTTGAATGAAAGCTATCATCGGTAATGTGTTGCAGCCTATTTACTTCCTACTTCTGCCTAATCAGCTCTCTACCATTCTTTACCTTTTTTCATATTATAGGCTTTGAGGGCATACCCACCCTTAGAACCTGAAACATGGGGCCCAAGGCTCATTCCCTCTCCTCTCCTGCTTTGGTAGATGGCAGTGAAGATGTGGTTATATGTGGTTACCATTGTGTTCAGTTCTATCTATATACCACACTTGAAATGGGATGTGAAAAACTATGTGATTATATAAAGACAGAAGACTGGCATGGTGGAAAGTCCTCAAAACCACATCTTATGAGGTTTGCTTGAAGGAACTGTTGGTGTTTGGCATGAGATAATGGACACTCAGCAGGGAATATGATTATTTTAATTTAATGAGAGATTAGACTTCTATTATGTGGCTCAACCATGAAGAACAAAGGGTGATGGCTGGAATTTATAGCAAGAAAGGTTTTGGCACAATATAAGGTAGAGTATCACCCACACTCCCCCAAACGTGTATTAGTAGACTGTTTTGCTCTATGAGGTAGTGAGCCTCCCTCACTGGAAGGGCTTCTGTAGGTGCTGGTTTGTCAGCGCTGTTATAGAGGTAATTCCTACATCAGTAAAGCACTCAACCAGATGACCTCTGAAGTCTCCTCTAACTCCAAAGTTTTATGATTCTAAAATTAATTTTGGCAAAATAAGTTTAGCAATTTAAATCAATCAACAAATGCTTATTAATCCCTTCCTGTGTACCAGGTACTGTGCTAATTTTTAAGGGCACAAAGACATAGATCAAACAGTCCCTGCCATCAAGAAGCTTACATGCTAATGAAGGAGACATGTACATTTTCAAGTTTCTACAGAATCTATACAAGAACAATAAATAAAATAAAATAAGGTAGTTTTGGGAGGGTGGGCACTAGCAATTGGGGAATTGGGAAAGGCTTTCTGTAGAAGGTGGTACTTGGGCTGAATCTTAAAGGAAACCAGGGATTCCATGAGGCAGAAATGAGAAAGGAATGAATTCTAAGCAAGGGGGCAGCCAGTGTAAAACAAAAACAAAAACAAAGCAGAAACTGGAAATGGACCATCTTGTTTAAGGAATGGCAAGAAGGCTGCCATTTTGTCTGGATTGAAGAATGCTTGGAAGGAAGGAAGGGGCCAAGTTTTGAAAAAAACTTAAATGCCAAACAGTAATTTATATTTGGTCTTAGAGGAAACGGGGGGGGGCCACTGGGAGTTCATTAAGTGGTAACTGGGTGGGGGAAAGGAATGACATAATCAAATATGCACTTTATGAAAATTACTTTGGTGGCTAGGTGGAGGATGGATTAGAGTGAGAAGAAACTTGAGGTAGGAGACTAGAAAGGAGGTTATTACAAGAGCCCAAATGAGAGGTGATGAGGGCCTCAACTACAGTGGTAGCCTTTGACACCATAAATTCTGCTAATGTTTCCACTTCCAATAAACTTATTTTCTGAAAGAAAAGTGTTGGAATTTTTCTTTATAAGACAGTTAAGGCAGTTGCCCCCAAAGGAGGGAGTTTCAATTTATGAGAGCCTAGTTTATTGTAGAGCCCAAGTCACCTCCACCAGACAGGCCCTGGATGAATCAGGCAGCTGTGTCTTGAAATGGACTTAATGGGAGTGTATGAGACAGCAACCATGGTACAGACTAGCTTCTCTTTTTTTCTTACGATTCTTTAAATAGAAGAATTAGATGACACTATCTCCAGCAACAGAAGTGCAAACACCTGGCAGATTATTTGTAATTCTAATCAGTTTTTAAACTATTGGCCTTCATTACACAGCCCACAGAGTGCTTGTGGCCCACAGCATGTATAATTGTAACCCACCATAAATTAGGAACATGGCCTCCATAATTTAGTGTTGCTAAAGCTATTGTTTATCCAAAGAACATTGTTCATATGAAAAGATACATTACCTCTCATGTGTATACTAATTACTGAAAATTGTTATATAATAATCATTTGTCCTTATTCAATCGTGATAAAAAAAAACACTGTGAGGTTTTTAGCCCATAAACCTACTGCTCAAAGTTGATAACATTGTCAGTAAGTAAACTACTGTTTAAATTGAGGCGGGTCATAGATTCAATTAATATGAGTCTTTGCTAGTTCTCATCTGGTTATTAGATTGGATTCGGAGAGCTGCCGTAAATACTGGGAAAAAATTCTTTACAAAGTCAGGATTGTTATTTTTTAAACTGTAATAATTTAATAATAATATTCTGAACTGAAATATCATTCAGCCAAAAAGAGATAATCAATTAAAAATAACATAGCATTTTAAGTAGGGTGTTTATTGCTTGTTGCATTGGTTAGGTTGCTTGAATGATGTTGTTTTTGATGAATATAAATTAAGGTTATAGTTTTCCCCCTAAAATTATATTTATGAATTTTCTAATTTAAAAAAAAAACTACCCAAAAGCATATCCCTTATTGGACATAGTACAGTTTGCTACTTCCCAAGAAATAAAAGGTGAGTTATTGTTGCTGATGTCACTAAAATGGGGGAGGTGAGGATGAGGAGGAGAAGAGCAGGACCACTTCCATGTTGGTAGGCTTAAAAAGAAGTTGAGGCTTGTGCTTTTTGAGTAGAGTCCATGACCCCCTGGCTGTTGGATACCATTTTAGAACCTTGACTCTGATCTTGCCCAAACCCCGATCTATAGGCTTTGCCTTCTATATGTGGCTTGCTCATCTGATACCCTGACCTGCTGCTGTAATCTTGGTTTCTTCTAGCACTCAGGATTGGTTTTGTCCACCTGAGGCCTGGCAATTGCTGTGCTCACAGACAAATCTGTTGATCTTTCCCCTTTAGATATTGTTAGACTTCTGATGTGGGGCAATGTGCAAGGATAGGTCTCAGCCTCTGACTCATAAGCATTGTGTCTCTACCTGACCTGCCTGGCGCCCTGCTCCTGGATCACAAACCATGCCCACGTAAGACAGAACTTGATAAATGTAGTGTGTGTTCTGACTGCTCTACCAACTGGGCATTCCCCAGGTTCTCTCTTCCCTGAGACACAAAAATATCCAAATTAGGTCATTTAATGAGCCTACAATGACTTCTAAGTGTTCAAGTGAAAGGAGGAGCCAGTTGATGGGGCAAACTTTGTGGTTGTCTTATTTTAAGAAATTGCCACAGCCACCCCAAGCTTCTGCCACCACCATCCTGTTCAGTCAGCAGCCATCAACACCAAGACAAGACCTTCTACCAGCAAAAAGATTTTAACACACTGCAGACTCAGATGGTGGTTAGCATTTTTAAGCAATAAAATACTTTCAATTAAGATAGGTACATTTTTAGATATAATACTATTGCATACTTAATAGGCTAGAGTAATAGTGTAAACATAATTTTTATATGCACTGGGAAACCAAAAAAATTTGTGTGACTTCCTGACCTTAGGACTAGCATTCTGTCCACTGCCTAGATGACCTCTAAGGTCCCTTCCAGCTTTTGAGCTATGATCCTATTATCCTTTATAGCCTCGACTTACCATTATATTATGTTAGCAAAACATTGTCACCATACCTTCTGACATACCTACAGAGTTATTCAGAAATGAGCAGTGAGTTTCTAGCCATTTGAAGAAGTACATTCTTCATCTAAATGAGGCATACTAACTGACGCAGAGTCTGACAGACAGATATGGAACCAGAATGGAAACAGGAATGCATGCATGTGCCAGTGAGAGAGAAGGACCCAAGTTGTGGGCGTGCAGTCAACCAGAATCTACTAATGAAACTAGAAGCCAAAAAGAGGACAACTGTGGCTGGGATTTATCCATGGCCATCTGACCTTATCTCTTGTCTCACTTGGGCAATGAAAGTTATTGTAGAGAAACGATTCAAGCTCTACCACAGAAATTCTGATAGAACTAGGTGACTCAGGAGCTTTTATAAGAATAGTTATTGGGAGATCAGATCCTTCGTTAGTATGATTCAGTCTTAACCCCATGGAATCTCTCCAGTTCTTGTTTGGTTCTTAGGGTCAGTCTTTCCTTTTCTCCAGAGAGTGGAGTTCTTATGAGATCATTTCCTATCTTTTAATTAATCTACAGAGAAAGTTGTGGAGCTGACTTTGACTAATCAGATGAGAAGGTATAAAATTGACCACAGACTAGGCTTCAGTCTCATGTTTGAGATAGAGGCCCTGTGGATTTCCTAGATTATGTTCCCATACAACAGTTAGGCAAGAGGGAAATGTCTACATCTTCTGGAGGAGGAAAGGCCACCATGGTTACAGGCTTCATAACTGCCTTCAGGATTAAACCAGGTAAGGCAGGACAGAAAGAATTTTTTTTTAAATTGGAAAGTAAACAATTGAAAATGTTTAAAATTTATTTTCAATTAACTTAGTGATTTAAATTAGAATAATTACTATTTTACTAATTTGCATTCATACTCATATATTTACATATAACATTAATTTTATATATAAATATGTATTTGTATATATAAATATATTTATGTATCATAATTTAATTTTTAAATCAATTTATTTAAAATTACTTTAGTTATAATGCAGTACCTCATGGTTCATAATGTCTCACTTTACAATCCTTGGTAAAATACCAAAGCATAGTAAGCTTCAAATATATAGTACATGATACATTTTGTCACTAACCACAACTGAACTAACTACAGGCATACCTTATTTTTTATTGTGCTTTGATTTATTGCTCTTCACAGATACTGCTTTTTTTAAAAAATAAATTGAAGGTTTGTGGCAACCTTGCATCGAGTAAGTCTATCAGTGCCATTTTTCCAAAAGCACATGCTTACATAGTGTCACCATATCACATTTTGGTAATTCTTGCAATATTTCCAACGTTTTCATTGTTATTATCTCTGTTATGGTGATCTGTGATCAGAGTTCTTTGATGTTACTATTGCAATTATTTTGGGGTGCCACAAACCATGCCCACATAAGACAGTGAACTCAATTGATAAATGTAGTGTATGTCCTAACTGCTCTACCAACTGGCCATTCCCCAGTCTCTCTCCCTTTTCCTTGAGACACAACAATATTGAAAATAGGTCAATTAATAAGCCTGCAATGGCCTCTAAGTGTTCAAGTGAATGGAGGAGTCAATCAATGGGACAAACTTCATGGTTGTCTTATTTTAAGAAATTGCCACAAGCACCTCAAAGTTTTGCAACCACCATCCTGATCAGGCAGCAGCCATCAGCACCAAGTCAAGACCCTCTGCTAGCAAAATGATTATAACTCAGTCAAGGATCAGATGATGGTTAGCATTTTTTAGCAATAAAGTACTTTCAATTAAGGTATATATATATATTTTAATTTTAGATATAATACTATTGCATACTTAATAGAGTATAGCATAGTGTAAACATAACTTTTATATGTACTGGGAAACCAAAAAATTCGTGTGACTTGCTTTATTGTGATATTCACTTTGTTGCAGTGGTCTGTAACCCTACCCACAATATCTCCAAGTTATGCCTGTACTGGTTTATATTTGCTCCCTACCGAAAGGAATTCATAATATGGGGGATGAAAAAGAGGCATTTTATAATAAAATTAAGAGGCAAAACGCTGTCTAAAGTATTTGAAACACATGTATTTCCCTCCATTGGTCCTATCCTCAAACTAAATATGTACAATGTATTACTACATATATGATTGCTAAAAAATTCCCCAGGTATATCAGTTTGTTTGCTCTTATACATATTGCCATGAACCTACTGGGAGGTTGTATTGATTAGAGTTATCTTCAAGAAGTTAAGCTCCAAGATTCTGGGATTTAAGGCTGAATTTGAATCCTCCTTATGGCAAGGTAATTGTCAAGTTCTTGAGTTTAGTTTATAAAATTGAAGTTCTTAGGGATCAGATGGACAATTAAAAACCAGTATAGATTGGTGCAGGTAAAAATAAGGCCTTTGACCAGTGATGTGTGGTACATTGGTAATGAGAAGGTACTCTGTTAGTGTGGATCTTTTGGAAACTTTGTCTAATGTACTACATTATGAGAACTATTTAGTGAGTTTGAGAAATTAATCCTGCTAGAGAAATTGAGATCAATGAATTCCATTGATCTTCAAAATCTATCCCACCTCATGGTCCTATGATTCTTTTTTTTTGTGGAGAAGAATTATGACCAATGGAATGAATCATGAGAAAGAAGAAATAGAACCAAAAAAAGAAAAAAAAACACAACCTAACAACAAATACAAAAGAGAGAAAAAAAAAGGGAGGGGGAGAAAAAGGCGAGCATGAAGTGTGCCTCGATCTGCATTCATACTTCATAGTTCTTTTTCTGGATGTAGATAGCACTCTCCATCGTGAGTCCTTTGGAGCTATCTCTGAATGTTGTGTTGCTGAGAAGAGCAAAGTCTGTCAGGGTTAGTCATCACAGAATCCATATATCTGTTGTTGTGTATAACGTTCTCCTGGCTCTGCTCCACTCACTCAGCATTATGTCGTGTAGGTTCTTCCAGGTTGTTGTGAAGTCTGTATCATCCCCATTTCTTACAGCACAATAGTATTCCATTACCTTCATATACCACAGCTTGTTCAGCCATTCCCCAATTGATGGGCATCCCTTTGATTTCCAATTCTTAGCTACTACAAAAAGAGTCGCTATAAATATTTTTGTACATAT